>CM042438.1:17472789-17785289 GCA_023631565.1 Gymnocephalus cernua
TGGGATGCTGCTCATCGACTTGTGCATCCTCATTTGCTGGCAGGTTGTGGACCCGCTTAAGAGAACTGTGGAAGAGTACAGCTTGGAGGTCAGTGTGCATTTCGATGTCTAAACTTGCTTTTGATTGTGATTTTGTTTACGTTGATGGAAAATAATATGCCCTGGGTGGGAGAATTCCCGTCACACAGGTTCTTGCTAAAATGCCTGTGTGTTTGGAGTTCAGGCAAACAAAATGTCCGCCTTGGGCTGTATCGCGAGCATCTTTGTTGTGCTTGTTATTTTTTGGGTCAGGACGTGAGCCATCGCTGCCTCCTGCGCTCATTCCATAGCCGGACATTTGCCAGCTTGGATGAGAGACTTTGGCAAGGCCCGTTGGAAAAGAGGCACTTGGCATCACTTTCTCCCTGCTGGAGAGGTGGTGGGGTATAGAGTAGAAATGAACTCTGCTTTGCTGTAATTGGTTAGAGTAGACTCAGATTCTCTGAGATTGGTACAGGATTAGTCTAGCTGTGCGCCCAATTGGCTAATATGAACATACTGTAGCTTTGGCATTAGAGGTTGATGGTGTGTGAAGTGTGTTTTCGGCATGACATATTAGCACAACTGTCAGTGGTATTAAGGGAGTGCAGAATGTGAATTAGAAAGGCAGAACTGCATTATTTTCTCAGAGGATTTAGTCGCTCTGGTTAAAGTGGCAGATGAGTTTTAATTTATTTTTTCCATATTTCTGTACGTATTATTGCAGCGTGGCTTCACTGTTTGGTACATCTGTCTTTCTGTACAGCTTAACACTAAGACGGTGGGTTAAATGCTTGAGTCAGGAAGATTTTTAGCTGCATATTTAAAAATAGCTTTGAGTCTCGTCTTTTTCTGGTTTTGTTTCTGAGAATATCAGCTCATGCCGTTAAATAGATGGTTCAGCGTTCCACTTGTTAAGCATAAGAGGCTGCGGAACTCATTCGTTCCTCAATCTATTAAACTGTTACACAAAAAGATGGGCTCGCATTAGGCCGAGGGCAACTAATGCAGTGTAATGGTGAAATGGGTTATAGAGCTGGTGCAGTGAGGGATACTGTACAATTGGGATGAGAACTGTATCTGTGTGCAACACTGAGCCTTTAGTAATGAAGTGCACTGCAACTGTAGTTTGATAAATCTAAATGTATCAAGGCATGTCTGGCTAGTCTATGTGAAACAAAAAATCCTATTGAGGTAAGAAAAAGTCATGGGAAGACCTGAGAATAATCTGTAATCTGATTTCATTTAAAGGCCTTTGGTAGGTTTTATTGGATATGTCCATGTCCCTGGATGTGTTAAAGTAACAATAGCATTATTCCAAAAAAAAAATCTATTTTACATTGCTAATTATTATTTACTTCATGGGCTGACAAATAACTTAGTGGAACAGGAGAGATTATGTTTACTTTAGTAATGCTGCTAGTTGACAAGCAGGAGCAATTATTCCACTGGTTTAGATTAAATCATCTGTTTTTGAAGACCACACACTATGGAAACTGCCAAGTAGAGATTTTCCCTAATGAGTTGTCTTTCAAGTCCCTTATACTTCTGTATGTAGGCCGCAAGACTGTTAACTGACTCCCAAGAAACCAAAGTCTTCAGAAATCGACAGCATCGGTTGGCTCCTCATTGACCCTTCAGCTAAACAGGTTATCACTAGGTCACTGCAGTGAAAGGCAGAGTCGAATTGGTGGATTTTCGATGGATTTTCATGTTGTTTGCTTGCTTGTTGCCATGGTCCTTCGGGGGATGGAAGGTGGTTGGCACTGTCTGGCACCCAGTTTTGACTTTTTCATGTCTTCAATTCAATGAAAACCCTGTAAAGTGATAAATAGCGCTTCTCTAAGAGTGCTATGACCAGGTCAGCTTTTCTGAGGTTATTTTTTCTGTCTTAGTCCTTGATGAAAAGATTCCTGTGGGAGATCTCTGAGAAAGAAACTAGTGAGAGATGAACGATATCTTGCCAGATTTATTTACATTCTTGTGCTCCTTATGGCGTACTCTGAAGGTATACTTAGCATATTTGTACATCTCTAGACAAAGCAATATTTCCTTTGTGATCATAGACACTTATATATTTAAGCCTGTCTAAAGGGTGTAGCAAAGCCTTGCTTAACATATTCATTTGTGAATGTTGTCAGTGTATGCAGTCGGGTCCTCGTGGAGTATTCTCAGACTCTAAGCCCCCGGCCAGGGGAGAGTTGTGAATATATTAACCACTTAGTGTAGGAGTCTGCATCCCCCCTTGGGTCATGGATCTGCATGCCTGGGCTGAGGCAGAGACTCCACATGCCTGCCCAGATTTCCAGCACCAGTCGCAGTGGACCCTTGGGGCTCAGCTGTGGGAGAGTCAGCCTAGAGCTCCTCTGGGCCTCCAGGCTTGTCAGGTTGGACCAGAAACCAGATGGCAACCCAAATATCCAGAAAGGGGGCAAGGAGGAGGAGAGAGGGGCAAGGGAAAAATGAAAACATATTTTGGACAAACACAATGTTTATCGTAATAAACAATACGAGGCATTTGAAATTGAAACAAATAAACATATTACCAGAGACAGAGGAGAGTTAGGCCTCGTTCAGACAGACATTATCGCTCCATCAAATAACACAACCTTCTCATTAATTTCAATGAGTCTGCTGCGTTGGCACAGCGGGGACAAAAATTTAGTCAAACTGGACTTACTGGATCATATTTCATTGTATCTCCACTACCTGTACATGTAGCAACACGCCCCCACCAACATAGCCCCATGTGCTTGTTAACACTGTGCTTCTTTCGGTCTGAACGCTCACTTGGACGGGGGATAATTAGTTGAGTGGGTGAGGAATGGGACCATGATAGATTGTTTCCATTGAGCTTAGGAGCCAATGAGACTAGGTCTGACTGACTAACAGTAATTGGCACAAGGAGAAGGACCAGTAGGCCACCCCTCTCCTGTGACTTCCCTCCGTCTGTTGTCTGTTCCCTTACTTTTTTACCGCATTTCCCTTCCCCACTGTGGAGGATTGGGAATAGCGATGACCTTGGGTTCACAGCGCTGTAACTACAGTACCTGCTGTACCCAAGGGTACGCAGTATGACGACGTGATGTTATTGAACTGTCACAGCGATTGCTAGTCCACCACATGTTTTGTTTGAACCGTCACACAGGACGGTTTCCTTATTGACTCCCGACCAACAAGGGTACTCACACAGTGTTTACAGGAGAGGTACTATACAGTAGTTGCTCCTTTGAGTTCAGATACATGATCATCAATGCAAGTGTGTGTTTAAGAGAGAAACTCACTGTAGTATACTTAAGTGGGTACTACTGCATGCAACCATATCTATTCCCTGTGGGGGTATGGGTACATTTAAATATTGTAAGTGGGTAATTGGCTATAGTTGAGATTTTGGGTAAAATGATGTTGCTCATGCTGCATAGCCAATATTTATCCAGTGGAAACATGGACAAAGTCAATACTCTGCATCACCAGGGGTGAACCCACTGCTCTGAATCCAGCAAGCTAAGCTTAATGAGCTACCATTAGTAAAACTAGGGCATCCCCTTTGCATCCTTTATTAGAATTAGCGAGAAGATGAAACTGTGAAGAGGCTGACAATAGATCCTTGTGGAATGCTCCATAAAACATGACCGATTTAATACCCTCCCAAATAAAAGTAAAGAAGGGCCAGAGATCATGTAGGGAGTTAAGTCTTTGAGACTCTAAAATGAGAGGAGAGTGACCCCAGAGTCTAATTTTAATTACAGTATGCAGATGATACGCCTTCACCAGAAATGACATGTGCCTTTGACATTGTCCCCAACCTATTTAAACCAAGCCTGGCCTCTGATCTGTACTTCAATATGCGCTGTACATAAAACACAACCTTATATGCAGAATTCAATAAAAAATGGAGATAAGATTAAAGGCAATTTAGCCAAGCCTTTTCTTTATACTGATTCGACCCTAAGCCCGGGGAATACTGTGCATATCAGTGTCTTTTTCACCCCAGGGAGCTTACTGAGAGCAGGAATTACTCCGGCTGCTCCAGGAATCCCGGGAATGCTGATGGAGATGTTGGACTGCAGTGAGCAATTAGATCCATTTTGTGGCTTGTTAATAATTGAGCATTTGTTAATGGCGTGGATGTTTCAGCAGCAGGGAACACTGCTGGTTACCATCAGATTAAACCTTACAGACACGTTTGCAGTGTAAATGCACACGTGTATTGTAGATTATGACTGTGTGTGTGTGGACTGTTCATATGTATGTGTTTGTTGCCATGTGCACTGTATACTGTGCATTGTGTGTGGTCATGCATATGACCTTGTATGTATGTTTCAGCCTGTGCACATGTAGAGTGTATGTGCCCACTCGTGCATGGATATGCTTTTTTCGTATGCCTGTGTATTTACGCACACATCAACGCCCTCTTTTGTTGTCCTGGGCATTGTCTCCTGCATAATGAAGGACAAATCGTCGAGAAAGGATGATTAGCATTCTGGTGGATCCTGCCGCAGACCCCACACCAGTCTGTCCTCTTGTGCCCCACCCCCTCCTCTGTCGTTTTTCCCAGCTTGGAAGCTGCTGCAAGGATTGGCAGGCGGGCTGGCTTATATTGCAGTGTGGCATCGCCATGGCAACGGCCATGGTTTCTTCTGACATCCAAAACGCGGAGAGCCGCACTGTTGATCCATGAGACAAAAATAGCGGGTTAGGGCACCCACTTTAGGATGGCGACACGTACAGAGAACATTTTAAACATCTACATAGATATTAGATATACATGCTGATAGATTAACAGTGACTGACCGGAGCAGAAAAAGTGTTTGTACACATACACACATGCATGCATATTTCCATGCACAAGATTAGGAGCTCTCGCAGAGATTTCCCTGCCTCCTCCGTCCCCACCTGTACGCAGTAAGGCAAGGAGAGGGAGAGAAAAAGAGGGGGGGGGGGGGGGGGTGCTTTGACAATGCACGCATCTGTTTCCAATATCATATCGCTGCGTTAGCATTTAATGTGGTAATATTTATTTTCATGAGATGATGTTGAAATGATGGCCTCAGATATGAGGTAGCCATTTTTTACTTATGGCATGATAACACATCTTAAGTGGCCATGCTTGGATCACATTGCTACAGTATTTCTCTTGCTGATAGGCTGTGAGACACCATCTGTTCTCAAAATATTTACATGCACTTTTTTTCATAGGATGGGATAAACACATTGTTATTCAAACAATTACTGAAAAGAGGGAAACACCCTTGTAAACAATTGATATGCAGCATGTGAGAAGGCCAATTTTTCCATCTGTTGTCATTACTATTTATAATTACATAAGACCAAGTTGAAAGACACCTGCTATTGATTGTTCTTCGTGTGATCATATCAAATCTGGCAAGTTTGTGTTTACATTGTTGTATTATTTGTCTATTTTTTAGAGTTTGGTGTAAATGCAGCATAATCAGTCATACTGTGTCTTCACACTTGGATATTTATGTGGTTGAGTTCCATTCAGCTTTAGATTAAAAACAAATGCAGGTAAATACCAATATTTTAGTCAGAAACATTAACATTAACTTAATACATGGATATTAGGTTATTTACATTTAAGGTTAGATGTGAGAGAAATCTTATCTTTACCCATCTTTTCTGTCCATCTTCTTCTCACTTCTAATGGTGACTTTTCTCAGAGTCCCCTCACAGACCTGCTAATACACTCTCTGCTGTGGTGTCAAGAGTTCCCATAGTTACAGCTAAGGCCTTAAATGTATACTGCAAGTGGACACTAGATATTGTACTGTATGTATATGTTAACACACACACACACACACACACACACACACACACACACACACAAACTCCACTGCCCACGGTGTTGTTTCGCCCCCTCCTCTTGCACTCTCCACTGCTGTCCCAGTCAACTGTTGATTGTGTGAATGCCATCTGAAGGACACAATGGTCTTGCCTGGTCTGCGAAAGCAGGTGGAAAGGATAGTCCTGTTTACATTTCATTTAATCCAGTTAGCTCTTCATTCTTAGAATGATATTTTATGGGAAATAAAACATATATAGTATTCTATCGGGGGGGGGGAAATACAAATAAAATTTACCCAAGTCTCTTACTAACCAAACATATGTTTATCCGGGAGTAATCCTATTCCCAAATGACAAATACAAAGATTTGATATGACATGAAGAACTGATACTAAAACAGAATTTATTTTGTAGAATGAAGTGTCATCTGCAGCATTATCCATGCTTTACTAACGGTGCTTAAATGGTGCTAAAATGAGCTTTAAGGGCTTCTTTGTAAGCACTGGCTACAATCAATTCCCTTTCAAAGTAAACTGGGTCATTAAGGGATAACCACCACCCACCTAGGCCTTTTCTCATCGACCTTCATCTTCTGGAAGAAATAAGGAAGGAGAGAGGAGGGAGAGAACAAAAGGGTACATAGCTTACCCATTCTTTGGGATTTGTATGGCTGCATGAGTGGCTGAGAGATTATCTATTCCAAAAGTATGGTTATGCATTGCATCAAGTTCTAGAGTTGTGGCGAATGTAGCTGCATTGTTAATGGCCCTCTCCCAATCTAGAAGCCTGCATTAGAAGAGTTTCAGTTGCGATGATCATCTTGCTGATAAGAAACCACATAACCACTTCAATATAACAACTTCACATTAGATAGACGCATATCAAACTCCTTGGCAATCATTATTCTTCATAGACATTTCTGCAGATATTGTGCAGGGCTCTACTTTACTTTTGAAGTGGGCACAGAGCAGCATGGTGCCTTTGACGTTGGCCTGTTATTTTGAAGTCCTCCAAGGTAGGCTAAGTAAGTGTGTCACAGGTTTTACCTTGGAGGATACCCGCTTCTGTTTATAGTCTTGCCTGTTTTTTACATGTCCTGGCCAGCACAAGGAGTCACGACTTCACTGCACCTCAAAGGACCAAAAAAACCCACCTACATAAAGAGTGCTGCATTGTGAACTAATGAAAATAGAAGCTGGATATGTTTTTATGTATACTTTGTTGCAATTAACTTTTTCTAGAACATTATGAAATATGAGAACCAAACCAGAGGAGAAAAGAAGCTCGAGGAGGAAGATTAATCCTTTAAAATAAGACACAAATTAAAAAACCAAAAATGATGTGTATTACAGAAATTAGGACACAGAATCAGCCGACATGGCAAGTGTTAATTTTGTTTCATTTAGAAGCATAATGAATTAGTGCAGTGCAAAGCTCCAGCTATATAACATAACATATGGGGAAGACAGTATTCAATGCCAGATAGGGAAAGAATGAGGAGACCTCCCAACAAGTCAACATAATTCTCTTAGCGGCAGATAAACCAGCTTACTTAATCCATTTTTGTTATTTTGTATTGTCTAACACTGAAAAATCATCCACAGGAAAGACAAATATGGTTGTGGGCACCGTCACAGCTGAGGCAATATAAGAGGTATTTGGTTCCAGAAATGTGCAATTGGTCGGTTTTCCCACATAAAGAAAGTACTGGGGGCCTGCAAAAAGAGTTCTTCAGAACTCCTGTCCCTACCTGTCAGATGCAACTTGTTGTTTTCAATCCGTTCAATACAGGTTGCTAAAAATAATTTGCTGGTGGTCAGGATTGTGAGATGAATCTTTAATGCTAGACCAAATATCTACTGAACCTGGATATCTAGCCAAGTCAACACAGGTTTCAGTTTACACAGGATTTTAATCATTTTTTGTGGAGAATATTTACACAGTATGTTTTGCCGGCACTGGTATTTGTCTTGCGAGGGACAACAGTGTACAATATGTGTAAGCTGACAGCCTTATCAGTGAATCATGCAGGAAAGCACTCTCAAGGACTGCTTCAGATGTGCAGTGTTTGTTGACATTCTAGCTGGTAAATTGGAGATGTGGTTGTGCATGGCTGAGTCTGTTTAAGTGAATCAATGGAAAATAAAATTGGAGGGCAATACTTACCTCCTTTTGCTTCATCTTCATCTGTATGTGCTGTGTGATTTCTCCCTCCATTTCTTTTTTCACCTCTGTGTATATCCTTCTTTCTTTCTAACACACTAAATTACCCCCGACCTCCACCATCACCCGCACCTCTCTTTTGCTTTCCTCTCACTTTTTGCCCATCCTTTTTCCCCCTGCTTCTCTCTTACTGCTCCCCTGGACTGCAGTTGCTAGGCAACAGCTGATTGAGCATGAGGGGTATGCAATTGACCAATTAGAAGTCTTCCAAATGAAAGTGGCGTCAAGAGTTCCCATAGTTACAGTATACTGCAAGTGAACACTACACTAGATATTGAACTGTATGTATATGTGTACACACACACACACACACACACACACACACACACACACACACACACACACACACACACACACACACACACACACCCGTCCATTTCAGAAAGCAGCTTTAGTGAAAACTCTGAGTTTGTTAACCCTGAGATGAGGGAAACTCTGGGTTTTCTGTTTCAGGAAGGGAGGTTAATCAAACCTGACAGAGAGGGGTAACTCCAGCCTGTTTCAGAAAGAGAGTTAACTTCAGTCAGTTACTATGGCAACTGAGCCTGTGAACCTAACCTGGTCGGGAGCAGGTTTTCTTCAAGAAACCTCGAGTTTCTCTCTGTTTCCTCCCTCTGACACAGCGCTCTTTCATTTCCTCATGCAATCATTCAGTCTGTATCAGACGCATTTTAGCGCAGTTTATCTGCATGAATAAAAAAAAAAACAGTGTTTGTTTAATAACCATGTTAGCCAGACTATAAAACATTTGACGTGGCATTTCCTTTTGTCGACGATCCCGTTGGTGAAGAAGCTGTACTACTTTGCAGGGAGTTAAACATATGTCGGGAGATGATATTGAGGCCCCGACTATAGATGCATTTTCATTTCCAGATACTAGCCTACCTATTTGAGCGGTATCGTTTTTCTTCCCAGTCTATCTATATCTATATGTAGCCTACATAACCATATCCGTCCTCATATCACTAACGTCACCCATCGTGGACATGCTCTACATCCCAGCAGATTATTTGTGCCGCATTATACGTTTTTTTGCAAACAGCAGTTTTTTTTTACAACATTGGTGATGTAAAGCCACTGTATAGCAAAGCGCCGTCAGAAGAGTGTGACTCGCTCTGAAACGTGTTTTTACGTTATTGTAGTGTTCCCTGGACACAAACCAGTAAGAGCCATGAAAAAGGAGTTCCACAGTATTGCAGGTGAATGATGTAAACACTTTTGAAATAAAAGATTATGGATTCTAATTCTGTTGATGGTGCTGCAGCCTCAGAATGGGATTAGTAGGCCTAGGACGCAGGATTGCACCTAAATGAAATAGATTGTAGGTTCAATACCATTTCACCAGTAATATTATACTTATGATTAAATATGATAATAATACACTATATTGGAATTCACGCATTTACTCTAGCAGCAATTTTCTCCTACGCAAATTCTCTCTCTTTTGCAGCAGCCGCTGTGTTGCTTTTATTTATTTATTTATTTATTTTACAAAATACATGTTCAAACTCGCTGTATGTGGCATGAGTATTTCCACCGACCAGTTTGTTTGTGGTTGTTGCCATGGTGAATCCTAGTATCATGGCTCCATTCATGCTGCTACGCGCTTAACTCTGAGTCAACCTATGCTACGCGCTTAACTCTGAGTCAACCTACTCTGAGTTGATTGAACCAACTCAAATCGGCTGTTCTGGAACCAAAAACTCAGAGTTTCCCATCTCAGGATAAATCAACTCAGAGTTGAGGGTTAGACTCAGAGTTCGTTAAACCTCCTTCCTGAAACGGGCCCAGGAGAAAGTGTACCGTTTCTGTTTGTTTGTTCAGTTGTTCATAATTGACTTTTATTTGCAGAACATGTTGTCATAATGATGTTACTGTGCTCTCACTCAAACACACACATGCACTTTGCACTGCTAGCCAGCTTTCCCACTTTCCTTCTATTTGTATAAATATAATGCCATTTAGCTCTCTGTTTACCTCATTCCTTTGCCTTCTGTCCCTTCTCACATTTCTTCCTTCCATTCATTCGGCCTCTTTCCATCTTCCTCCCACTGTCTCTGTTTCATACCAGAGACACCCTCCATCAATGACCAGACACATCCATCAATGTTCCTCCTCCTCTGCTCATCCACAGCCCTGCCAGCTAAGGCCTTAAAGGGATATTTCACCGTTGGAAAGATAAATATGTATTTAAATTGGGTCATTTATGTAGTAGAAATGTGAAATAATTTTAGAAGTTGGTGCCTTCTAGACCGAGAAAACCCAGAAAATGTATTTTTGGCTCATGTGGATGAAAGACAACAACTCCCAGAGTTCACTTGCTTCACTTCCCTACGAGGCCATGCCTACCGGTAGCGAGGGCATTATCGGAGGGAAATGAATAATGCATACTAATACTGATATATATACTCTAATGGAGCAACACTAAGGACTATAACACAAACCACAACCAATATGAGTTTGAACCTTTAATTAGAAAACATAATATGAACAATTTTACACTCATAGCTCATCAAGAGCTTCAGCAGTTTCTTTATAGCCGCAGTAATGCCCGTCAGGAGCTGGATATCTCTGTCTGATGTCCTGGACAACACAGGCAGGCAAAACAAGACAATAGGCTTTCCCCAGTCTCTCGCCTCGCAGGACCCATTCCACGAAGTGACGGTAGGCTGTTAGGTGATATTTTCTACAAAACAGTAAGCACAACGTTAGCAATGCAAGCTATTTGCACCTTCAGTAGCCTAGCATAAATAGCTCAACTGACTACGTGGGAAGAACGTTGTGATAATGGGTCTCCAAACTCTGTACATGACATGTTGGTAACAAAAAGAAAAACAAACAAAATACTCATTTTATACTCAGGCATGCATTTGTCCCTGCGAGCTTTGGCTGGCGTTTCCAATTCACCTTCGGGATCCTGAAATAAGTTTCCAGGAGCCCCCTGTCCATGTGTGGATCAAAGCTAGGGTGCTCTGTTACACATGCTGGCGGTGCCGTTTTCTCAGCAGATTCAGCGATTTCTTCCAGAAGAAAATGGCATCGCTGAAATTCGCAATAGGACTCTCTGTCTGTGTCCATAGGCGCACAGCGAGAGCACTGACACCACCAGTCCGCCCCAGCTCGAGTCTGCCCGGGCTCTTCCTCCTGACTGCCATGCAGGTCTCGCTCCTCTACTGCAGCAGTTGCTCCGGCCGCTTCTTGTTCCTCCATCATCCGCAACTGTTCCTCACTGTATTGCGGCTCGTACAGGTAGCCACGAGCATCGGATTTGCGCACCAGAACTTCAAAATCCCCTTCTGCCATATCATCTTCAAAACTACCTTCTGCCATCGTGGTTAGCCTACTACTCAGCTTTCTCCACAGAGCAAGAGCCTGTTAGCTTAGCTTCAAGGTGGCTGACACTATTTGGACATTTTGGGAGTGAGGTCCCATCCCCTTTGGGCGGGTTGAAAACATGCGGAACTAGGTCCTACTGGTTGTAGTCTCTAGCCTCTGGCCAAAAAAAAGCCTCCGATGACACAAAATGACGATTTTTGCATCATCAGAGGTTTTTTTTTCCAAACACACAATACAGAGATATCTTGTCTCAGGGGGACATGAGGGAGGGAAGCACGGTCATTCAAAAATACTACCGGATTTCTACTGATACAAAGCTTAATGCTAATCGGTGAAGTATCCCTTTAAGTGTATACTGCAAGTGGACACTAGATATTGTACTGTATGTATATGTTAACACACACACACACACACACACACACACACACACACACATCAACACACTAAACTCACATACACTAGCTCCTAGGAGTCAGGTATAGGAGACCACCAAGGTCACCCAGTGATGGGGAGATGAGAGCACTTTGCCACTGCTTGAACAAAGTACCTGCGCTGCCTCAGCACTATGAGCCCAGGAATACAAATACATTCCGCTAAGTGGAAGAGTTATTTTACAGACCTTGAGCCTTCGGCCTACTGCAGACTTTACTCAGTATAGAGGGCTGAAGATAGAAGGGCAGGGGAAGAGTTATAGGGGA
The DNA here is from genome assembly GCA_023631565.1 of Gymnocephalus cernua. Taxonomy (NCBI): domain Eukaryota; kingdom Metazoa; phylum Chordata; class Actinopteri; order Perciformes; family Percidae; genus Gymnocephalus; species Gymnocephalus cernua. Next base: position 17,484,870 of record CM042438.1, read on the forward strand.
CTCAAGGAGACAAGAGGAAGATGAGAAAAGAGAGGAGAGTGGAAGAAAAGCAAGAAGAAAGGGCAGGGGAAAGAAGCGAGAGAGAGGAGGGAGAGGGAGAGGGAGAGAGAGTAGCTACAGGGGGAGCGAACCAGCCAAAAAAAAGGAGAGGGCTGCCAGCACACCAGCTATAACTACTGAGATAGAGGGGAGATGAAGTTGAATATATGTGATGAGAGAGAGAGAGTCAGAGAGGGGAGAATCAGGGGTGTCATGGCTACTTATCATCACACTGCCGAGGGTGACATTGATTAGCACTTGCCATCGGCAGGGAGCCTGTGAGCCTGTCGACGGAAAGGTCGGATAATTAAACCCAACGCCACTGCAGTAAGCTGGCACTAGGCCAGTCTCTTTCCCGCCCGAATTCATTGGAGTTGGATGAAACAAACTGTTGTATGCGTTTGTCCTTACTAATATTTGTGTTGAAATGTGTGGGTGACGGTAGGGCTGCTTGATTATGGAAGGAAAAAAAATAATAATAATCACAATTATTTTGGTCAATATTGAAATCATGATTATTCAACAGAATTACTTTGACTTTACATTGACTTTAGGAAGGATGTTTCTTTTATTGAATACAAAAAAACAGTGAAACAGTTACACAAATCAACAGTGAAAACACCTTGAACTGTGAAATCTCCCTTAATACTTTTTCCCGTTGAACGTTTTGAATTGTCTTTCAGCACACAAGACAAAATAAGAGTTTACTTGCAAAATGTGATGTGCAAAATAATCGTTTTTCTCAATGACATTGTTTTTGTGATCGTTAGGAGCCGAAATCGCAATCAAAATTTGATTAATTGGACAGCCCCAGGCGTAGGTGTACCGTGTGTTTATGTGTGTCCATGGAAAGTATGCAGAATATGTAAGAAATGGCCCCGAAAAACTACTGAAACTGAAAAGTATTACCTGGCTGAATTTGCTGATAACGTAGGCAATACAAATGATTAAATGCTGCTTAAACTGCTAGCAATACCAAAAAACGTGCATGCTGTGTAAACAGTTTATATAAACAGCTGTTAGGTAGTCACTAGAGGTGGCAATACTCTCACTTTTTGGGTTTGTCAGACCATTAAGAAATGCCCAGCTAATGTAACCCAGTCCTCCAGAGGGATATTTTTCCTTTGCAGATTTGCAATATCCCTCAGTCACTTGTCATTGGATATACATAGTAAATAATGCTCTGATCTGTCTGTGATGTTGTGACTGATATGTTCTGAGCCATCAGAGTAATGTATCGGATGTTAGTGTGCGTGTGCATTTCACCTTTTGTTTAAACCCTCTGTTCCTCCTCTTCCAACCTGTGATTTTGTATCCAGTCAATTCCAAAGTCGACTCTTCAAAGAGCCCAGAGGAGGGTTTTTTCTTGGGATTGTGAGTGGAGCATGGTGAGATTGGATTTGACCCCTGTGAATCTTCTGCTTACTTTGATCTTGGCATGCATCTTTTTTTTTTTTTCTTTTTTTTTTAGAGCCAAGCCTGCACACTTTTTGCTGTCAGCTTGCCAGTTAAAGCATTAATATTGCTTTAGGCATTATAAATAATGCTCTTTAAATAAAAGAAGAAGGGGTGGGTGTAGGTGATTGGAACAAAACATTCAATGTTCCAATTAAGTGGTATTCTGATTTGTGGCATTCTAAATGGATAACAGCCGTACAGGTTACTTTGTTAAGCCATCGGAATCTTCATTTTAGTCAAACTAATAATCTCAGCCTGGCAAAGCTCAGGGAGATATTTCACAGCTGATAATTGCCTCTGCCTTTTTTTTAATAAGCCACTGCTGCCAGGAACTCTGCACCCAACATCATTGTATTGCAACTCATAGTTATCATTTTCTTTTTGTACTAATACATGTCCCACATTTGCTTTCCTCTTTATACTCCAGTTAACATTACAAGCGGTCCTTGCGCCTGGTTTGAGCTCTCTCATTTCCCCTCCCTCGGTGTCTGCCGCCACCTCTGCCATCCGCAAACCTCCGGAAACACAAAGATCAGAGGGAGATTATGAATGTCCTGGATCAATACTCACAGAAAGTTCATCACGAGAGGGGGCGGATGTAAACCATATGCCGCTACTTGAACTAAACCCCATCCACTTAACTTCACTATTACCTCTTTCAAGGCCACGTGGCATCCTATTTTATTTTTTATTTTTCAATTTTACACCTCCGAAGTTTAATATAGCAGTGGCATCAGGAAGGTGATAGTGACGTCAGATGCATATAGCATCTTGCAACATTAGTATAAAAGTTGTTGCCAAGGCTAAATATCACCGATCTTTGTTGGCACAATGTCTAGTCAAAAAAAAAAAAAAAAAAGAGCACCATCTCAGCCATCACTGCTTCATTTAACATTGCATAATGCTTTAAACGGAGCCTGAATGCTTTTTGCCTTTTTTACTGTATGCTTGTCACAATTGAATAGCAACTGTAGCATGTTGATGACACGTTGACTATAAAGAACTAGAACTCCCAGAGCTAGAAATGACGGCTGAACAGTCATTAATGATGAACTGCCTGTCATGTGTGAACTGCTTGTTTATTTCTGTGTTAAATTGTCTGATTGCTTCTCTGTGGCAGATTGCACATTATCAGCTGCAGCAAGGCAGGCGCTCTCTGCGTGAGATTTGAATAGTGAGACGTGTTACCGATAGAGACAGAGAGCAACGACGCAGAAGAGGTGTTAGGAGCAAGAAGAGAGAAAGAGCAAGAAGAGGTGATGGCGGACATTTAAATGCATTACTTATGTATGTTTACAGAAGAGGTGTTGTTATCTTTCAGGCATGCCACCCACATCCACACCCACCCAACATCACTGACAGCCATCTGTCCGGTAATTAACCTGGCTGACACACTATGCAACATCGACTGCCTCACTGCCCTTCACCAAATCACTGTGTGTGTTGCTATGCGAGGATGTGTTGTTTGTGCATTTATCCACCTGTCTTTTATTGTGCTGGCCTGCACTCACTTGTGTCTCTGTGATCCTAATGCATGGGTCTGTTCTCAATGTGTGACACTGTCCGTGTTCCTTGCTGTGATGTAATCTGATGCAGAGAGGTGAGGTAGGTTGGGTGGTTGGGTGGCAGTTTCAAAATAGCCATAACAGCAGTGCAGTATTTCTCATATAGAGAGTACTATATCTGCAGTGAGGTGTCAGGTTGCAAGCATCCATGGAAAAGCTGCATTTCCTTTGTTACCTTATCTATGTGTATCATTTCATCTATACAGTATAAAATGTCTACTTATACATGTACATTATATACATATACACTTTGCATTCATTCACAAGACATACTGCTATTGATTTGTGCTCGGATTAAATGTGCTGCCATGTCCTCAGAATGCCTGATTGGATTGGGGGATCGATAAAGTGGCAGAGAAATTGAGAGAGGGAGAGAAAGATGTATTCGCTGTTCTTCATTACACCTATAAAAGGAAAGAAATGAGAAGTGGCAGATAGGGAGTAGTAGCGTTTTGTTGCAGCACAGTCCCAACTCAACCCTGAAGTACTTTGCATTATGCCTCTTACATCATATATAATGTAGTAAAGAAAACCGTACACATTCCTAATGCATACCATCTGTGTATCAGTGAGGTACAAATAAGCAGCGACAATGGCATTGAAATGCTGCAATTCCATAACAGAGGGCAGAGTTGGGGTGATGATTTTATCTGCAATGTGAACGTGTATCACAGATGTATAAATGTAATAGAGACAGAAGAGCTGGAACTAAAGTGGAACAATGCCAGAGGAGCTGAGGTGAGCGTCACAGAGAGGGACAGACAACGCATCAGAGGGCTCATCTGTCTGAGATAGCTGGGTATAATTAACAAGGCTTTGGATTTTAATTAATCTGCCTCAATCAGAGTAGAAATTCTATTCTTACATTTTGGACTAAATTCATTCAAGGACTCATGCTCAAATAGCAAAGCCCACAGACTGTGTACTCCTGCCTTTTTCTTCCGTTTGTTCTTGCTTTTTTCTCCTGTTTTAATTTCTTCTCAGTGTATTTGTCCTAGTGCTTTTTCTTTCTTTCTTTCTTTCTTTCTTTCTTTCTTTCTGTCTTTCTGTCTTTCTTTCTGTCTTTCTTTCTTTTTCTTCATTCAGATAAACTCTGATAAGATCTGAATCCTGCAAGTGAAAAGTATATAGTAAGAAAGTAAGAAAAAGACCAAAAGACCAAAGTAATGTGTACCGTGTCTGCAACATTATTGTAGTTACAACCTTGCCTGCCAGGCAATGCGCTAACCCTGCAGTGCCCTCCAATGGCGGGTCTTTGCCCAGGGAGGACGTGGCAGCACCTGGTGATGATCCCAATGGCCAAGCTCAACCAGCTGAGTCCCAAAAACAACCACCATCTGACCATCTGACGATAATAATAATCTCTCTGTCACACTGCCAGCTCCATGTGGCCGGGACCTCATAGAGAAGTTATTATTCTGCTTTGCTGGGGTTTACCCGTCTATCTCCTGTTCGATCGGTTGATGCTATATTCTGTAGAGAGAGATCACTCTGTTTCTGGATATATATGTGTGTGTTTTCCTGTTCTCTTTGTGTCGTTGGAAATACAGTTGTCTAAAATTTAAAAAAACAAACTGTGAGAGGTCATAGAAGACCATTTTAAAGGGCCACCAATTTTACACATGAAGTTCGGTTTACTCATCACAAGGAGTTCAGATTGCATAATATCCTCTGTGGCTCTAAAGGGAGCTTTTCTAAAGTTTGACAGAAATAGCCGTCGATATCATTGGGCTTGTTATTTGATTGCATTGCAGGACATGTAGCATCCAGTGTTTCTGGAGCTTGACCCTAAACTAGGGAGTTGTTTCAAACATAACTAGTTGTCCCTTATTGCTTGTCCAGTTTATATAACTGCCTACTAGATGTGAATGCGTCCCAAACGACTTTGCAATCAAATTGGTAAATAACATTTTAGAATACCAGATTCATGCAGGAAAACATCAAAAACAAGACACAGCATATTCAAAGTGTCTGCGGTATCGCCCTTCTGGCCTCGCCTTCACCTCTATTTGTCATGCATACTCTACCTTTTATCCCTATTTTGCATCAGGCTCTCACTGTGATGCATCTAGATGGCACATAACACAAATCAGACAGATAATGACATGCATGACTGTATGCGCCAGTGAAATTTCCATGACTTGATTGCCTTCTGTGTGTTTTAAAACAGAATGAGAGGCTTGTGAAAATTGACTGCGAGATGGACGTTAGATGCTGAAGATGTCTGCTGATTCGATACATTGGCAACATGGAAAACTATTGATGACACAGTGGATGGCTGTGTGGACACCCTGTACCAGACTGCACAGTTTTTCTGAACAGTGTCCAGCCCATTACTGTGAAAAGCTCATCTTCTGGCTAAAATGGGAACAAAATGATGCACTGTTTGTCTGAAAAGCATTTGTCTTGTGCTTTGATCGCCTTTCTAAATAGGGACTTTCTTGGCATCCTTTTCTCCTTTTAACTGGACCGGAGGGGAGGCCGCCATCAGTGAAAGAGATCAGATGGGCTTGTTTTCTGAGCTATAGCGCAGATATATTGGATTGGTGAGGAAATGGGCTAAAATTGGATGAAAAGTTAGTGTGTGCATGTGTGTGAGTGTATACAGAGGCCACCACTAAGCTGTGTGTGTGTGTGTGTGTGTGTGTGTGTGTGTGTGTGTGTGTGTGTGTGTGTGTGTGTGTGTGTGTGTGTGTGTGTGTGTGTGTGTGTTGTGTGTGTGTGTGTGTGTGTGTGTGCGTGAGCGTGATATACTTGACAACGGGAAAAAGGGAGCTGCATTCACCAATCTCTACCTTGAAATGTATTATTTTCAGACTCACTTCAGCAGAAGATATGCATGTGACCTCATCTACCTCAAATCCGCTTTTCTGCAATATATCAGCATCTTTGCTGATGAAATATAAGAAATGGTTTCAATCCACACAGAATCTGTTCCTCTTCAGGTGAGGACACGGTGGTATTTTATTTGTGATTTTCTTGAAGTCTGGTAGTCAAGGTTAATTAACTATTTACGTGCATGTCAACAGACCAAGAACACTCATTGCTGTTTTGCAGTGATCGATCAGCTGTAAATGTCTGACTTCTTTTTCCTGTCTGCGACCATACCTCACCTCTATGACTCCGGTGGGATCCTCCTCTACTGTGATTGGTGGTGCTACATCGTTCTTTGGCGTGACTGGTTGCTATCCTTGGGGAGCCAGGGCAATGACAGTTGAAGTAATTGACTGCTAAGCTCTTATGGATTTCCTGCCCGCTGTTCATGTAGCAGAGGGCTGATCAGCCTGTATTGTACACACACTGGTGTTTAAACATGCTCTCTCTCTCTCTTATGGACACACATTTAGTTTGGTGATAAACGCAAACAATGCAAGGTGTGAATCATTTTCTGGCTTAGGCCTATGTTAAAGCCCACCTAATTGTGTGTATGTTGTATTGTATACAAAATGCATGAAGACATTCGTGCTGTGTGTTCTGTTAGAGATGGAATTAGGATGGTGTCTGTGTTGCTGTTTCTCCTTGGGCACCAGTAGCCAACCATAAGGTGTTGTGTTTGTCAGAGCCAAGCTTTAGCTAGGTGGAGAGATGCCCCTGGGAGTGTCTGACTCACCCATGCTTGTGCGTATGTGCATGTGAGCGTGTGCGTGTCTTCCATGCAGAGGCTGTGAGGTGTTGGCAGGGCTGTCATATTAAGCCAATGGCGTTGGACTCATTGTGTCAGCTACTGCAGGCTGCTATTGATGCCACTATCGTATAACTCTCTCCTCCTTGCCCTCAGTGAGGCACACTGGCCACGTTCTTGTCACTACTTGCCCCTGACACGTGTGTGCGTTGCGGGCATGTGGGACTACATTTGCAATTGCGTCCTTGCAGCTGTGCCTAAGTGTGTGCCTACGTTTGTGTTTTTATACGAGTGTGTGTGCTTCCTTCCTGCTCTCACAGCACATCAGGGAGCTCCTGCAGAGCACTGCTGCATTTCTGCATCATTAGGTCTCTCCCTAAGGTCGAGCGAGAGGCCGGACCCAGCAGGCAGTGGGACCAGAGAGAGTGGAGAGAGGATTTGAATGGAGGAGGAAGTGAAACCTGACTGTGTATTAAGGATCAAGAGATGAAAAGCAAAGAACGAGTGAAACATGGCTAACTGAGAGGAAAAATGAGAGAAATTGAGAAAGATTTTTTTGGGGGGGGGGGGGGTGGGGGGTCACTAAAGGTGCAAAAGGTGGAAATGAGTGAGAAGAGCATGGAGAAATTGTTCAGTCAGAGAGACAAACAGAGAAAAAACAGAGGAACATGGTGAGAAAAAGAAAAGTAAGAGACTGTAGTGCCAGGACTATGGGATATTACTTAATACCAGCAAATACGTGTACAGTTATTGAACATGTTTGCAGTATGATGTATACAGTATGTAGCTTTTCAAATACCTTAAGTCCTGTAGCTGAAGCCAGCTGATGGAGAGCTAAGGAGGAGAGAGGTGATCTATTATGCTGTCCGCTTTTATTACAGTAGCTTCCATACACTATCACACACACTTAAACTAACGAAGTTAGCACTGAAGAAAACATCAATCCTATCAAGTCACTGGAATGGGTCTTCTTGTCACAACTTGGCTCAAAGAAAGACAGGGGTGACCAGACATGGTCATAGTTTTTGGGATTTGTTTGAATCCAAACTAATGTTGAAATAGACTACATCAAGGGTGCAAAATATGGGCAAAGCGTGCTCTCATTTTTAAAATAAGTGGGGAGAAAAAATCACCAAAAGGAATATTTTACATGTTGTGACATGGTATCGACAGTAATAGTAAGGTAGAGTAGGATTTAAGTTTGAATATATGATGAAATATTATTTCAGATTGGCCATTTGCAGGGAGAGTTAAAGAGGAAGATAGACAGAGGAGGGCTGTGGAGTAGGGGGGAAAGAGTTGGTAAAGATGATGATGGTGTAGAGGGTGGAAGTAGAAAAGGGGAAGCATAGAGTTGTATAACAACAAAGACGTGTATGAGCTCTGTAAAAGGCGCAGTTCCAATCAAAGACACACAACTTTATATTATATGCATAGAGTAAGATGCAAAATTGCAGTCAGTATAAATATTGCCATCTACTCCCTTGGAAAAGTAGACAAACAGTACTCAGAGGCCTCTAACACTAACAGTACAGTGCACTGTGGTTTGCTTGTGAATAACAGAGCCAATTAAGCAACCACAACACAGGGCCCATGGCAACGTGGGGCCTCAAAGGACTCAATTACTGCTCTTGGTTTGCAAGGGGGGGGGGGGGGGGGGGGAGAGAGAGAGAGAGAGAGAGAGAGAGAGAGAGAGAGAGAGAGAGAGAGAGAGAGATTCTTAAAAAGAGGATAGTCTGGTTATCCTACTGGCAGTACAGAGATTCTTATTGCTATCCATATGCAGCATGGGTAATCAAATATCATGATGACAGCATGTTTCCAGAGAATAATGGTGCTGGGCTGTTTGCTTTTTCTAACTGGGAAATGCCTTGTTGGGATTTCCCCAGCCAATTTCCTCCCTATGCATAAAGGATAAGAAAAATGAATGTTTGCAGGGTTGAAATGGGCCATTTATAGTCTGCATTCTTATTGTGTTGAATCACTGTTGCAATTCATGTAATTAGGTACTGAAGTGGGAAGTATCTGCAGGCAAATTAATTCATTCTGTGAACATATTGCACTCGCTGGTGGCGGGTTTAAATACAATATGTCTGCCTGTTCAATCAGTGTTTAACATGGCAGATCATTTCCGGTCATTTCCTGAGTAAGAAATTATATGATATAATAGGATGGTCTTGTGTAAACAGGCAGGGAGATATAATGAATGGAGAACAATGGAAATTATATCTTGGCAGGAAAATCAGTATCTGGGCACACATTTGTTTGACAAAGGATGATGGGAAGTGAAGCAGGTAAAATGAAAAAGAGTTATAGCTGACAATGATGCTGGGCTTTTATTTCGTTGTATTGTGGTCCATAATTACTCTGACTGGTTCGGGCAATAAAGGGCAGTGGCACCAAAGGCCGTTCTGGTACCAAACCAAATCGAAAATGATCGCCTTTAGGAGAAAAGAGGGGAAAGGAATAAGAATGGATGAAGAGGAGTGTCTCAAGTGGAATGATGAAATAAGAAGATAGATTTATGCAATGCATTTTTTTGTGGTAAAGGGCACAGAGTTTGGTGTTGGAAAATGTACAATAAAATATGTGCTGCTTGTGTGTTATTCTCGCTTTAGACAAACACCTCCACTAATCTCTGGGAGTGCTGATTTAGAGAGACACTGTGGGTCCATCTGTCCTGGAGTGACCTGCCTGTCCAACTGCAGAATAGGTTTGGAGTCAACAACCATACAGCCCCATTTTTTAAGTGCTAAAAAAGGGAAGTGCTTAGAGAGAAATAGCTGGGAGGAAAATGAGAGTGAGAAAGATAGAGAAAGAATAGGAGAAATACCGAAAAAAGGTAAGCTGATGGGTGAAAGTAACTTGTCATATCTGATGGCTTATATCCGGTTCTTGGTGCTTTCCATTTGTCAGTGAGTCAACCATTTATTATTATTTATGAGCTTCTTCACAGCTACAAATCCTGATGATGGTCCTTCAGATAAAGAATGGCACCCAGGTGTTTGTGTGGACTGGATGGTTTAACGTTCTTAAAGTGCTCATATTATGCTTTTTGGCTTTATTTTATTGTGTTATATATCTTTATGTGCATGTTGTAGGTTTACAAAGTCAAAAAGCCCAAAGTCCACCCCAAAGGATCTTACAGTTGAGGCCAAAATTATTAGCCCCCCAGGAATTATGGAACATTTTCCTAAAATTCTTCTTTTGCGGCATTGATAAAACTAGATGTAATCAAACATTCACCAGTGGTATTTAGTAGCTTTTGGTACATTTTGTAATTTTTTAGGCTTGCTTTATATCAAATATAGTGAAAAATGGGGTGGTCAAAAATATTAGCCCCCATGTGAATTTTTGCTTTCAAAACACACCTAATTAACCAATCAGCTTTCAAACCACACCTGTGCAGTCAATTGGCTACCTGACACAACCTGAGCATTCAATCAGCATAAAAGGACTCCAACGAACAGGGCACTTTACTCACCATGCCAAAGACAAAGGAAATCAGTCTTGAGCTCAGAAAGAAGATAGTGGAGGCTTATGATAAGGGGGAAGGCTATACTGCCATTTCTAAGCGTTTCACAGTGTCTAGAACCGCTGTACGTTGCATCATTGCCAAGTACAAGGAGGCAAATTCTGCAAGAAACAAACCTGGGCGTGGTCGTAAGCGCAAGATTTTCAAGAACTAGTTGATGTTTCAAGGAACACAGTTGTGAGGGCTCTTCATCGTGGTGGGCTTCAGGGCCATGGTCCCAGAAGAACCCCTTTACTCAAAGATCGGCACATCACAGTCAGACTGGGGTTTGCCCGTGAACATTTGAAAGGTAAAGATGAGTTTTGGAAGTCTGTGCTTTGGTCTGATGAGACTAAACTGGAACTGTTTGGGCACATGATACCAAAACCAAGGTCCTGGAGTGGCCCGCACAGAGCCCAGTCCTCAATCCTATTGAGAATCTGTGGCGGGTGCTCAAAGTGAATGTCCATGCTCGGAAAACACGCAATTTGGACCAGCTGGAACAATTTGCAATGGAAGAATGGGCCAAAATCCCTCAGGAGACCTGTGCCAACCTAGTAAAGAACTACTCTAAGAGGTTGTTGTCAGTTGTGGCTCAGAACGGGTACACTATTGACTATTAATGGCCTGGGGGCTAATAATTTTGGACGTCTCATTTTTGCCCTTTCTTATTTCAACTCAGTGTATCAATAAAATATCCTAATCAAACTTAGTGGACATTTTGTCTTTGTTATTTTTGGAAACAAATACACTATAAACACTTGTTAATGGTCATTTCCATGGAGAAATCAAGAGTTGTGTCTAATTTCATAAGGGGGGCTAATAAGTTTGGCCTCAACTGTACCATCTCCAACAGAACACACTGCTCCAAACAGCCCTATTGTAGTCCAGCCTTTACTTCCGTGCGTCACTTTGTAACATACATTATAATGCTCGCCTAGCTGCTAGCCCTCATGCTCTGCAACTGACTGGCTAGCAGTGCTTACCTAGCTACTGCGCATGTGCGACTCCCAACAAAAATTTAACAGAAGTGTGATGCCTCACTCTGTAGCTAAAACGGAGAGCTCAACACACATGGTGAAAAGAGGAGCTGCATCAATGTGCAGTACTATCAAAAATATGGTGTTTTTGAAAATTAAACCATGTAAACCTATTCTGGTACAACCTCTAAATACAATTATGAACCCGAAAATGAGCATAATATGAGCACTTAAGGTAAAGGGGAGGGGCATGTGTGTGGAAAATGTAAAATCAGCAATGTGACTGCTCATTTCTACAAATCCTTCCTCCTGTGTGTTTTCCAGTGAATTACAACAGCAATATTCCGATCAGTATTTTTGTTGAATCATTGAAAATAAAGACATGTTTTTATTGAAGACTCTGCTGCAGATTTGGACTGGGCAAAGCAATAACCACATGCCAGAGAAGTATTTATCATATTTGAAATGTGTAGCGATATACAGTTGTTAGGACCATGAACAAAAGGTACTACAGCAATGTGAAACTTATGCTACTTGGGAAGGAAAAAAGGTTTTAAACTGCAATAAATCAATACTTCTTTATTACGCGGGGATCAAATGACTCTTGTAGTGACAAACTCATAGAATTATCACAAAAGAAGAACATTATTTACTGAAGTTAATATCACAATTCACACTATCTGAAGCATGACGCATAAGGTCTCCTTCACACTGGCTGTGTGGCCTCAGGTGACTGTTGGTAATGCAGACTGTAGTTAGTTTTGTGCATGTGGCTTCAGTTGTGACCACTGTTGTTTAGCAATCATGTTTGTGCATTATAATGCCAACCGCTCGATAAAACCTGAGCTTTGCTATATTTGTTCAGAGAAATAGAACTAGCTTGTCACTGAGACCCTCCCATTGGCAACTGAGCAAAAATCAAGTTGGTGAAGTCTGCATTTTTAGTTTCTTAAAGACTGAAGTTGGCACAAGTAAGTATTTTTTTTCCATTAAGGCTAGTTGATTGTCTGTGACTTTCCTTCAAAGACCTGGATTACCTCTAAATTGACACAGCCATTGAAATCCAAAGCTGTGTACAAACCCGAAACCACCACTACAGAGATGTACATGTGTCTCATTAACAGTATCCTTCTTTGGAATTATACTACCGCTCATAAAATATACCTAATCCCTCAGTAGCTTCCATAATGATGTACCTACCTCCTCCACAACTGTGGCAACGATGACATAGAGCAGCTACAGTTACACCCAACATACAGCCCTGAGCTATACAGTGTGCAGATGGGTGCTTTGATGAAAGCTAGCGTTACGACCGGGAGTGATGTTAAAGAATAGAAGCCATAAAAGCAGTTGGACTCTATGATTTAAAATGCCTTAGCTTCGCAATCTAGCAGACTGCCAGGCTATACCATTGCATTTGCATATTCTAATGAGTCCAATGTTCAGGGTTAGCCGCTTACACTAATGACGCGTTTAGCTCTTAATTAATCAGTTAAGGCATCTCCCTGCTGGAGCTCAGGGAGCTGTACCCGTGTGTGTGTGTGTGTGTGTGTGTGTGTGTGTGTGTGTGTGTGTGTGTGTGTGTGTGTGTGTGTGTGTGTGTGTGTGTGTGTGTGTGTGTGTGTGTGTGTGTGTGTGTGTGTGTGTGTGTGTGTGTGTGTGTGTGTGTGTGTGTGTGTGTTTCATCATAGTGTAGCTTTGTGTGTGCCATTATGCTGTAATTTTGTGAGAATGCATAAGTGAGTGAATAAGTCTATATGAAAGCGCTTATCCACTGTCTTAGTGCCAGCATGTGTGTTTTGTCTTCAGTCTTCATTTAAGTGTGTGTGTGTGTGTGTCTCTCTCTCTCTCCATGCGCGCGGTGTGCGACGTCTCTTGTGTGATTTTTCAACATGTGAGGGGGTAGTAGCTTCTGTTCTGTTACTTTGTAGTGTCTTCTTTTGAAGTTGTGGTACGAGCAATTCAGCAGAAAACATATTTTGTATTTCTCCACCTTTTACCTGTCAACTTAAAAACTTGACTTTGTAAAGTTTCTTTGTCTTGTACTGCAGGGCTCCAGAGTGAGACCAAATTGGTCGCACATGCGATCAAAATTTGTAAGCCTGCCACTAAAATTTTTCTTAGGTCGCACCGGTGCACCTAACGTCCTTGAATCCGATGCCTCTCCACGAATGAAGCAATGTCGTTTATATTGATATGGTTTAATGTTGCGTTACATGACCCATTTCTTCTGTAAAGCCGTGCCTGTGTTTGGATCTCTCCTCTTACTCTGCGCGCAGCCCCGCCCCCATTCACTCACACTGTCACACGGCTCCCGTGCAACATGGAGAGACACGGCGCCGGTCCACACTGCGACATTTGTCTACAGTTTTAATTGTAATTAACACAGCTCTATATTGTTAAGTATGAGAGGGAAACCTGTATTTGTACCAGTGTTTCCGGTGGTATCTCTCTGTTATTGCGGCTGCCGCACAGCGAAAAGCACAGATGAAGTTATTGAATGCAACTAACTTCAGACGGAGCCTGCTGGATCTAGGCGAGAGATGTGGCCAGAACATCATAGTTCATAAAAATGCAGCGCAGTGACGATACAGACGTTTCATACACAAGACGTGTGTAATGCCACTGAACCACCAAAGCATTCGACCTGTGCTGGCGCCCGCTTTCTCTTTTAATCAGTCTGTTATTGTTGTTGAAAACTCAGATATATATATATATCCTAGGCTATTTACTGTATTTCAGATCATTTTCATTTACATGTGTTGGAGCTGTATATTTTCAAACTGAGAGTAAACCCTGTTTTTGCATTTTATTTTAGTCACAATCTGTTTTAATAAAAGAGCTTGTGAAAAGTGGCTTTGACTTAAAATGGAACATTCAGCCCAATTTGTAAAAAATACAGAGATATATTTTTTATTCCTGGACTAGTGGAAGATCTGATAAGAATCAGTGTGGAGGGGGCCCAGTTTGGAGGATTTTAAAGCTAGGGAGTGTGGCAAGCTGGTTTAGCCAAGCCCAAAGGGGAAGAAGGCCAAATTACAGGTGTTGTCCATCTGAGGGGCATGCAACAGCAAGGGGGGGCCGCTATAAGACTTTGAGCCATGAAATGTTAGGTCTCAGTTCAGGGAAGCACTTTTAAACAGTAGCACTTTCTATTTTGAAATGTTTAACTTAAAATGTTTTAGTTTGGCAGCTCAGTGAACCACTTTAAAAAATATATATATATTTTTTTTATATTTTTATTTTTATTTGGGCTGTCAAAATAACACGTTAATTTTGATTAATTAATCTGAGGAAAAAATAACGCAGATTAATCCATTCTATATTGACCTTACACCCGGAGCCGCCACCATTCAACTGTAAAGGACGGACAGGCAACAGAAACATCACGTGACGCTAGTTAACACTACACTCAACAGCAGGTAACGTTAGCCTTCCGCTAGCTAGTAGCTGGATTAAACACAGTTAAAATACTGACAGCTAACGCTACATGGTGTAAAGAGTGACTGTGTTTCTGCCGTTGTCAGAAAAACACAGACGGAGACGGTGCATTCAATGAAACCGGTAATCTACAGCCTTGCGGTGCATTCGTAGTTATTGTAAAATACCCTTTTGAATTTATTTCCTCAGCATATTAGGTCATATTGTTGATTATGGTCATTATTTGAACAGTGAAAATAATAATTAAACAGAGTTTTTTTTAAATTTAATCTCACGAATGCTGATTATTCATTGATTTGTTTGAATTTAAATATTTTAAATACTTTCACAGCAAAAATTATGTATGCCATTAATTTAGATTCATTAATCACAGAGTCTGTAAATAATTCAATTACATTTTTTAATTGATTGACATCCCTAATTTTTATATACAGTATAATTGTGTTTTAAATTAAAAAAAGTATTTACCTACACCTTATTCTTGTTTAAAATAATTTACATGATATATATAAATAAAAAAGGTGACCTTGAAATTGTGGCGTTAACGGCAACGCAAGGAAAAATGTATTAACTTTTTTATTTAGGTGCACCAACACAAAATTTAGGTGCACCTAAATAAAAAAGTTAGTCTGGAGCCCTGCTTGTACTGCTTTACTCACTTCAGTACTCATTTCCCTTTTACTATTCATGTTTCCATCAACGTAATTTTGTGCGCCTCGTGAAGTATCGCATTAGAAAATGTTGATGGAAACGGCAAAATTCGAGAAAAAAAAACTGCATTGCATGTGCATTGCATGCGTCTCTCAACCTACATGTTACTTTAATGGAAGACGTGAGATAAGGAAAACGTTATGTTCCGATGCAGAACACTCCCTGTCGGCCATTGTGATGACCACCTCTGCTGACTGTGCTGTCAGGTGCACAGTAACTGAAGAAACACTCTGCAGTCCACTGACATTTTATCCCTTAACTGGGATTACATTTGGAACACTCTTCTGTTTTCTGTGATAGTGTGACAAGTCATGAGATTTTCACTTCACAGCTATCCGATGCCAGCAAAGGCACTAAAATGTGTTTTCCCACCGGAGGGACTTTTGCAGTTCTTAGAACTAAAACGTTCCTAGAACACTTTTTTCGTTGTGTTCACACCGGACAAATATGGGGATTTTTTTAGTTCCTCTGGCCGTATTTCGGGACTGTTTTAGCTCCTACTTCAGAGCAGGGCCTTTTCCCTTTTCCTAGGTCTACTTGATTGGTCGTCTGTACTTGCAGACAGAGCAACGGCGGGACATTTTTAGCAATTTTCACCATCTTATTCATCATTAAAGTCACTTCTGACAACGTTTTAGGCGAGAAATTAACTATTTAGATTTCGAATATAAGCAGTCTTCCGAAAATCGTTGCCAAATTGACAATTTGCTTCAAAGTTTTCGGAGCTCCATAAAGTGAAGGGGCTGGCAGCTGGTGGCTGCCCGGGATCGCTTGTTCGCTGGTCGGCCTGTCATCCTGGGACGCCCCGCTGTAAACTAGCGGACTCTCAGACCGCGGTCTCATAAGAGGCTTTTATTTCGCCGCTGTTTGTTTAAATATCACAACACATGTCCATCATAGGATTAACGGGAACGTGTGGTTAACTGCCTTTTTGCCATTAAACTCCACAAGAACCTGGTCCGCCGTGCACGCACACATGGCCACAGAGAGAGAGAGAGAGAGAGAGAGAGAGAGAGAGAGAGAGACCTGTTTCTCTTCGGGAGACTTGTTTAAATTATGACAGATTTAGACATTAGATTTATATAGTTTGGCGTATTTCTCTTCTGATTTTAATTAAGACCGTTGCTGTGCTTGCATTACTCCCTTACCCCTCCTACCAGTCCCTGTGCCCACTTGGCCGGTGGGAATGCAAATTGGGGGAGAGTAGTTCTTAGAACTGCTTAGAAATGTACTTTTCCCCTAAAAAGTACAAGTACTATCCAGTTGGAAAACGCCTATGCTGACACGTCCAGACCAAGGTTCAGAATAAAGCATGCTAAGCAATCTCAACTAGAAACAGGATGAGTAACAGGGAAGGACTCCTATGCATGTCGTCCGTGAATAAAATGGGAAAACTGACCCTGAGGCGGATGCTAATTTCCCTGCATGAAGCTCCGCTTTGTTTCTCGTCTTTGGACACTGGTAGGTCAGCCAGTTATCTGAACAACATGGAATCAGTCTTTTGTCAAAACATTATTTTACCAGTGGAGTGAAAGAAAAGAAAAATCCTTTCACAATTTCATCATGCCACTGCCAATTTGGCCCAGTGGTGGTTAGAAGGTCGTTGGGCCATGGTTCTATCAGAAGGATTAGTCCTCAAATGGGATTACAGGCTTGTATGAAAAAGGAAGAAAAGGGGGTGGATGCTCAAGGAAGCAAGAGAGCAGACATATTTAAATGCAGACATACACATAAATACAGAGATCATTTTATCATCATTAGTGGGGAAGAGGAAAGGACAGGGAGGACACTCTTAAGAAAGATGGAAACTGTATGGTGACATGTGAATGCTGTCGTTTAAAAAGATTCAAATTTGAAACATTTGGAAGAGTGTGTGTGTATGTGTAGAGCCGTTATAGAGAACAGTGCCATTATGTTTAGTTTCTTAATTTTTTGGGGGGGTGGGGGGGGTCACTTATTTCTCTCTCTCTCTCTCTCTCTATATATATATATATATATATATATATATATATATATATATATATATATATATATATATATTTCAATTTCAGTTTGCTTTATTGGCATGACAAAAAAAATACATCTGTGTTGCCAAAGCATAACAACAAACATACATATAAACAACAACATACATCTCTCTCTCTTTCTCTCTCTCTCTCTCTCTCTCTCTTTCTCTCTCTCTCTCTCTCTCTCTCTCTCTCTCTCTCTCTCTCTCTCTCTCATAATTGAGCCAGAATAATATCTATGAAAATGCGCTGAAGTGGAATATCCTGTTCACCCATCCGGTGTGACTAGGACACTAGAGTAAAACACACAAGCTCTGTCACACACACTCACTCACTCACTCACACACTCATACCACACACACACACACACACACACACACACACACACACACACACACACACACACACACACACACAGTTAGATGGTTTTTACGCACACTGTGAAGTGTGATGGCAGAGATCCACATGGCTTGGAGTGCCAGCGGCGTCTTGCTCCCCTGCCACCATGGCCCCTCTGCATGTAGGTCATCCTCAGCCGGGGGCGCACCACCCTTACCCTCCTCCGCTCCTTCTCTCACACCCCCCTCCCTCACTTCTTTCAACCCTTCCTCACTTCCTCTTCCTTTTCTTCCTTTTATTTCTTTTTCTACAGCTCATTTAACTACAGCAAAGACCTAGGATGGCAAATACCATGATACCAGTTAAAGTGCCACAGACCGTCCAGCGTAAAACCATATGAACTTTAAATTCTCTGACTTAAACTCTTCTCACAGTGCTTATATTTACAAATGGGAAATTCATGAGGCAACATCTATTTCTCTTAGGGCTAGGTTTAATTATCATAACATCTCAAAACCCCCTATGTTTTTTTAAGTGGAGCGAGCAATACAATAAATATATATTTATTTTACATTTAGTCAAATAGAAACTAATTACATTCCAATAAAAAATAGCTTCAGAGGGGCCATTTCACAAAACAAAACGCATATTGCACAATTTGGATTAAAAAACTGGACACATCTGAAAAGATTTTAGGAGGAAAGGGGCACAATACAGACGTTGAGTTAATATTCGTATTAAAAGCCAAATACTGTTAAGATAAACTGTGGAAGCCTCCTTGAAAGTTCTCTTTGCTGATTTAAGTTAGCCAGAACTTTTCAGACCCTGACAGGTGACTGCTGTGTGTCATCTGATGTTCGTCATCTGATCTTCGTGTTGTGAGCCTCATTAAGTGATAGATTCAGGTGCTTTGCTGTTATTGCACAAACACCAGGAACAGAGAACAGATCCTTTAATAATCTCATCACCTCAGTGGGGGAGGCTGAGGGTATCAAGTTGGCAGGCAGAGTTAGTTTTAAACATCAACATCATTAAACTCTATTTTTTGCAGCAGGTGAGAAGCGGGTTATGTTACTCAGTGTACGAGAATGACGCAATTTGCCTAATCACAATCAACAGTCAAAAGTCAGTAAAGTCAGCTCGGTAGTTCTTTCTCCATACTTTAGGTCGGCGACGCTTTGTGTTTACATGCCATGTCAAGTTGCTACCTGCTTTTTGTTTTGCATAAGAACATGATTGTGTTCAGCTGACAAAATGAAGTTCATAGTTGCCTTAATTGGAGTCCATGGTCTGTTTTTACTCAACTCTGTCCACCATAGTAAAAGCACTGTCCTTTAGCACTTTACTTTAAGTCGCTTATGAAGTATTTATAAGCAGTATATAAACCATTCAATAAATGGCTTAAATGGTCTATAATATGGTTGTATGCAGATATAAGGACATTTTAAAGTGTTTATTAATGTACAGTATTTGTCATTATAACATCTATGAAGAAATATTTAAGGCTATATTATTACAACAATGAGTTACTGTTTTCTTGTCACTTTCTATCTGTTTATACAGCAGCCTCCGTTTATGGGTACACACAGGATACAAATACATTAATAAACACATATCTGCTTACAACTACATTCTAATGTGTATAAAACATGTATTAAATGTTTGTATATAGCTTATGAATGCTAAATAGGGAGAAACATTTCTCCTTAAAACTTAAAGGTCCGTTCCCTCCCCCCCAAGTTGGTCCAAGTCCTGAAGTTCTTTGGCACACAGCAAACACGCTTTTCTTTGACCATTTGCTGTTAAACAGTCTATTTTTGGCCTTAACTTTCTGTGTTTTCAAAGTAAAAAGCAACATTTTGGCAACAGATTTGTTGCTAGCAGCCAGTGCAACAGCAGTGTCCAAGGACTACTTATGGGCTGCAGGCAAAGTAGGATAAATATGAATTTGATTTTGGTTCCAAACGTTCCAGGCAACCATATGCATAATTTAGGGGAACAACTAAAAAAGCTTTGGTTAGGATGAGGCAATCAGAGCTGCTGTCTTTAATTAGGCTAAGGTTGCCATCTGGGTTATGGCTGGACGTGTACAGTAGTTGTTACGTCTTGTGGAGCCTACAAGAAAATATCTCCTAAATTGGTATGAACTCCTTCTGTTTGGCATCACTGGCCTCCACCTCTCTGTCCAACCAGCTGAGCAAATCAACCACTATGCACTTCTCCTATCTGCTTTTCTAAAGGCAATTACCGTCATTAAGAATTTCATAGAGGGCTCATGAAAACTGTGCTCGCTGCTTTTCAAATTATTTCCTACAAAACACTGTGGCACCAAGATGCCTTTCCTCTCCCCATCTCTTTGCCCTCTGTGCTCTTGATGTGTTTATCTACCTCCCCTCATTCATTCTTCAAATACCTCCATCCTTAAAAACCTGCAGTTGCTTCTCCTGCTTTCCCCAGTCCTTGTGACTATAAACAAAAAATGTGATTCACTTTGGTACAGTATGCATACTTCTTGGGTTCTCTTCTAAAACCACTTTTAACAAATCCGATTTTCCATGATATAGTATTTGTCACAAGTGTAATCTTTTACAGTCCTTATAACAGTAATTATCCTCAGACAGCGGAGACAGGCTGAGAGTGACATACGACTAATGCTAAAAATGTCTCTATTTGCATTTATCAAAAACAGTTGGTGCCACACAGGATAATGTGTTTGTGTGACATCTCTATCAGACAGCACTGTTTCAGTGTGTTTCTCTCCCTCTTTTCTGTGCCCAGGACAACAGTTGGCGAGCTGGTACCCTGGGCATCGGCAAAACATGATGCCACCCTCTGACATTAAAAACGCCTCCAATCACTGATCAGAAAATCTAAATTTGTTACTATTTTTAATGTACAACATATTACATTGCTTACTGTTCTGTGAGAGATTTCAAATAGCCTCGGCGTACATGCAAATCCCTGGAGTAATCACAACCCAGTAATTTGATGTACTTTTACGATCTTCCTTGAGGACAACAATGTATTCTCGACTTTTTTTGTGATTTTAAATTTTCTCTCCCTCTGCACTATTCTCAGTGGCTTTCCCTCCGTCATTCTTCATCACAGTAATTTTCTCCGCTTTTTCGATAAAATACTACAACAGAAAATTACTTCCACAAAGTCAAAAGCTTCACCAAAATACCTATTTTTTGTCCTCATCTCTCTCGTATTCTTTTACCATGGAATCTCCTCTGTTGTAATTGCCAGTTCGAGTGATGAAGTGATTCTGTCAGTGTTTGCCTGATAGCTCATCTATATATATACACACACACACAGACACACACACACACACACACACACACAAACAAACACACACACACACACACACACACACAAACACACACACACACACACACACACACACACACACACAGGGGACATATGCCCGAACACGCACACCTGTGTGAAGTAGCTGCCGGTGACGATGAGGGAGCTCTCCACATCCTCCCTCACTTGTTGCTCTCTCTCTCTCTCCCTGCTCTCCACCAGGCCAGACGCCTACATATACTAAGAGTGAGATCCATATGCAGAAACAAGACCCAGCAACTGTGATTGTAGAGTCAGGGGGAAAACAGGAATGCAGGACGTTTTAATCGGCTGTCTTTATTTCTTTTTTCATTTTGGCTTTTAAATGGCACGTGGAAGGAGAATGACAGTATTCAATAAGGGTTTAGTTGGTTTACCACAAATCTCATAGCGGTCATTTTCCAAAACGCATCATACATTTTAGGTTTTTTAATGTGTTTTCCTTCTTTCCAGGCAGCCCATGGTTTCTTATTAATTCAGCACAGTATATTACCAGTAGAATTGCTGAACAGCATCACATTCATAAACTTTTGTTACAGCATCAAAGAATCAAACCTGGAGGACAGACTAGTCAAACGTGTACATTGTCAATAAGATCACGTAAATTTAGATTTGATTATTCAGGAGCCAACTTTCAAGTCTTAGACGTCATGGCTTTCCACCGGTGCATTAATGTAACAAGCTGGGAGATTATTTTTTTGCATGAATCAAGTGTAGTAAATGGGCTAAAACAAGAAGAAGAATGACAAATTAAAAATAAAATGTTGTCTGTTCCTATCTTTGTGAACTATGGAGTATGTCTCTATGAACATCCATATTGATCTCATAGCCAGACAGTTGGAATTTACAGTCAGCTTGTCCCTAATCTTTACCTCCATCACTCCACCTTTCTTGAGCTCTTCCTGATGTATTCACTCGCCCTCCCCTCTGCTCTCCAGTTATCTCCTTTTTAGAGAATTTCTTCTTTCCTTCACTCATCTCTTTAAGAAAACAGGAATGACAGCATCTTTCTCTCTTACCTCTCCATGCCATCATTTGAGCCTTTCTTCCATCTATCCATCTTTTTATTATTCCAATCATTTCAACTACCATTTTTCCATCCATACTTCTTGCTCCTGTCTTCTCTCCATTCCATCTTCCATTTCTTTCTACCTCTTCCCTCCATCACTCCCTTCATCACCTCCATCTAGCTCCATCTCTCCATAGACAATCCGCCAGTGCTGTGCCCTCCCAGAGTGATCCCGTTAGATGGCTAATGCTGTGAAAAATGACAGTGAACCGCCATTTTTACCGCCATCGCCACCACTTTGGGGCCGCCTGCCGCCTACAGCCTTGTTGCCTGGCAACTCCCCAGACAGCTTCCTTCCAAAAGGCGAAGGCGCCTGTCTGCTCTGCTGCGATAGAGACCCGAGCCTAATAAGCATTATATCTTATTTTGTGTTATCATTTTGTTGTTAGTGACACAAGTTTGCTCGGAGCTGCGACTATGCAAAGAGCACTGATGCAGAACGTGTCTCTCATATTGAATGAACAAAATTATATGCTACAAGTGTGACTTCCCGGAGCATTGTTGTTTGAATAACGGATTGCACAGCCAAAAGCATAAATATACATAAATGACGAAGATGCAGATGATGCAGTAAAGACGTCCTGTTCCTTCAAGTCTTTGCACTGAGTAAGTGCTGCACCAGTATACAGAAGGGTGACAAATTAAAGGAAATGATGCCTTCACAGTCACCAGAAAAGCCTTCAGTAAGTGAGATTTAGATGGAGCAAGATATATTATAGATATATATAGATATAGATATATATCTATATATATATATATATATATATATATAGATATATAGATATAGATATATATATATATATAGATATAGATATATATATATATATATAGAGATATATATAGATATATAGATATAGATAGATAGATATATTGGGGATGGCGCAGCAGATATGACACATGCCTTTGGTGTGGGAGATCCAGGTTCAATTCCCGCTGCGATGCATCAACCAATGTGTCCCTGAGCAAGACACTTAACCCATAGTTGCTCCAGAGATATAGCAATTGTAAGTCGCTTTGGATAAAAGCGTCAGCTAAATGACATGTAATGTAATTACAGTACTCTCAATAACTTGAGCATAACATGCATTTAATGTCGCTGTGCATGCAACATATATTAACACACAACCTTGTGATGCTATAGCCTTATATATCGCTATAGACAGAGAGAGTAAGGGGCTGTCTTTGTAGAGCTTCATCTTCAATGCTACACCACAGCTGCTACAGTCCAAAGTGGCCAGCAGCTTGCAGAATGATTGTCTTTGTTGTTTACATATAAAACTGTATCTCTTCCTGTGACCATAGATGATTCATGCCACTGACTATAGCCCAGTGACTTGGCTATACCAGAGCATCTTATGCATAACTCATGATTTTCTCTTGCTCAGTCCCTACACATTTCTAAGTTTGAAAATAGGTAATACAATATTTTTTTCATGAAGGAGTTACCTGTAGCTGTACGATAAAAATGCCATGCATGAGTCTCAGGATCCCTTTTCTGTACTGTGTCAGTTAAATGTGGTCCTTATAAAAAAAAGAAAGCCTGTCTGTGCGTCATCTCTTGCCCCACTTTCCTGTGTTTCCACCCCAATATTCACAGATATGAGTGACATGAGCCACACGGTTGCCACGGGAACTCCAAGAGGGTTACAAAAGTGCTTTGTCAAAGTGTGTGAACTCGCTGCCATTGAAGCAATCCTTGCTCTTTAATGTGTATCTGTTTTGAGACAGAGGTTATGGAGATCTTTAGCAGATGGTGGAGAAGGGACTCTACAGCTGAGTTGTAGGGGGTTCTGCCTGCTACGTAGTCGCAGTGTCTCTTTAGCAAACGGCGTGTGATGTGTAACTGCAAACGTAATCCTTTGCGAGATTGAATGTTGGAAAACGAAAGACAACAAGTGCAAGCAGAATGAGGCACAAAGTGTGAAAGTTGTATTTCCATGGCAGAGGCATGGGATTTAAAGCTCGAAAACTACTATAATATAACCCTTCAAGGATATCCAGAAATGATACGGTATGGGCCCTTTACGTTCATCTCTGTTGGGTGAATCAGTGCAGCTTTTTAAGCACCAATTCCCATTTTAAGTGATCATTCTATAGAGAACCACTAATTTAAATCCATCAAGGTCATAGAGGAAAACATGAATAGCTGCAATTTCCATCAATGGGCGCTGAATGTAGAATATGGGGGACAAAATGTCTAGTGGAAGTGGATTTTGCAGCCCCTAGAGGAATGTGTAGGTGTGTATTTATTAATGATGAGGGCATTCGAATGAGACGCATCAAACTAAGTGCACACTCAGTGTAGTATGTTTAAGGACCGAAACAAAGCTAACATTTCAGTATACTACCTTTTTTTCATCTCTCCTCATCTTGCTTTCTGCCTTGAAGCTCATGTAGATGCCTGAACACACAAGCACCATCTGCTGAGCCATTAGACATGTCTTACTGTAAATAAGCCTGAAGAGAGAGAGAGAGAGACACACGCACACACACACATGCACACACACACACACACGTAGCATGGCATTATGCCCAGCCTTGCCCCAGGTGTCTCAGCGTTGATGTATTGGTGTGGCCTCAGATGAATCCATGCAGGGCAAACTAATGCTCTTATTAAAGGCTTTTTAAAGCTCTGACTAACCGAGAGAGTGAGAAAGAGAGAGGAGAGGTGACGTGTTTAGGCGTATTAATATCCACCTCAGGTGCTAATTTGGCCCGTAAGTCACATGTGTCATCATCTGATGTGCAAGACAAGTGGAAATTACAGGAAAGGTAAAGGAATAGAGAGACGGGGTGCGGGATGGAGAGATAGCGTGACAAAGACTGAGTGAGAAATGAGAATGAAAGAAGGTGTAAATCACATTAATGAATAAGCTTCATTAGTCGTGCCCATTAGTGTCCTAAGCACGGATTAATTAAACTTTAGCTGACTTTGGAGAAGCCCAGTGGCCAGGATGGGCCACAGTTTGATTACACACCTGGATGTTTGATCACTGACACCCTTCATTCTGACCAGCAGCGGGCAGTCAGCGTACTGTAAATTAGACCACATGCAAAGAGCAAACCAATGTGGAAACTTTTGCATACTGAGTATTTCTTCCTGTTACTTGTCTACTCTGTTGGTTGTATTGCACCTCGAGGAAATGCTGCCTGTTTCGCTGTTACTGTACACTTGGCACTTGCCTTAAATAATTTGTGCTGTCTAATTTGTTTTTCCGAAACACAATGGAGGGTTGTATTAAATGATCTTCCTGTCGATGTGTTTGTGTTGTCAACAGGCGGACCCCCAAGGCCGAGACATTGCCATCCGTCCCTTCTTGGAGCACTGTGAGAACACCCACATGACCATTTGGCTGGGCATCGTTTATGCCTACAAGGGATTGCTAATGGTGAGAGGAGAGGGTTACAACACAACATTTCATCATGTACTCACAGTCCGGACACACACATAAAAGCACACTTACACTATGAATGTACTGTAAAAGGGTATCTGCTGTCTGTTAACAGCCTTATAAATGTGCATTGAGGCTTGCTGCCATTTCTATAATGCTATTTCTGTAATGTGTGCCAGTATAGAAACTTGAGTATCTACTTTTAAAGACACAGTGAAATGAAACATACATTTTACAAGTTGTAATCCTGTGTCCCTGTGTACATTTTTCATTTATCTCCCATTACGTGCTAAATATGTGTAAAAAATAATAAATAATAATTTTTGAGTATTTTCATATCAAAATCCCTCTCTTTCCTCTTCCTGTAAAACGGATCTTCTCATCTAACTCTTGGCAAGAAAGTGAATGAGTAAGCGTATTTCCCAAAATGTCAAACTATTCCTTTAAGTTGTGGTGATATCAGTTTAGTCAAGGATCATTATGGGCTATACCTGAGCATGTATTTGAGGCACATGGCTCTAAACAAACTGTAACATACATTAAAATGTTCCATGTCCCCTCCGTAAAGCAGGAGCAACTGTAAATTACGCAAACCTCACTACGTTTATGGAAGGTGAGACAGAGCAGTAAATCGTCTTAAGAAGATTGAGAGAATGCAGAGGATGCTGAGTAAAAAACACTACTGGAAATGTTGAAGACAGAGAGATGGAAGGACCGAGAAAATTGTAGGGTAACAAGTGGAAGGGGCTTTGATATAAATAATAAGACGGCAACAAAGAAGTGGAGTGGTAGGAAAAGTTTGTATCAAGTGATTGACAGGAGTCCACATCTGTATGCGGCATAGAGAGACAGCAAAGCAAAGAGACGCATTAAGGCTTGAGTTGTCTCTATAAACACACACACGCACACAGGCAGGCTTACATATGAATACACACATGCACATCACCATCACTTCACATTTGCTCACACACGCTCACACACCTGAGAGCTAGTAATCATTGATGATTGCTCCTGTAAATCAGCTGCTTGTCATTCCACTAACTCATTTAGACTTTAGGGTAAGCAGGGAGACCACAGCACACAGCACACAGTGAATTATTCAACAGGCTGCTGCTGCAACTTTAATGTTCCACCGAACAAACAGTTCACTCTATATAAACGTTTTACAAGTTTGAAACCTAAGGCTTTTTAGAAAAAAGTGTTTCTTGAAGCTAATTCAATTAAGATTTAGTTTCTTTACAACCTCACTCCATTTATGACGATTGAATAAGTCCTGCTTTATTCTGAAAAAAGTTTAGTTTAGTTTCAAATAGTGAGGATGACCAATATGTTTGATTTACTGTGTGCATTGCCCTAGAGAAACCAGTTAAGACTTTCTATAACCAAAAAAAGGTTGTTCTGAAATGTCTGTGTAACCTTCTTTTAAACATCTTTTATTAAAAAAACATATTTTTACTTTCCCCTGACAGTTGTTTGGCTGTTTCTTGGCATGGGAGACCAGGAACGTGAGCATACCTGCTCTCAATGACAGCAAATACATCGGGATGAGTGTTTACAATGTGGGCATCATGTGTATCATCGGTGCTGCAGTGTCTTTTCTGACAAGAGACCAGCCCAATGTCCAGTTCTGCATTGTGGCACTGGTGATCATCTTTTGCAGCACCATCACACTCTGTCTGGTCTTCGTTCCCAAGGTCAGTTTTTTCTTTTGTAAACGAGGAGAGTGTATGTACGGCCACAGGTGGATTACTCCGCATTGCCAAAAACTATGTGCTTAATTATCACCACATTCACACCCCACACTTCACTATGTCCCACCTCCTAAAAACGCAGTGTGAACAGTTATGTGTAGCTCTTTTTGGCCCATGTAATTGTATCCTAGAGTGCAGCTGTGATTAATACCCATAACCCCTCTCCCAGTTCATCACTATGAGAACCAACCCAGACGCAGCCACCCAGAACCGGAGGTTAAAGTTCACCCAGAACCAGAAGAAGGAAGACTCCAAGACCTCCACCTCAGTCACCAGTGTCAATCAGGCTAACACTACGCGACTGGATGGGCTTCAAACTGATAACCACCGTCTCCGCATGAGGATAACAGAGGTCTGAGCCGATGAATTCATGTTGTACTTCTTTTTTTGCCGTGCATCTTGACCATTATTTTACAAGACAGGACGACGGTGCAGTGGGTGGCAGGGTTTTTAAGCATGATTGAAGAAACGGTAAAAGAGCACAAGTTCTACAAGAGAAGAAAAAAAAAAAAAGCAAATTCATTTCGTAAAAATGTTTTCATTTTTACTGACATTGAGTGACATTTGAAAAAAAAGAAATCCCCTGGCAATCACCTTGGCTTTTTACCAGATCTCTCGGTGGTGTATAACTGCTGTTGTCATTGCTTTTGTTCATGATTGTGGCAAATGAGGAGCTACTCAGACACTCTTAGAGGACAAGAAAAGTTATTATGTCTTTGGCAATCAACAGTCGTTCCCTTCTTCACTGTGTTCTGAAATGTAAAGAAGTGGTTGCAACAGTTTGTTATCCATAGATCAGACTCCACACTGGGTAATATTTGGCTGATAGCCATGTAGCCTACTAGAGCCAGATTGTCTGTGATGTTATGTAATTAAAGACATTTCAGTTTTTGGTTCATAATGTACTTACTCTACTTTATCTTCTATTTAACCCACTTTATAAAAAACAACAACCATAAATGAAGGCTTTGTTTTGTTTTTCTGTCTAAAAAGCTGGACAAGGAGCTGGAAGAAGTGACCATGCAGCTGCAGGACACGCCAGAGAAAACTCCCTACATCAAACAGAACCATTACCCGGACGCCAACAACATTCTCAGCATACGCAACTTCACAGACGGCAAAGGTGAGAAATTAGCTGAATGCTTCCATTTAGCCCTTCATCATACTATCTATCTAAAAAAAAACAAAAAAAAAACACTTACTAACTTACATGAAGTGTTGGTGCTTTCCATTACAGTCGGTACATTTGATACAGTCTATGGGTACAGCCCGCGTTATTATGGAACCCACGGCAGTTCTAAGCAAAGACCCGCCCCTTCAATGGCATTTGCGCGCTACGATTGGCCAGATGCGGTGCTCGTGCGAGGTAACGGAAACCGATTTGTTCAGGTCGTATCCCCTGACCAATCGGCTATCCTAACCTTAACTACTCGAGGTCATTGCCTAACCTCAACCAATCGGGTTGCTACGTAGGGCGGGTCTTGCCTAGAATTGCAGTGGGTTCTAGAATTGCGCATACAGCGCATGTAAAATCCAAGGGGGAAAGACTGCATCCTCAGAGCGAAGCCGCTATGGCGCCACTTTATGCTACCCAAACCATCACCCCCCTTTAGCATCCCATTGACTGCCATTCATTTTGGCGTCACTTTGACAGCCAATAACTTTACATCTGAAGCATTTAAAGACTTTATGTGTCCATTGTTTATTTCTAAAGAAACACGACAATGTATAAAAGTCTCTGTTACCTTGTGCCTCACCTTATGGCTCCGTAGCAGACGTTTTTGTAAAAATAGGCTAACGATTGTCCACGCGAACCACGCGACTCACTGTCACATAGTAGAGGAATTACCGTATAGTACAGGAGAAGCTCGCAGGCAGTTTTGACTCACATTAGTTGTTTAAGTTTAATTGCTAATATTAACTAGCATTTTAGTTAGCAATAATTAGCCTGTGCCTATGTTATCTCCTTACATATACCTACGTTCTCCGTCTCTGCAAGATTGGGAATGATTGAGATTTCTCTTGGCACAGCTACCAGAAGACTTACAACGTTCAGACACGTTGCTCACGTCACATCTACGGCGGGAAGCTCAGTTTGCAGCTGCGCAGTAACGCTCAGTAACGCTCAACCATCACCGGAAAAGTGCTTCTAATTAATAGACTTCACTCGTCTCCGTCCAGAGCAATGGGATCTGTTGGTCCATTCTATATGATGGTGTATCATTTCTTTCTTACTCACTGACTGGAGCTGCTCAGCAGGATGTGCTCAATGCTGCTACTGGTGGCTGAAAACTAGATTGCAGCAGTTTGTGACGATTCAACCAAGAATGAGCAGCTCAGTATGAGGCAATTCAGTCTGTCTCACTTTTTAGTTTGAATTTAATATAATAAGTCTACCGCTGTAATGAGGTTTTTGGCATATATTTCTGTTTCATGTGTATGTGACGTTTTCATAATCAGTGGCTTTAGTAAAGGATTTTAATGCAGCTTGATGGAATATCATGACATTTTTTTTTCCACTGCTGGAGCTCCTGTCAGCTGCAGGTAAAGAAGGGACACATGAGTACTCTGTGTGACAGCAAGTCTGTGGCGTCTAAGAACTTGGCTACACTACCTGCATACTCCACTACTGCTTAGCAAGTTTTACTCATGGTGTAGTCACACTTAGCAACTCTCCCACCTTTTATTATTAAGCCCAAAAGTGGGTCCACACTTGATTTTGCATCTAAGTATTTGGTATGTGGGATGTTGTTTGCTTTGTGTTGAACAATGTACTTGAATAAACAGTAGAAAGAATATTTTAAAAAGCAAGGAGGAGGCAGTTAAGGTAAACCATGATTGGGTGAGACAAGCATATGGAAACACAAGTAGTAAACTATCAAATGCTAATATATAAAGACACATGTCACATCCGTCTTTTCCAGTGGAGAGAGCCTGTGCCCGATACAGGCTGTTTGAATTGATGCAGCTGAATCTTAGACATTATGAACCAGTGAATCGTTACACTCCAGCAGCATGGCTTTGCATTAGGCACCTTTTACACACGACGTAGGGTGATGGTGATGTACAGCAGCCGGTTTCAGCACGTCTGATGCACACGGGGTGTCTAATGGATCTGTCTGAGTTTGGGAAGATAAAAGAGTAAAACAGCTGCACTCGTTGTGTGGATTGGTAGCAGCGTGTTGGAATTGTTTGAGAAGTTCCTCATCTGTGAAAGTTCACAGTTACGCAATGATGATGATGACGACAATAGTCAGTACATTCACAAAGCAACGTGCCTAATGCTTCTTCTTCTTTGTTTCTTAGTTTGTCCTCTGCTTCCTTCTGTTTCTCTTTCTTCTCTGCTTCTCATCTTTTGCATGTGCACACACAAATACACTTCCTCCTGTTATAGCCTTGTTAGGTATTGTTACAAGGATAGATTTTAAAATAACGATGTGTCTGTGTTGTCGCACACACAGTTGGTTGTTGGAGCAGCTCATTGTTGTCTTTTTATGGAACACAGAGAGCTAGCAGTCAGTGCCAAGATTATTTTTGATTAGTAGATAATTAGTAAATGAGCTACCATCTGTGAGATTTTTTTGATCGTCTTATATTTATCCTTTAAAGAACCCAAACCAGAATACTCTCTGAATTTAAGATGTTACAAGTACCTGCATTGGCTCAGTGCACTGGATGCATTTGATTATTTTTTTTATAGATTATATTTCCGAATCATTGAAAGAAACATTTGTGTCATATTACCTGAAGATAATTTATCTTGCATAATTTGAGCAAAAACATTCTCACATTTTTCATGTGTTGAAAGTAATCTCTCTAAAGTACTGGCAGCAGCTGACGGCTGATATCAGGCTCTCTTTAGTGAACTAAAATTCAAATTGTGTGGGCTTGTACAAATAAATCTAATTCAGACCGTCTTGGTTGTTGTTTTTTTAAGAGAGAACAGAGATAAATATAGCCAGACACTTTTTTGTATGAATATTCATTTACAGAGAGATGTTTATCGAAAAAGAAAAACTAATGTGACCACCATTCTATATATGTATTCTATAAATTCAGATTTAGATTTCTAAATACAGTCACATTTATAAACCTGTGTTGGGAAAAGGAACAAATGCTTTAATTTCACCACCAGTTGAAGTTAGCAGCAACAATAGCAGCAACATCCTTTAATAAGTGAATATTGCTCTGCTTGGGGTATAGGGATCAGATGGGCTGGCTTATTCATTATATAGGTGTATTCCTGCTCCTGTCATCAATTCATGTTTTACAGACTCAAACTCAGTAGAGCCTCAATAGCTCTCTCAAAAGAAGAATCTAATATTCAGCGATTGACTGATCGCGTTGTTACCTTTTTTTTTTTTTATTCACATAGACATTTATTAGAGTCCAGGTTGTTGAAGTGTTCACGATAATGGTCTTTCGAGGAGAGGAGGAGAAAGACAGAGAGACAGCACATTAGGTGCTGCTCACAAACGTCAATCTGACACACATGGAAATAAAACCACAGGTCATTAAGCCTCCTATAAAGATCGCCAGCTTATGAACTTTTCCCAGTCTCAATCTGCTTGTGCTTGACAGCCATCATCATCAACATCATAATCATCATCATCGCCAGCTCCTAACTGCAGTCATCAGTATTCATAAGAAAGCTGGTCTAAACGTATTGGGGACCGTGAATGAGTTGCTGTTATAAGAGTAGAACGCCATGTCAACAGTGATTACGCTCACTGAGAAGTAACATCCCCCCCCCCCCCCCCTATCTCTCTCTCTCTCTCTCTCTCTCTCTCTCTCTCTCTCTCTCTCTCTCTCTCTCTCTCTGGCTGTCTTCGTGATGGAGAACACCCGTGGATGACAGTTAAGGTGTAGGTTCCTGATGAGACTTGATTTTAGTCACCCGTCATGTTTCCTTGTACCATACAGCAGTAATTCCTTTGCATTTGGACAGTTTGTGCAGCTGTACTGTTGAAGCCATTAACTGCAAATTAGCTAGTCATAGTCAAACCTAAGACGCAGGTAAACCAAGCAGCTGCTTTGAGCTCACATCGTCTTTTAATTTAAGTAACATATCACGCTTTTTGTGCTGTTTTAATGTCTGCACTCTAAATTTCATTTCTTTTTGATCTGTGGATCTATGATGAACAGAAGTTGAGTTTTTCCAGGTTATTTACATCATTTATTCTTGCACATGCAAACCTTCTAAAGTCTTATTGTAGAGTAAAATTCTTTGGCTGGCCCTGGTGTCTATTGATATTTGAAAAGAAAATTCAGCCACCTAATACCTTCTTTATGGCACATATTCTGAATCCATTATGAAGTGTATAAATATCTGTGTCTGTGCTTTTAACACAGCTCTGAGAGCTACTAGGTTAGGCTTTTTATCAGAATGCAAAGAGGACTAGTCTGCTCGAAAATAGTTCAGCAAGCTCAGATGTCCAATCGGGGCATGGAGTGCTGTGATCAGTGAATCAGGTCAGCAAGTGCTGGGGAATCTGGGACAACTGGAGAGAAAACTGTTAGGTGGAAAAAAGATAACACCATTACTCTCCAGGTGCAATTTAAAAAAGCTCATAATGTTGTTTACTACAATTCTTACTGTGTTTTCACCTCATTGTCTGCCCCTGCAACATCTGGAGAATACACAAATCATGTCGGGAAGCCTTTTCTTTGTCCCCTCCACCTTCCTCTCTGGATATGGATTGTTTTTTTCTTTCTTACTTTGATGCTTTCTTTCTTCCGTTTATACATTTTTTTATTTATCTCACACAGGTGTCAGTTTTTATTTTATTTGTACCTGTGCTTTAAATAAAACCCATTTATTTGATGCATATGTGATGTGATTGGATTATGCCATAAGGAAACTGACTGGTTTACAGTCAGTTGGTAGACACAGTTGACATATTGTTAGATTACTATTACGACAAAGACAACATTGTCACATTTGGGCTGTTTTGTTAAGGCAAGTTTTGTTTTGGCAGGGGCCATTTCCCCTTGGTATGGTCGGTAGGAGTGACTTTACCTTTGTGGTGGGAATGTTCTGTATGCAGTGAAAACACATCTGCATTGATATAAACCATCTCAAACCAGGAAATTCATTCATTTGGTAGGTGCATATTGGCAGATTTGTATTGCTTTTTGCATGGCGTCATCAAAGATCAATGTAAGAGCGTAAAAAAGAAGTACCATCCATGCTCATGACTTCCACGCCTCCTAAAAAGTAATGTCAAGTCATGTCTCAGGTGCCGGGCATGTGCGACTTACGGGACTTACAGGACCTGAGCAGCCTATTTGACACAGCCTATCATATTTTTTTTAATGATGCCTACATGTGTTTTCAATGCAGATGGAGAGAAGTCAATACTGAAGAACCACCTTGAACAGAAGCCTCAGGCACAGTGGGGCTCCATGGATCCTTCCAGAATTAACAGAGGTCCCCTGGAGGATATCAACTCACCCGAACAGTGAGCTCTTTCATTTCTTCCGCACTTCTACCCCCGTGTCCCTCTCCCCTCTGTCTTGTCAGCTTTCTCACCAGACTACACGTCACACGTATCGCAACCACCAGCAGCTCGCAGGCGGTTGCTTTGGCAACAGAGCCCTGCAAAAGCATGGACCGGTCCTGTTCTTTTCTCTCCCACACACATTAGGAAACATACAGTATAACCACATCGAGTGTATGTGTATTCTCCCACTCTGCTGGACTTACTGCAGCATAAACAGTATACTTACAGTCAAACACATATAAACACAAAGACATGTGCATGTACAGTAAGCACATGTAGACATGCAGCTGATTGATAAGTGGTACCAACTTGTAAAAGAAAATGGTCTTCAACACTCATGTGACCAATATTGGTCTACTTTCACTTACTATTTATAAGGAAGCAAAGCTGTGGGGTGTTGACTTCATCAATACCGGGGACGGGGGGGGACACTTTATGCATCATTGAGAGCTCTCCCTCCCACATCCCATTGATGGAGAAGGGAGAGACAGCAGACAAGGGAGGTAAAATGCTGAAGAGAGGGCAGTTACAGAGAGAAGTTGGATTAAAGAAAAGGATGTTTAGATAGTAAAGAGAAACAGAGTAAGGAGGACGAGAGAAAGAAAGAGGTAGAGACTTACAGAGGCTTATGTAACCAGTGATTTACAGCTCGCATTGGAAGCAGCTCTGAAAATAGACAGGGAGGAGAACAGAAGTAAAGGAACACTCGGAGCTATTCCCATGCCGCATAAATGTTTGATCACATGGAGGGAAGAGAGATGAAGAGGCAGCGAGAGAGAAAGCGAAAGCAGAGACAACATAAAGAGGTGAGAAAAGAGGTATGATGAGAGTAAAGGTAGAGGAGAACGAATGGTAACACTTTGTGACATGTCGAATCCTGACAGAAGTCACACACCAGTTGCATGTTGTTAAATGTAGTGTCTGTGTCTATATGATCTACCCAAAAAATTAAAAGAAATTCCATGAGCGAGGAAGATTGTTTCCATCACAAGTAGAACAGGTCAGGATAACTGACTAGGCCTGAGGACCATTCATATTTCAAAGTTTACCTAATTAAGAATTTGTTTTAGTCTATCACTGAATGAGCTTGGATTACATTCCCCCTTCTGATTTTTTTTTACATAACTGGCATTTGGTTATGTAATTTTCTTGCAAACGGCTGGCAGTGGCGCTAGCACTGGCGAGGCAGGGTGCGAACTGTCACAGCAGGCGGAAGGATGAAATGTTCTTTTTGTCAGATGATCCCAGAAGCTGAGAGGCATGGTGGATTAGGGGTTTAGTAAGGAGTAGTGAAGAAGGGAATGAGGGTGCTAAAGAATACAGGAAAAACAATTAGAATGATTGCTGAGGACTTGTGTGAACTACAGTATACTTTGCTGTCTGTTGTGATCCATCTTTGCTATGTTTCTGTCTAGTTTTATCACTGCAGCTTGCAGTGATTACATTGATACTTCATTTAAACAGTGCTAAACAAAAATTGTGAACATCTTAATTGTAAACTAGGCAGGTCCACTACATGTGCCACTTCTGGGCTGGGATTGAATCCCACCAAACCATTGTCCCTTGTGTCTTTGTCAGTCCACAATTAATGTTTTAATTATTGGCAGTAGGGTTGGTTCAATTCTAATATTCAAAGTGACTAGTGACTACAGCTTTTAGAAATTTCTAAAAAGTAAGTAAAAAGTCACAAAGAAATTCAAATATGCATGTGAAATACCTCAAAACTATACTTAAGTACTACTACTTGAGTAAATGTACTTACTTACTCTCTATTTCTGTCTGTTTCATTGTAACTTTCTGCAGCATACAGCGTCGACTGTCCTTGCAGCTGCCCATCCTGCACCATGCCTACTTACCTTCCATAGGAGGGGTCGATGCCAGCTGCACCAGCCCCAACGGCAGCCCTGGTTCCAGCCCACGGCACAGACACATGCCCCCTTCCTACCGGGTAATGGTCTCTGGCCTGTGAGCTTCATTCACTCCCCCACCTGGCTTTTTGCAGAGGAGACATATATGGTTCTTTTTTTTCTACAACAAATAGACTGATATCATCAGCGTATGTGCGTAGTTTGTCTCGGAACAAGGAGGACCAGGGAAGAAGAGAGGGAGGGGGTAGGGGGAGGGCAAGTTTCACTCTTTGTACCTCTTCACCCAGGCCTCTCTTGAGAACAGAAGCCCTCAGTCAGGAAGGGGTGAGAGGAGAGAGAGTGGGCAGTGGATGACCCCTTACAAACTCCCATGATTCACAGCAGTGTCCCCTTGTTCATCTGCTCCCCTTGCCTAGGCATATACACATATGCACAGTCGAACAAACATACATTAATACACACACATGCACAGACACACTGACGCCCCAATAGCAGAGCAGCGGTGGACAAGCCCTGACCTGACGTGTAGCCTTATCTGCTTCAGAGGGGATTGTGCTCCTGTTCCTTATCTGTTGTATGTATGTGCTCGCGGCTATGTGTGAGCTTGTCATCTAACTTGAGTATTTCACTGCTTCAGTGACTGGATACCGGTAACGTGGAATTTACAAGATCCAACAAAGGAAATCTTCCATTTTACTCCCAGTCCCCTTCCCATTCTTGTGGAGACGTAGATGACGAGATGTAAATATCATCATTTCTGACTTTGATGTACTTTGTATATTCTGTGAATGAACAATTAAAGGGTTTCTAAGTGTAGAGCTTGTAACAGAGGCAGGAAATCGTGACATGGCACCCTACAAAGATTTAGAAATACGTATGAAAGAGAGCAGAATTGGTTGGTGTAACTGTTGATAAATTAGCTTATGGGCAGCAAAGATAAGATACATCAAAGTTTGAGAGTCACAGAATGTGAAAAGGCACCAGGGGCCCCGTAACCTGGAGAAAGACACACATGGCTCTTTTTTCCACTTGCTTTTTCCACTGCTAAATTTGCACCACTGGATCTTATCAGAGATTTCACATTAGACTTTGCATAGGCCTTTCATAATTTACAACTTGCTTAATATGTCCTCAGAAAGCATGTTATACAGAATCTTGATGCTATGCCTTTTATCAGGTGTCCAAGGCTGCATACATTAGAAAATAGAGCTAAAAGGCACCACAAGAGTGTTCCACAGTTGTTATTTATGTGTGTTATATGCCAAGAAATGCACACATTCAGATGTACACTTAAAACACAAGAGAGTACCTTATGAAGTGAGGTGCTTTTCAGACATGGCATTAGTGACGGCCTGGTCATATTGATCCCCACAGAGTGGTCTCCACAGACTGTTAAGATGTCATTCTGATCTAGCTCTCACAGCTAACCAGCACAGACACGGGCGATGGAGTTGATGCCAATGGCAAAAGGGCACAATGACTTCTTCGGACGAAATAACACAAAGAAGTGATGCTGGAAAGGATGTAGGTCTACCAGTTCCACAGCTAGTTTGGATTAAACGGTTGACCTGAATTTCCACAAGAGGTAGTAAAGCCAATGAAGACACGGGAGCTGGTGTAATAAGCCCCAACCAGCTGTAGCTTTCAGTTTCACGACGTGATGACACTACTGCTGGTCACAGTGGTAGAGCATAAAGCAGACACAGGGCTTTCTGTCATATTGAGTGTCAAGAAAAATCTCTCCACACTTAGCAACAGTGAACATACCTCAGTTGCTATGGAAATTGATTATTCAGTGCGGTTGAACTCAGCCCAAGAAGGCTGCACTGAGCAAAACGGCCATCAACTCAGTGTCAAGAGAAAAGCAAACAGGGACTCCGGACAAAAAAAAACTTTTTATGGAGTGTGAGAAGGTTTGTTCTTAGCATATGTTTCACCATTGGTGTCTTGGTTTTTAGTTTTTAAGGCGTTTGTTGAACGCTGTGCCTGTTGTCTTATATTGTAGCCTGCAGGACCCACAGTACATAAATAAGGTGAAATTGGCGCTGACCCAGCAAACTACAACATTGGCCACACATCTGTAAATTGAACAACGTGTCATAGATTTATTTAAATTGAATGCCTCAATGCATGGGACAGTTTGGGAGAACTTGGCGAAAGCTCCACTTCAGCTGGAGTAGATTTCCTCTGCAAGCTGATGTCTGATCATAAACACTGTTTTTAGTTGAAAGGCCAGCCAATGGATACAGAGTTTGAGAGTCGGAGACAAGCTAGCAGAGATCCACCTGCTATCGGACATATCAGGGTGACTTCCTGTGAGAGCTCCTCCCCTTCCAGCCCCTGCTGAGCACAGGAGCGGGGAAACCCCGAGCACACAACCTCCAAGGAGTCACAGCTTCTCCCGCACCTTTGCCAACCAGAGAATCATGTGAGTGAGAGACATTGCCAGAGGGTTCATTCTTCCTTCAGGAGAAGAGAAACCAACTGCACATTTTATATAATACATTATATGTGATTGTGTACAATTTGCTGATACCCCGATGATGGTGTCCATGTATGGAATACTTGGTATTTGGCTTTCTCAAGACGGCATGAAATGAAATGTATACTTCACAGTTACCTCTGTTTTTGCAACTGTTGTGACAAATCCAATCTGTTGTTTCATCCTCTCACCTACAATTTGATTTGACGTTCTTTTAACCTGTTGATCAGCTCACACATGTCGATGCCAAGATTCTCAGTGGACAAACTCAACATCATCACATTGAGAATGCTACTGGTTTAGCAGTTATTCACCGAGGGCAATAAAGTGGAAGTAGTAGCAAACAATCAATCCTAATAACCCACTCCTGGCATTTCCCAAATTACAAAATTACTACATCTAAAATGCCAAATGCAGATCATCAGCTTTTATTTTTAATGTGCCCTGATTTTTTTTTCTTATATTAAGATTCATTTCAGTTTGTTTTTTTCAACATGGAAGAAAAAATTGTTAAAATGCAATTGTGGTAGGTCAAGGGCTCATACTTTCCTGTAATAAATAAAGTCACGTCGATGGTTTGTAATTGCCACAGGTCTTTTTACCTTTTCAGTTTGCAGATCAAAGTGGCATATACGTATTTAATTATATCTTTGTATGTGTCATCATCAGGGTTTCTGGAGAACACGGAACATACATGTCCAAAAATATAACAATATGACGTATATATTTAGTGGAAAAACACACAGGTCCATACTGTTACTGTTTTGTCAGTATGATATGTGGTATCCCATGAAGTTAAGTTCAATTAAGAGTTTATAAACGGAAAACAAAAACCTACGTTAAATGCAACATGTTCAAGAGGGGCAATAACTTGTTTTCTTATTACAAAAAGAATGAATGGAGAACACTATATATATATATATATATATATATATATATATATATATATATATATATATATGTGTGTTCTTCATATATATATATATATATATGTGTAAAAGATCTTTACGTACATTCTCATTTTTACATAGGAAAGATTTCATGACTACGCCACAAGGATATTTGGAATTCTTTTTTTTTTTTATTTAAAGTATCTAACTATGTTATGTACAGATGAGGTATAGATATGAAAAAGTTGTATAAAATAAGTATCACACTTGGAACACCTGAACATTTTTGGAGCGATTAGTTGTTATGGGGGGATTTGAATAACATTCTTCTTTTATTGTCTGAATGTTATGGACAGCCTTTACTTTTCACATCATCATTAAATAAAATGAGACTGAAAATAATCTTTGATGTATTAGAATCATTCCTGTGGTTCACCAGTATGTTTGCATACATAATGTTGATTTAAAGACAGTCGATCAATGAAGAAATCAGTCCACAATCTACGCTTTTAAAGTTGCTAAAGATGGAATCAGCAAAATGTCACTCTTTAGTAGCATCTAGTTTACCTTGCATGGCAGCTGGAGTCTTGCGATATGATAATTGGAGAATTGCAGAATGAAATGTCACACAAAAATTCACCTTGTCAGGTTAAAGTAATGCGTTTTTTCTCTGAATAGCAGCGCCCGAACCAATCAGCATCCGGTGAGGGGCTATTGGCCGCTACGGCCATGGTTTAGGTGTGTGTGTGTGACGCCTGCATGTGTTCGTTCAAAACAACAATGGCGGACGTGATAGACAGATGGTTCATCCAATCACCTGGCCAGGTATTTATGAAAGTGCCTTCCCTTTTCCAAACTGTTTTGCAGTAGGCCTTTTTAACAGACTTGCCATAATAGGAAAAGTACAAGTGTTACTAACAACAGTAACAATGGCTCTGTTCTTTTCCCAGTAAGTTATGGCAGTATGACAGTGAGCCAGCATGTACAATAGCAGGATCCTAAAACCGAAGCAGCTAAATGGAGTTCAGCCATTATTCATTTTTGTGATTTACACCTGTTTTTCCTTCAGTGACATTTTAAAATGTCTGTTCTGATGAGTACTACTACCGACAGACAAAAAGAACAAAATCATGTTGACTGTTGGTTAGAATTAGTGTTGTGTAGCGTTAGTTTGTATGAATGTCAATCTTGCTGCTATGAAGACATTTAAAGAAAACCTCCACTGTTTACTCACTGGACACAGAAAGAATTACTTCCGTGTGTAGTGTGGCTTGCCTTGAGGTAAGATACAACACACACACTCTTAAGTTTTTAGTGTCCATTATGCTGATGCTGCTGAGGCCAAAATCTTGATCTCTCACTTCAAAGGCAGAAAACTAAAAATGGAGGCGTGCACCCATGTGATACACTGGCCAGTTAACATCAAGGATCTTAATTAGCACACAAAAAGGCACACACAGTAAGCAGGCTGCCTATTGCCCTCACACACTGTGAAGAAAAAATAAATTTGTAATGAAAAGCCTTGTATGTTGAGAGGTCGATAAATAATTGAATTGTAAGGAGGAACCCAGTGGCAAACCGGATGGAGGGGGGATGAGTGTGTGTCTGAGTGGGTTGCTGAAAGTGTCACACTGTGTTTGCATCCGCATTTGTGTGCCATTCATATCTGTGCGAGTGCACATGTCCTGTTGTCAGAGCTTTTCTTCATCCTCACTTTCAAATATTTAGTATGTGGATGCTAGACGTGGTTGCAAACTGTGTTCCTCATGGAAAAGCACTGCAGCAGCTGGCTGGGACTGTTGCCGACTAAATCCTCCACTGTCATCTGGCTGTAAGTAACAGACACTGTACATATGCTGGAATTTACTTGAAGTGGTCTATTAGAGGGTCTTCCTTACAAATCAAAGAGCTAAGACAACAACCATCCTGCTGGAGGATAACAACCCTGCAACGTGAACGTTGTTCTTATTGTATTATTGGTTTTAAACATTTCCATAAAGCATCAGGAAATTATTTATTAACCATTAATACAGCCATCAATTACAACTTACAAACCCTTAAGAAAGGGAGAGTTGTTAAAAAGTAAAACTGCGCAAGTTTTTGAAGTCAGTCTGAGTTTTTTTTCTGCTTCCGCTCCAATACAATGAAGATTAATGGAATTCTGTTAGTGGAGCTCACATCTTTGAAAATAGGCATTTAAAATATTCAGCAGCAACTTTTCTCCGGACAGTCCACTGACTTTACTTTGAA
The DNA here is from genome assembly GCA_023631565.1 of Gymnocephalus cernua. Lineage (NCBI taxonomy): Eukaryota > Metazoa > Chordata > Actinopteri > Perciformes > Percidae > Gymnocephalus > Gymnocephalus cernua. The sequence continues at coordinate 17,526,098 of CM042438.1, forward strand.
AAGTTTTTAGTGGAGCTACTTTCTACTGATGCAATAGTGCAATAGTCACCATAAAAACCTTTTTTTTTTTTTTTACTGTAAATATAGATTTCCAATGCTGTGACCAGCAGAAATCTAAAAAGCTGGGCACATATCAGAACATATAAATCCTTTAATTAGCAGATAGTGTTGTAGTCAAGACCACCTAAACCGAGACCAAGTTAAGACCAAGACCAGACCAATGCGAGTCCCACACTGCATGACACACTTGGAATAAAATGTGGAACATGTAAACCATAGGCACTCCTCATTTTGATCTGAAAGATCCACATTCCGAAAAAAAACTCCCACAGAAAACAAATTGAGTGGTGAGAGACATCAACAGTAACAATAATTTCAAATAAGTTAATATAATAATTAATAAATCAGACGATGCACAGGCAATTTTGTGATATCCCCGGAATTGTGGTCTTGACCGGTCTTGAAATAAAATCCAGAGTCCTCTTTGTATGAGATTGAGACAAGACCGCGTAAAAATGCGGTCCCATTTTGAGACCAAGACCGATCTCGGGTACTACAACACTGGTAGCAGATATTCTATATGACTTTGCAGCACAACTGATAACCTTGTGATGTGCTGTAATTGTTGTTCATACATCTCAGTGGGGAATCTAGTGAACTTAAGCTTTTAAATCCAGTATGCCTCTGCTGCTGCTTACTGATTCAAAGATAATCACAGATTTTGCTGAACTGCTTCTGCAGGAAGACACACTCCAGTGTGTGTAAATGCTGCATGACCTTCTCTCTTGTCTCAGCGGGATCATGCTGTGCAAATGGAAGGCGGGTTGATTAAGTTGACCTGGGTGTCAGTGGAAGGGAAACGTCTATGTATCCTCCTTCACATGTGATGGATCCATTGGAGGTTGGGGCCCAAAAAGACTTTTCCCTATAGACTTACATGGTGAAAGAGATGTCTGTAAATCATTGGATACATGTTTTTGGACGTCGCAACCCCTGTGAAATGACTCGTTTCACAGAATACGATCCATTTGGTCCCGTAACATTTGGAAAGTCTAGAAAAGCTGCACGATTTAATCTCACCCATTTAAAGGAACACGCCGACTTATTGGGACATTAGCTTATTCACCGTAACCCCGAGAGTTAGACAAGTCGATACATACCCTTCTCATCTCCGTGCGTGTCGTAACTCTGTCTGACGGCTCCACCGTTAGCTTAGCCTAGCACAGATCCTGGAGGTAACCGGCTCCAACTAGCCTACTGCTCCGAATAAGTGACAAAATAACGGCAACATGTTCCTATTTACATGTTGTGATTTGTATAGTCACAGTGTGTACAAATAACATCACTTGAGACACAGCCATCTTCTAACCGTATATAAACTGGGAACTATATTCTCAGAAAGGCAAAGCGGAGTGACGTGCTTGCAGCTCTGCCCAAGTAGTGCCCTGCTCTCCGAGAGCAGAGCTGCAAGCATATCACTCCGCCCAAGTAGCACTGCTTCGCCTTTCTGAGAATATAGTTCCCAGTTTATATACAGTTAGAAGATGGCTGTGTCTCATGTGACATTGTTATTTGTACACACTGTGACTATACAAATCACAACATGTAAATAGGAACATGTTGCCGTTATTTTGTCACTTACTCGGAGCAGTAGGCTAGTTGGAGCCGGTTACCTCCAGGATCTGTGCTAGGCTAAGCTACCGGTGGAGCCGTCAGTTACGACATGGGGTTACCGTGAATAAGCTAAAGTCCCAATAAGTTGCAGTGTTCCTTTAATGCTCGGTTGGAGACGAGAACCGCAAGTAGCCTACATGAGCCAGTACTATATCCAGTTTATCCAACTCATGCACACATGCACATATTAAGCCTCATTGATCTGAGGATTGAGATGGAGAAGGACACACACAAACACACATGAATTTCATAGGGGCTTCTATGACAGTGTTTATGTCATGATAACTTTATTTAATGATTGCGTATGAATGCAACAGCTGTATTTACTGAAGGGTTCTGGCTGCAACCATAATTGTACACATTAAAGTTTACTCTTATGTAGAATCAATTAACAATATATTTTAAGCCATGCTAGTGGCATGGCTCTAGGAATAGCAATGAGACGGTGGGTCCATCATAGGCTGGGTAAACCCCGCCCAATCTGCCGTCGATGTGATTTCGCCCTGCAGGTCAGTCTGGCAACCTGTACGTTTATCTATCATGCTTCCGTTACAAATTTGCAGGAACCAATCACAAACTGGTTTATTCATCTGGCGCGCATTCATCTTTGTTTACATTCAACAAGCCGGCCACCGAAGCACAGCAACCCGTTGATTGCGCTGTCGCTGCTACATCACCTGGATCGTTGGTCTGATTGGTTGAAGGACTATCCAATTGCGTACAGAGTCATTTGAACTATGCCCGTTGGTCACGCCTCTTGTGCAGAGAAAATACAGAGCAGACTCCCCAGACCAATGCTCAATCTTAAAAGATTGAGCATTGGTCTGGTGATAGCCAGACTAGGTCCATCAACCTCTTTGGTCCAGACTGAAATATATTTCCACAATACTAGATGGATTGCCCTTACATTTTGAACAGATATTTGTGGGAAGAATTGTATTCATGAGAGTTTCTTGGATCCTGATCTGCAATCCACACCTGTTTTGGCACAGCTAACTCTAAGTTTGCACAATAGTTGGAATTTAACCACAGAAAGAAAGTCTTACTATACTGCAGGAAGCATATAGGCAGGGAAATACTTAAATATAGCCCCTCACACAGTAATAACTTACACTGACTCATTTACAAACTACAGTAAAGCAAATTGAATGCATTTGAATGCTCAAATGCATACATACTTACTGACAATCAAACAGCCCACTAACAATAACAATCTTTCTGTTGAAAAAATATTTCTGACACACATTCTTCATCTTTGTCTATCTCACAAATGCTGAAATGTCACAATTGCTAGAAAAAGGACCTGTTAATTTCCATTCAACTGTAACTATTCGCCACAGAAAACTAACCGACACAAAAGCATATTGATATATTCTTCTCCAGTATTCCCTTGTTGAAAACCCAGTGTATCTGAGATGTGAGTAACCTTTGCTTGTTACCGTGCCACCGGTGACCATTTCCCCCTTAAGCATTCGAGGATTTTCAGACGGCTTTAAATCCCTCCTCAGTACCACATTATAGTAATATAACCTCATCAAGATAAGTGGTCAAGGGCACATTTGAGAGGACATCTCAGAAAGAAGCATATGCCCTGTGCATTAGTATGCTAGTCAGAGCAAAGAGCCAAAAGAGCCCCTCTCACAAACGTGTTGATAAAAAAAAAAAAACAGCAACGTGATCAATCATGTTTAAATTGAAACATCACTGATAATGATTCAATAATTACATTATGTTATATATGATGTGGAAAATCCCTTGATATATGGCCATATTGTCCCAAAACCTCATTTCACTGTTTGAAAAACTCCATTTCCTGGAGGAGCGTGTGCAGTGCGGGTTGACTGATGCCTCCATACACACCAGGATACGTGATTAGAGAGTAATTTATGGCCAGTAGTTACAATCTCTTGCAGGTAAATTTATCGCTGACATATAATGACGGCACACTCAGCTGAGCCCACAGTAAATCCAAGACATGGTCCTCCTCTGTCCTTGAGAATTCTGCTCAATCTCTAAAAGCAGGTATACCTTAATCTTTCTAAAGATGCTGGGTTCAATAACTGGATAGTCCTGCATTGATTGATACTAATCTAAGTCTGGCCTGTAATGGACCATACCCATGTTTTATCATTATTATTATTGCGAAATTTTGATTGCACGTGGTTCCCAAAATGGGTGTTCAACACCCACAAGGGGTCGTAAGATAACTCTGAGAAGACACATGATTACAGGGTAGAAAAGTCAAAATGACATATGTTTGCCACAAATATTTTTTATATATGTTTCAGGATTTTCTGTTTGCCTTTTCCATGTGAATTACTGGATAATTTCACTCTTTGATTGAATTGGTTCACAGCTGGCAGACCTAAGAATCCGGCGATGAGGGATCACACACAGACATTGCTTTGTTGAAAGGGGTAACAAGCCAGAAAGATTGGGAACCACTGGTCTAGTTTCCAATAGTTTAAATTGCATTATGAAAGCAATCTTTGGAGATTTAAAGATTGGTAATCCATCATTTTAAGTCATGCATCTTTAAATTCCATTGTTGTTAGAGCAGCTTGATTTGAAAAGCCTTCACTGCATTACATTATAATAGAATATAATGCCCTTTATTGTCATTATACACATGTACAATGAGATTAAAAGAACTAAATGTAATTTGGAAAGTAAAATAATAATTATGCAAAAATAGCAGACTTGATGTTAAGTTTGATTGATTAAATGGCTCATGCAAGGTTCAAGCCTGCAGATTGTTTTCATACAGAAATAAATGGAACTCACTGGCTGCCTGGAGGACAAACGTAATATAAAAATACAGCAAGATGACTTTGAAAATGGTAACCTGCAATGTACAGGAAGTCTTTAGTAATTGGGCTAAAACATGTATAAACACAGGAACCGTGTTATGGCTCTGCCACACACTATTCATGTTTTGTGATCTTACGCTATCTTGTATTTAAGAGTTATGTGGTTTTACAATTACTAGAACTTCACTGAGAGACCAAAAAGACAAAAAGACATTTTGGATATAAAAACATTTAATATATTTGTCCAAAAACAAAAATACACACCATACATTTGTGCGATTAACTTCCTTGCTTTGTTACTGAAAAGCGTCCCTTTGCCGTCTAAATGTTTACTTGGATAACCAGTCTAAATATGTGATCTGATATCCAGCAGCGTCATCTTCTCTGAATCTAAAATACTGTGAAGTGTCTAAACAAAATACTACCCTAGGGTCATGGTGTTTTCACCATCTTGCTTCCACCAATCAAATCTTTTCAGCTGTGTGCAGACACTCTGCGGGGCATGTGTGCTGTCGGTTTGTCCTGCGACTGACCCATGATTTAACTGGCTGTCACAGGGAGTGAATGGCTTGCCAGCTAGCAGCTGTGGCCTTTGTGCCACAGTCAGGCCTGTGGCCCTCAGTCCAAGTGTCTCTCTGCGTGTGAGAGACACAATAGTGTCACTGTTGGTGGTGCTAAAGAGCCTGTTTGTTGATGTTGAAGATTTTGACAGAATGGTCAGCGCTGGCGCTGGCAAGCTGGACCCAGGAGCTGTCCTCCTCGACTTCACTCCCTCCGTCAGTCTGTCCATCCTTCTTGTGGTTCTCTTGACCTACTCGGCCAGTCCTGGGCCTCCAGCGAAGCCTCTTGACCCTCAAAGCATGGCTTTGTCTGCGAAAGTATGTGTGATGAAGGGAAGCAACAAGATACTCTGGATCACAGAACAAGCATTGGGAAAAAAAAAATCGAGACGAAACAATGCTTCACTACTGTACCATCTCTCCTTCTCAGACACAAAACATGCAGAGACAATCCCAAACTTCTGTCACCCAATCTTGTGAGCAACTAAAGTGTGGTTGTGCCGAGGAGCCCGAGGAGCAGAAGCCTTTTGATGAAAAGACACAACAAAGATACCTGTCTTCAACTCACTCCCTGAGCTCTACAGATGATGACTCACACACCCACGTGGGATACAACATCACAGAAATACCTGTCGATGCCTGCCTCCTAACTGCTGGAACACAGCTATTCAAATTCAGCAGCCTGCTGCCTTTTTCAATCCATAACACATACCAGTGAGCTTCTGCCTCTTGCCAGCAATGAAATTAAAGGCACACTACCGTTACTCGTGAACATCTACTGCTAGTGGCCATTGGAGGCCTTTCAAAGTTGCATGGTATAAACTTCAGATGAGACAGTGTGTGAGTGTGTTTGTTAAGGATACGAGATGTCCGTTTCTCCACAGCTGCTCCAGTCATGTCCTCTAGCAGGCTCCTGGCCAGGGCTCCACCTGTACAGCAATATCCTGCCACACTCCAGCCCCACTGCAAGCAGGTAGCTGTGGAAAGCACACACACGCACACACACACACACACGCGCACACACACACACACACACACACACACACACACACACACACACACACACACACACACACACACACACACACACACACACACACACACACACACACACACACACACACACACACACACACACACCTCAAACCCTAAGGCAATGGCCTAGAAACACAATTGAAATAGTGCAAAATGTTCATACTCCACTACATATTTTAGATTAATTTTCACAGGATTAAAATGTTTCATCGAAGCTTTAAAAGGAAGAATCTCTTTAATACTTTATCCTTTGACTAATAAAGCTGTATTTATATTAATACTATCAAGCAGCCCACTATGCCCTGACCTGAAGCGTTATTGGTACATTGTAGTTGATCTTAGTATTCTAATATCAAACGTGATGTTGAAGTCAGACTTCTGCCCTGTGTCTACACAATGATATATTCAATATTGATTTGTAGCCTCGTCATTTCCATAGTTCCCAGCTAACACTTGAGCATAGATTGTGCTGAGCCAGAGAAGGTAACCTATTACTATTGCTATTACTTTGCCAATTGTACTAAATTGTTCAAAACAGACAACCATAATAGGGTGATAATTTCATAAAGGGTGTCATAATACAAAAATACAGAAATATAATGTGTGTGTGAGAGAGAGAGTGACCTGTTATCAGAGCAGAGTACGGGGCAGAAAGCCACAGCAGTAGCAGAATCTCCCACATCCAAGATGGAAGAACATGGTTTAATCTCAGGAGGAAGCATAGTGTCTCCAGAGTCTAATCTGCACGGTCCCCACACTATCACCTGGACGGACACACACACGAAAAACTTGTATGAGCAATCAACAAATGTAATAGCCGCTTACTACAAAAATCCATATCATTACATTACTACCTCAAAGTGCAACCATCACCTTGAGAGAAAAGACTAACCTTCTTGTCCCGACTGGATGTCACAAAGTATTTGCTGTCTGGGCTCCAGTCACATGACCAAATGATGCGGCTGTGTATGGCGGAGTCCTTCCCTGTGTGTGCATACAGCGAGAACTGGGGCTCTGCATGGATACAAACACAAACAAGTACAGAGATCATATAAAGAATTCACTCAAACTCGGAATACTATTATCAATCCCAACACTACATATATTTTGTCACTCTTCTCTGACACTTCCTTTATGGTGATAGATGAGCTGGTAGTCAAAACATTGTGTCATGATTATTGTAGCATGAAATCAGCATGTCTAGATCCCTACCTCACTGCTCTGTTGCGACAAAGGCTCTCCAGAGGGACAAGAAAACAAGACGGAGAACCTCATTCCAGCCCTCCATTACAGTCAGTTTTGGTTTATGACCTGCTGCTGTTTATTTCCCCAGCCTAAGTCATTTCAGACCCCAGATTAGTTTTCCCCAAAGAGCTTGTTTGTATGCTGGTGGCAGCTGCCTGTCTGCGTGTATGCAGCGGTGCTGCTCTCCACTGGCACACACATACACACGCACACACACACACGCACACACGTAAAACCATAGTGTTGCAACACTGAGTCTGAGTATTCCACCATGTCGTTGTGTCTATGTGCTCACAACACTCTCTTTATGAAATGCACACATATCTGTGGGTGTTTGTGGCACACACAGGTGTTGCACCTCCTTCCATTAACACTCTTATCTGAGGACAGTGAGGAGCACAATGGGCTGTTCAGTCCAACCTCACGGAGATGGAAACCAGAGACAGAAACAGTAGAAGAAAGACGAGGCGCGTTCGGTTTAAGACAAAATGAAGCAAAATACATCAAGAAGATAAGAGAGCAGCACTGATTAGATAGACAGCTGCACACAAAAGCAGAAAAGGGAGGAGAGGGAGGCATCGGTGTCTCGTTAATGAAGATGTCTGGGCGCTGGACGCACGAGGGAGGAGAAGAGGGTGAAGGAAGAGGAAGGGAGGATGACATGGTTAGACTAAATAGGGAAGAGGAAAAGAAGAACAGAGAAGCTGAGAATGTAGGGAGTCAGTTTGTTTGATCAGCTCTGACTTCGTTTAACCTTCCCTGGTCTGGCCTACGAGACTGTGTGTGCGTGTGCGTGTTCTTCACAATCACCGTGAGTGATTCAGCAGCCAACCAAAACAGACGGAACCCCTCCCCTCCAAACCCTCCCTCCCTCTCTCACAAACACTACCTGCCTCGGTGCAGTCCACTATACAGGCAAACAAGAAAGCACAGGACTGCTTAGCCTGTGCCAGTGCCCATTAGGACTATCCTGAGCTGCCAAAAGAGCCGTAAAATGTGTTACCAGGTGCAGGTGGAAGGTAATCCTCTGGGCTTAAATGTCGTGTTCTGCTCACCTTGCAGTGCAGGATCGGGTTATTTGTCTGAGTTGTGAGTTGAGGTGCAGAGATTCTCTTATATATATATATATATATATATATATATATATATATATATATATATATATATATATATATATATATATATATATATATATATATATATATATATATATATATATATATATATAAAAAAAACTCTCCAGGAACACGCTCTTGTTTACAACGGGGGCCCTGCAGGAGGTGAATGGAGAGTGGGGATGCACAGAGCTCACATCTGGCCATTACCCGATCTGGGCCCATATTGATCAAACCTCTAAGAATTACACTTAAGATTGCTCAAAAGAGTAAACTTACTTACTTACTTACTCCTACTTACAGCAAAGTGTCAGAGTACCCTTTAAAGGGATACGCCACTGTTTGTTGAAATAGGGCTTATCACAGTCTCCCCTAGCTGTAGATAGGTGGGCCAACGCATTTTTTGTACATGCATTGTTTTAGTCCGGTGCAACACCCGCAGCGCCGGCGCTAGTTAGCAAAAGACAAAACAACAACCTAATTACATGCACTGAGACAAAAAATGCGTTGGCCCACCTATCTACAGTTAGGGGAGACCATGATAAGCCCTATTTCAACAAACGGTGGCGTATCCCTTTAAGAGAAGCTCGTAAGTGATTACATGATTAATCAGATGCATGTTCAGAGCAGGAATGGCCAATCAGAGACAAGGATTTACACATCTACTCTATTGTTGTTGTTTTTTTTTTAAATTGTTCCATTTTACTCTTAAAATTACTCCATTATTCTGCAATAGGTGGTTTTCATTTTTCAAAAAGCGTCATTTTATTTTTGTTAAATCTCTAATCAACATGGTAAATGCACATCAAACAATAAGAAATAATGATAATAATATATCAAAATGGATTGAAAAATATATGGTTAAAGTTATAGGAACATGGCTGAAATGGAAACAAAAAGAAAACTGAACTGGAGCCGGACAGAAATTGTGATGCTGGTAGAGAAAGTACATCAGAGAAATGATAAAAAAAGGGTTATTACATGGACATGTGCAGGCAATGAGGATGAGGTTCTTGTTACCACCACAGACGAAAGAAAAAAAAGTGGTGTGAAATCCTATTAAATGTTCAAAGTTCCCCGGGAGTATTTAGGGTTTAGCTCTCAAGAGGATTCACTTAATTTCTCAGACCATGCGGATACCGACGGTGGTGACCTTCCTGAAACAAATCCGTTCCTCTGACCGTTAATGTCACCACCGATGAGCTAAATCTGAAACAGGTAAAAGGTCAAGCAAAACAGAGAAAATGAGTGATAGAGAGTGATACAAAGGAGGCTTTTAGATTGGTGTTTGCAATATGTCAAAATATCAAAAGCCTGTGTTGTTGTCCCAGGAGCCTGAAATCAAACCAATGGCCGAGAACTAGCCACTACACCACCACTATTATCACTAGGGTTAGTGAAATTCATATTGTGTTCAATTTACATAAATATACAGAAAAAAATGTGGTTTAATTTAATAATAAAAAATCTTTTATTAGCTCCTTTTTGGACTGATTTCAGTTAATGCATCACTTGTTTGGCTCTTCGCAGTATTAATTAGTGGAGTCCCTCTAATCAGGCCAGCTTTACTTGGAATTTGAATTGGAACGAATCTGCTCAGTGGGTTTACCTTATTTAATTTATTTATTTTTATTGCAGCTGGTGTTGGCTGCCAGTAAGGCTCCAATATTGTCCCGTTGTCTTGAAATTCACTCAAACACATTCTTAATCAAACGCCACGAAGAACTGTTACTTCCTCCTGAAGCTGTACTGCTAATACATGATACAATCCTTTAAGGTGCCCCCCCCCCTTATCAGTAACAACTCACCTGGACTTTCAGGTGTGGGCAGGTTCCGTCTCCATAAAGACCAGGTGCGATCACGGGAAACAGCCAACAGGAGCTGTGCATCAGGGGAGAAGGCCATCTGGGTGACGGTGAGGGTGTGGCACGGCAGCGTCTGCAGCTGGCGCCATGTGGCTGTACTCCACAGCAGAACTGCTGCATGCTCGGCTTTAGACGCCTGGGAAGACAGTTTAGATTAGTTTATCTACACAGAAGAAATACATTATCTTGAAAAAGCATCTTGAAACCCATTTGTTTTCTTTATCTTTTACTGTGTGGGTTATGTACTTATTTCATTTTGCTTCATACACACACTCTGTCTCTTCTATCTCCCTCTTTGCCTTTTCTTATTCTGGTAACGCACTTTGGCACTTGCCAAAAAATCGCTATAAAAAGTGTGCTTGCTTGTAGGAAGAAGAAAAAACGATGTAGAGGTGGGATAGGGATGAGGATGGTCGTGGCAGGGAATAAAAGGGAACATCATTTTGAGGGGAGAAGGGAATATAGCAAAGAGGTGCAGAGGAAAGAAAGAAGAGCAGTTGGAAGAAACAAAAGATATAGGGGAGGGTCAAAGGGGAGGAGCACAAGGTGGGTGAGGTAGAAGGAAAGAGTCAAAGTGAAGCGCAGTGATTGTATTCCACAGGAAGACAGAAACACATGTGTGACGGCTAATCAAGGTCAAGACAAGCTAGGTACTATCAATACCTGGCAGGTGTGTGTGTGTGTGTGTGTGTGTGTGTGTGTGTGTGTGTGTGTGTGTGTGTGTGTGTGTGTGTGTGTGTGTGTGTGTGTGTGTGTGTGTGTGTGTGTGTGTGTGTGTGTGTGTGTGTGTGTGTGTGTGTGTGTGTGTGTGTGTGTGTGCAGAGTAAATGTGTCATGATGCTCTCTCCTTTCTGATCTAATGCCCTTTGCTTATCACACTGACCTTGCATGCAGATGCCACCACCGCCCTGGCGCTGTCTGAAGCAAGACAGAACATCTCAAAGCCGTGGCCGTACCTGGAGGAGACAGAGGAGGACAACCATACAGATATTAATCATGAACAGGATTCAAGCCGTACTGAACATGTGGAAGGACAGACGTGACCTGAAAGACGGACGGGCGAAGGGAGGAGGACAACAACAAAGAAAGCACTCCCAGTCTGACAGTAAATGAAGTATTCTCTTATTCCAAAGCATCTCCCTGACAAGCTTCCAGGCTCGAGCCATCGCTGCTTGCAGACAGGTAAAAAAAAAAAAAGCAGACAAGAGTGAAAATAAAATACTGAGCTGGAATGACTGGTCCTTCTGCTGACAGAGATGAACAATGATGATGCTCACTCACGGCTAATCACACCACTAATCACTCGCAGCCTAATTACTTTTAGCTTGCTGACTATCACGTGCTTGTTTTAAAATGTCAACGAGTCCACAAAGTGAAATCACAGCATGCAAACCAATGCAGAGAAATTTCTCCCTAAACACGAAGCTTTAAAATGCTGCAGCAATTTGGCCACGACGCTGAGAGCATTATTTACGCCACAAAAATAACTCGGCCATTTACTCATTTTAATGTTTCTATTATGCACTAAATGATTCAAGGGGGTGAAGCCAAATGGAGGTAGAAAAATACTTTTCAACACACGCACACAATGCCCACACCTCCAATAAACGGCCACGCCATATGTCATGTTTATAGCGGATTGACAGGTAAATGGATTTAACATTGGCCACAAATGGAGGCAATATATTCCCCCTGGAGGAGAGGCTCATGGGATGGCAAGAAGCTGGATTCTGATTGGCTGATGAATGCAAGGAGGGAGACCGCTAAGAGCTCCGGGAAGTCCATCATTTACAATACAGTTACAATAAACCCTTTGGGCAAAATCAAACAAACACAATTCCATCTGGAAATGTTGCTTACCGGTAATTAAGAGTAATATGGAAACCCTGACGTCTTTATATGCAAAGGAAGTACATGAAAAAGAAATATGTATAGGAGATTGCTATTGTATTATGTCTCAGGACTCTGGATATTGTTTGTACCAGCAGGTGACTGAAACTAAAAGACAAGCTGAGAGGGTTTGGATACGCTGTTAGCAGAGAGACATTTGGATACTCACAGTTTCTGGACCTCAGGCCACAGAGTGTTCTGGAGAAGATGATCCTCTGGTGGGGGCTCTACACACATACACGCACACACACACACACACACACACACACACACACACACACACACACACACACACACACACACACACACACACACACACACACACACACACACACACACACACACACACACACACACACAAAACCTCAAAATCCTTACATAACTGTCATTTGCAAGGCCCTGAAAACTGAGCTGTTTTAAAATTCAAATACAACCAGTTTCCAATTTACTAAATGAGGATTACACCCCAGTGGCTGTTATACTTTCCCACTTTTAAATCCTTGTTCTGTTAACCCAATAAGGGACAGATAGGATCCTAAATGTGTGCATGTGTGTATGTGACAGGCTTACCAGAGAGACAGAAGGAGTGACTTAAAACTACATGGTAGACAGTCAGAGATCATGATTGATCGTCTCGAAACAATGTTCTCTCACATTCATATGCAGCCTCTTTTAGCATTTAGCATGCATGACATCCTCAGCCATGCAGCTTTCCTAAAAAAAAGCATTTTTTGAAACATCTGCTGCTTTATTTCTGATTCTTAACAGCTGCTGGCTTTGCGAGTGTCTCTCCTGATCCTCTCCTTCACACCGCAGGCTCTGCACAAGCCCGTGCTGCCCTTGTGTTACATGTAATTGAAAGCTACACTCTGGGTGTTTTCCTTGTTGGTCATCTGCTTCCCATTTTGCCCAATTATTAATTCCTCTCCTTGCCTGCGGAAGCCAATCAAACGAGTGAAAATGCATTGTTAACAACAGTCTCCGTAATTGGTTGCTCCCTACATAGCCCGGGGTCATTGATACTTAAACTTTGCAATCACATAAGCCTGCTTTCTAATTAGCATTGCAGATTAAGGAGTGGCTTCAATCATGCTGATGACAGCCCTTGACACCCTCTAGCCCAGGGGTTTTACGTTCTCTTCGACTCTCATCCATTTCCCATCTGGCCCCTTTTCTACAACTAGTTTCTCTGTTTTGCCTTTGTTCCTTTACTCTTCTTCCACTGTGTCCTCTCTACACATTAACCCAAACCCATCCATCTTATCTTACATTTGAAATCTTTTTTTCTAATTTCATATGGAGAGCCTGCAAAATTTACTTGTCTTATTCCTGCATTTATTAATTTTTTTGCTTCTGTTTAGATCATCGCTTCCTGACACCTCTTCTTCGTCTTCAATCACCCGCCATCCCTTTGCTCTCATCCCCTCTCCTGCTGTAATAGCATTGCCCTCCAGCACACCTCAGGCACTGTGGGAGTATAGCACGGGGAGAGCCGTAATGGCTAACTGTCCGTCTGGCCGCACATAATTGTCTAACATCTAGAACATCTAGCGACAGGCAGACGGGAACTCTTAAATGTGTACCCAGGCTTCTGAGTAGATCGCAATGAAAGAGCTTTAAATAAATGGGGGTTTACTGAGATGACTACTAAATCTTAGAAAGGACCATATTATGTTGGAAAACAATACGTTAAAGTGTTGCTTTTGAAGGTTTACAGTACCAGTCATGACGAGTGGGTGGAAGTAAGACTCCTGGTATTGATCAGATACACTGTTGAACTGCCGCTCTTCGTCATTGGTTTTTGGGGCAAGGTCACCTGTAAATATAAATGATATGATGATGATGTCTGTGAATATATTTGACTATTTTAGTTACATTACATGAAAGAAATAAAAAGAATAAACAAACCCACAAACCATTTAACTACTGCTCATGAAAATTGATCATCAGATAAAACTGGTCCCCGACCCTGAGCGTTGAAACACCCGCATGCAGAGCTGAGCAAGTATTTTACCTTGAAATACAGCCTTGTTGGACAGACCCAAGGCAGGTGTGCTGGCTCCTTCTGGAAGGTTGGCAGAGTCCTGGCAACGAGCAGATAAATGAGTGGACAAGACACACACACACACACAAATAACTATGTAGGAGTGGGCAGTCCACTCAGCACATTTTACGGTTGGAAAACAAAGTTATGGAGAGACTACAAAGACAATTTTAGTAAGAGCTGATCTTTGGACAGATGGCAAACATGTGGCTCTAAATGTCATAGATTTAAACTACTACTTGCCACGCAATGAATCAAAATAACCTGACTCACACTAGATGTCAAAAGCTTTTCTCTTGAGGTCCCAGAGATGTTAGCGAAGTTCTCCACAAAATTACGAGGCGCCTGAAACACCCGCAGGACCTTCTCATCAGCTCCCGACACAAACTGAAACCTTCCAACCATTGCCAGACACTGCATGTCGTATCCATGGATCTGTGGCCGTGAGATTTCATGCCAGGTTGCCTGCAGGGTGAAAAAGACATGGGAACATATAGTATTGTAACGATGCAGATCTGGTCATGAGGATCCCAACCAGTTGCATGTGGTTGCCAGGGGGAATTGCCAGCATTTGAATGGATCTCTGAACCATATCCAGCTTAAGATGGATATGGTTCTCACAAGAGAAGATGGAAGGCTCTACTACAGTGGCCGAAATTCCTTCGGCACTGGCGTGAGGTGGCAATATTCCAAACTTCATCTTTAATTATGAAATTAAGACTGAAAACTTCATTATGTTTTCTACCTTAACTGGATACCAAACAAGCATGTTCCCCACTTATAACAATTCCATCTGGATTAACCAGAAGTTAAGTAAGAAGTGGGCAAAGAGTTTTCTGCTGTTCTCTTAATGCGATCAACGAATCCCTGTATTTCACATTTTGATTCGTCCCTCAAAAATAAATGACTTCTAAGAAACTCTTTCTTATACAACTGCCCGGTGTTACAAGGAGAGAAGCATACTATGTTACTATTGCTCACAGGAGACAAGAAGAAATAGAGAAGCCAAAATCCTTATTTTGACATGTTGGTGTATATTGTCTCATAAATAAACAAATGCGGCGTGGTAGCTCTTCATCTACACTACAAGCTCATTGCATTAAGAGCAAAAAACCCAATAGCAGTGTTGTATTCAAGTGTGTAAAATGTGTGCGTTATATTCAGTATGTTCCTATTATTCTTGATAGGAGTGAATGATATGATTATGTGAAATTTTGCTATTCTGTTTATACCAGGGTAACTATCCCTTTAATATCTTTAGTTTCATTAGGCCATAGTGGGTAATGTTGCATCACTGTACAGGACTGCTTTATGGCAAAGTTACGTTTCTACAGTATTTGCGTCAATGGGATGAATTATTAGTATACTTACCATCTGGTTATTTAATCTAATTCCTAACTATGCACATAAAACATTTAAAACTAATGTCACTAATTTTGAGCTACAATCAGCTTTGCAATTCTTCTACGCCAACATGTTATAGGTGATTCTGAGCCTACTTTTACCTGTTTGGCATCTTGTTTCCTCCATGGAGTGAAGAGTCTGGTGGTCTGGTCCGAGCCCACGCTGAGGATGAACTCACCCTCAGGATCCCAGCTCAGGTCCTGGACCTCATTAAAGTGACCCGATATAACAACCCCAGGCCTCCAATGTCCCTGTCGGACAGCATTGCAATGGTCAGTTTACAACTTTCAACCTCTGATTTCCCTTTTAAATGTCCCCTCTACGTACACATCACTTCAATGACTAGTTTGATTGGCAACTACATTAGAGTCGGGGAATTATAATTTAGGTGTTGCTGTCTGAGAAGCCGATCTCCTTTGAAAGATCTGAATTAATTATCAACACCTTCAGGTTTGTGCTGTACTTTAAATTCACCGTCCGAGCCGGCGTAATTGACACGCGGTTATCGCTGAACTTGCGTTGTGACTTTAGACCCCCACTGTTTCTCAGGGACACCCAACAAAGACACATGCGAAGCCAGTCAAATTGAGTGGCAGACAGGAGATTTGGTGTGACTAATTACACTAATCACTGTCTCTCACACAGTGTGGCTGTGTAGCAATGCACCAACGTGGAATCTTATTTCAAACACACTTACAATTCCAGTGCTTCAGGGAAATGTTGTACATTGTGTGTGCAAATGTAAGAAATCATTACATGTGTATTGTAACAGAACAAAAACACTGGCATTATATTGATTTGAAAATGTAAGAGTAACCGAGGCTCACCTCTTTGTCTTTGCACCAGAGATGTAGCGCTCCGTGAAAAGCGTGAGCCACGATCATGGAGCCATCCGGACTCATCTGGCAGCCGTAGAAACCCAGAGTGTTGCCACCAACCTCCCCGACACGCACCTGTGAAGAAGAAAAAATAACATGATGTGGGGGCGGCCGTAACATCTCGTATCTGACATCAGGTGGGTGAAGAACATTTGATTTCTGGGTCAGAGTCACTGACTTGCTGCGGACAAAGATGAAAGCAACCTGTAAAAACATGGAGGTGCATCAACTGCCACATATGGAGAAAAAGCAAACGAGTAAATTAGGTTATTTCTGCTATTTCTGAGAGTTATGAATTTAGCCTCCTTTCATCCTGTATGACATTTCAGACATGCCGTATCTAGCCCAGTGGTTCCATCAAACACCTGGGTTCTGTGTAAACCTACAGGCTCAGATTTATAGAAAAGAAGAGGAGTAAGGTAAAAAGTTCTCAAATCTGTTCCGTCTCTCTCCAAGACGTATTAACTAACAACTCACATAATGGTGATAGAAGCAGAAGAAAAACTGCAAATTAAGCTGACAAGTCAAATGAGAAATTATGCAAAATGGGAGTTATTAGAGCTGAATAAACTGTGTTGTGTTTTTTCTAACAGAATACATTTGTCTAATACAAAAGGAAAGCAATCGCAGCGCAGCCTATCACACTTAACAAATAATCATGAAAAATGGCAAAGCTTGAGAACCCAGAAGGATTTACATAAATTAGATTTGGGTGAGAGCTTGTGACCCCTGCGTCACGCTCATAGGGCAGATTATATAGACAGTGAAGGGTCCGTGGACATGAGAGTCCATAGTGTCTGAGCTTCCACTGGAAAAAAACAATCCAATTTGAAAAACAGTCATAACCACCGCCTCTCAGCTCAAACATTGCTAGAAAATAAAACTCCTCTAGGATTCTGACCACCTGTCCAATTTCTGAAACCTTGCTTTTGTGTGTCGAGGCAATTCTGTATTGCATTTTGTGGATTCAAATCACTACCTGGGGCAGAAAGCCCATTTTGATTTAAGTGCAGTTACCAATTACACTGACAAATGAAAATGCACTTGTTTAAACTCCGCCATTCTAACTCACATTAAGTGAAGTTTTTTGCTAAGCAGGGAACAAAACAAAAAAGGAAATAAACAAGTGCATTTAAAGTAGTAACAGAAGTGTAAGAGGCAAAACAGAGGATTACAACTAAAATTGAACAATATTCAGCCATGATGCAAAATAAAAAAGCATCTAATTAGTTCTAAAAAAATGTTTAAAAAAAATACAATCTGTTCTCATTCATCTTTTCATTGACATTAATATCCATAGAGAACAGAAATTACATACCAAAAATAGAGAAAACAAGACAATATGAATATCTCATCCGGTTGCTTGCATAACTGATAGGATTCAATGCAGGATTATGGGATGTAAATAACTTGAAACAATGTAGAAATGAATCCACAGGAATTCTTGTTTAAGCAACAGAGAGCTTTTCTAACCATGAGCTGTCGATATTTTGACCTGCAACTGGCTTGTAGAAGAAAAATATGCTTCAAGCCTGAAATATAAAGGACAGTGCAAGAGAGTAAGTCTATACTCCTGCATGAAGACATTTATATTCACAGCTATTCGTTAAAGTCACGTCAGAAATCTTCATTTCCTATCTACTCACTCTTGTGAGTTCATTCTTCAATACTTTGAGAGTATTGTGTTGACCAGGCCAACTTCTCACTGAGGAATTCAAACAATTAAAAGCTTTATCGGGCTTTGAGGCCTTGGAGGTAAACTGGGTCCAGAGGGGAGATCTATTAGGATCGATAGCAGCCGAACCAACCCTAGAGAGCACTATCCTCCCCTCTCAGCAGCACTGATGTCTGTATCCAGATGTATTAGATCTTCTCCATCTTTAATTAGCTTGTGCCTTAAATGATATGAACATTGGCTGTGAGGAAATAGGAAAAGTGCTAAATTCACACTTGACTGATTCAAATATGGAAAGATGCACAGCATAGCTTGTTATCTTTTCTTGAAGCAGGTAGATAGAGAGAGTATGTTTAGCTGCAGCAGTGACCTAAGGCACACTGCAGAAGAAACACATAATGTACAGTACATGCACTCATTACATGTTAAACACGTTGAAAGGCTACACACAAACCCACCAGCGGAGGCACACACATATCTTCACTGTGACTATTGTACGTGGCAGGAAAGTGGTGTCCTCAATCATCTGGCCTTCTTAGGGAGCTCGAGTTGGTCAATGACCTTCAAAATAACGCCTGTCTGCAGGCTGAAACATAGCCAAACTAATGGCAGCGATAAAGGCATGCCTTCACTTTGATGGCACAATCCTCCAGCCATCCAGAAAGAGAAAGAGAGAGAGAGAGAGAGAGAGAGACAGACAGTCAGGTAGACACATAGATGGTGAGATTTAGAGCGAACGAGATGCAACATTAAGCAGGTTGATTTTAAAATTCTGCACACAAGAGAATGTGCCGTAGAGAATCTGCCGTAAATCATGCAAAAACTCACAGAGGCAAAAAGCCATCATCTGTCTTGTTTACGAGTGGAGGAACAATATGGATGCACGGCGTGCCTTATCGCCGGCAAGTGGGGGTTAGAGGGAGGAATAGAACAAGGACAGAAACGAGGGGAAGACATATATCACTCTTTGAAGGAGTGAATGAGGGAGATGGGTGCTGAATGAGCTTAGCCAAGATGGGAAACCCATACAGTGTAGAGTACAGGTTTTCAAATCAACTTTTCAGGCTGAAATACTAACCGACACGCTGAGAGACTGAGTCTTCTTCCTTTCAATTTCTCTTGATGTTGAGGTCTACAACATAAAGTAAGGACTGCAACTAAGAATTACTTTAATGATCTATTCATCTGTATGTTTGTCTCAATCAATCGACAATTGTTTCGTCTAGAAAACCCAAGGTGTTGTGTTCAAATTTCACGTTTTATCCAACCAGCAGTCCAAAACCCCCAAAATATTCCATTTATAATGATATGAAACAAGGAAAAGCAGACAATCCTCACATTTGAGATGCCAGAACCAGCAAGTTTGGCATTTGGCTCCATAAATGACTTGAAATAGCCCATGAATTGCTGTCCACATCTCTTTAATGTTCTCAGCAATTGCTGAACGAAATAAAAATCCACAACACTGATGAGAGGTGTGAGAGTGAACAAGAAAAAAAAGGCCGAAAATCAAAACAATAAGCTGGGATGGCTGTAGAGCTGAGGGGTACTGCAGAGTCAGGTGATTTACAAAATATTTGCTCCACTGGTTTAACTTTTTAACTGTGTTACAGGTTCAACAGAGCACACTTCTGACCACCCCTTTCAGTGACGTTGCGTGAGGTCGAATGTGAAACAGGCTTGAAACGTCCAACCAGAGAGGGCAGCAAAATGCTGTGTTTCAGCTGTAAAGTCTTTAATAGACAGTATTAATAGAGAGCCACCTTAAACGTGCAGATTATTAAAAAAAATATTAAAACTTGTTTTGGTTTTAGCGGCTTCCTCAATCTTTCATGTGGCCAAGTGTAACTTCAAGAGACTACACACAAGCCGAGGTTAACTCTTAAACACACAAACTGACGATCCCTCCAGGCGCTGTGGTGGCCCGCTGTGGTCAGTCTGAGAAGTTAATTACCAGTGTGTCTTGTTAGTAAGATGTGTTTTACGCAGCGGCGCGCCCCGGCCACCCCACTGCCAACCCTGCTCTCCATTAAATCTCACCAATTACTCTAATCAGCGTGAAGAAGTGGAACCCTTCTTTGTAAAAAATCGGCTAATTAAGACATACATGGCTGGTCAGTTAGCGCTGTGGAAGCTGCTCTGCCAAAAACTTCAACTTCCCATAGAAAATGGGAAAACACTGAAAAAGGAAAAGAGTTCAATGTAAATACAACTGACTAACATTTGATTGTGCATCTGTGTGTGTGAGCTTCAGAGGTTAAGTTCCCTTTGTAGGCAGGGAACCTGTCAGCTCAAAGGGTTTGGCTCTCTCGTATGACGAAAAAAAAAAAACAGGTCAGAACGAGCGGACAGAGAGGAGGAGAGAAATGCACTTTCACATTCAACAACAAAGGTTATTTCAGGTAGGGGGTTGATTTTCTTTCATTTTTGGCATCAAGTAGAAAGGCCTGTGCTGTGGAGGGATATTGGCCACACCAGACGTGTTTTAAAAACGGCCACTGCTGCTTTTCATTTCCACTGACCACCTTTGTCTAATAACACTGAGACGTGTGACATGTGACAAGAGGCGGCACAGGCTTCAGGCCCTAATCATCTTTCCTTTAGTCAGAGAGGACAATCGAGACTTTCATGGTTTTCGATTCCTTTCTGTGGTCTTTGTTGCTCGTTACTGTGGATGTGCATGATGAGATCAAAGGCGCAAAAATGTAACTGATCAAGTGTGGAATCTTTCTTATCACCTCAGAGTGTGTTCACACTCAAGGTGCCTGCCATGGCGAGGTGAGCCATTTATGTGCAATGGGACGGATGTGTGTGTGTGTGTGTGTGTGTGTGTGTGTGTGTGTGTGTGTGTGTGTGTGTGTGTGTGTGTGTGTGTGTGTGTGTGTGTGTGTGTGTGTGTGTGTGTGTGTGTGTGTCTGATTTTTCTGCAACGCTGCCCATGGCTGTGTGTTTCTGTAAGTTACGCGGAAAGGTAATCTGAGGTACTCCTGGGCCACCTGAGAATTGGCCAGTCGTATAATAAAAAAAAAAAAAAGGTGTGGGGCAGATGGCCAGAGAACTGCTTTTTCTTCGCCATCCACACTTGTGTTAAATTTAGCCCTATTCTGGCACAACAGCAGCTGTTGGAAGCTAAGAGAGACGAGGTGGAGGGGGGGCGAAAGGAAAGCAGGAGAGAGATAATGTGTGAGAGGGAGGCGAGACGGGAGGAGAGAAAGGAAGGCAAGTGGTGGAGAAAAAGAGGAGGTGGAGGACAGAAAATGACAGAAGGCAGAAGTGGGGAGTGAGAATTAAAAGACAGATCGTGGAGTAAAAAAAAAAAAAGAAGAAAAAAAAAAAAGGCAGAAATGCGTTGCAGGCAGAAGCTATGGCATATCTTCCAGAAGCCTCTGTCGGATGTGTTGTGGAATGGGTCGTAAAAGAGGGGGTTCAGTGTGAGTGACTGATAGAAGGGAAACCAGCACGAGGGCCCTGACAGCAGGAGAGAGAATACAAGGGGAGGGCTCAAGCTCCTGGGTCATGTCAAGAGCTACTGAAAGGGATGCTTGCAGAAATAGAGTGGGAAATTGGAGTGTGGGTACTCAAGTGAACACTCACCTGCTCCACCCAGACTCCAGATCCCTCCTCAGGAGCCCAGAGGATCATGGTTTTGTCCATGGAGGCAGAAAGCAGACTGAGAGACTGTTGCAGCTCACCACCTGCACGGGCAGACATAGAGACACTTGAAACCCCATACAGGAGCAGCTTACACAGTCAATAATGGTCAACTAGTCTAAATTAGGGCTGCAACTAACGATTATTTTCATAGTCGATTAATCTGTTGATTATTTTCTCGATTTAATCGATTAGTTGTTTTGGTCTCTAAAATGTCAGAAAATTGTGAAAAATGTGGATCAGTGTTTCCCAAAAGCCCAAGGTGACGTCCTCCAATGTCTTGTGTTGTCCACAGCTCAAAGATATTCAGTTTACTGTCACAGAGGAGAGAAGATACTAGAAAATATTCACATTTAAGAAGCTGGAATAAAAGAATTTTTACTTTTGTCTTTAAAAATTTCTCAAACCGACTAATCAATTATCAAAATAGTTGGCGATTAATTTAAGAGTTGACAACTAATCGATTAACCTTTGCAGCTCTAGTCTAAATCCATGACGCTCCGCTTCCGGGATTGCTCGGGTGCCGCCGCAAATTGCGCCACATGTCACTCGGCCGGATGTCTGTTACCTTCCGCTTTCTTTGTGTTGGAATTTTAAACTCTGGTTGAATTCTGAGGACTATGGTTAACTGCTCCTCAGATCTCTGCAGGGTAAATGCAGACAGCTAGCTAGACTATCTATCCAATCCGAGTTTTCTGTTGCACGACTAAAACAACTTTTGAACGTACACTTTCCACCAAAACAAGCTCCTTCCCGAGGCTATTTTGCAGAGGCACCGCAACTCTCCGTCCGGCGCTTAGTGCTTTAGACTATTGTGACGATTGTGATTGGTTTAAAGAAATGCCAATAAACCAGAGCACGTTTTTCACCCATCCCAGAATGCTGTGTGGACTAGCCAGATCCGCTGTGGAGGAAGGTCTGGCATTGCAAGACTAATGGTCAACAGACAATTATTAGGAAATACTGAAAAAAAGTAGTCTGGGATTGCCTGCACACTAAATCTTTACATAGAAAATAGTTGTTTACTGCTATATTAATGTTCTGAATGTCAAGTACAGCCACTTTAAGGTTGCACAGTAATCATAACCATGCTTTGCACAATTTATTTAATTTGGTAGCAAACAATACTGACACTTTATCACTTTGTCAGCTCTGATAAATCAAATCAAGTGCTTCCTACATGTGTTTTCAGGTTTCAAAAAAGACTGATAAAAAAGATACATTTGCATTAGGATGCATGGTATCATGTCATATTCTAATTATTACAATCTATGCTTGATGATAATAAAAATATTTTTTGTAAAGATGGAAAAATAATTACGACAGAAAATGTGCAAGCACAATAATTGCGAGTCTACCTTTGCCCTCATAATTAAGCAGCTTTACTTATTTTAAGTATCTAAACATAACAATGTGTGATGTACACAAAAGCTGCGATAGCTGTGAAATGATCTTGATGTAATAAGCTTTTAAGGCAACCAGAGATTAAAGACAAGAGTTAGCACAGTCATTAGCCTTTTCCGTTGAGAGCTTATTAAGGCAATAACTTTTCACACCCACTTTTTTTTTTTTTTTAATTGTCACAATCTCTTGCTGCCTTTTGTAAGCAACAGCATTGTAAGACAAAAGGGGAGAGAAACAACGTATTTCAGCTTAGCGTGCAAGCCAATCCATTTACTGGAGGTAACTATGTCGATTCAGAAAGTTTAATTCACTTTTAGACAAACACTAAACACATTTTTGCAGGAGCCTACTGCCAATTATCTGAAACGTGTGTGAGTAATGGCCCTGGTTTTTCATCAAGGTACCTCTGTAGAGAGGAGGCTGCCAGTGGACTCCATAGACCCAGTTCTCATGGCCTGCCAGGACTGTCTCAAGAGACACAGCAAACACCGAGGACACGTCTGTAGCAGGAACACGGAGAGGCCACATGAAGACTGTTATCAAGATATCAGTTTTATAATGCAGGAAGCTAGCTGATTAAGTATGTGTTACACAGATAAAAGGTAAACGCACACAAACACACACACACACACACACACTTGGTTCTTTATGGAGGTCGGTAACCACCATGTGCCATTATACCATCAAAAAGCGTGTCTATTTATTTGGTTAATTAGCACCCTTTTCATAAATCAAGCCTGCATGGCCCGCTCACCTCTATCCTTCACTTCAAAAACGTCCTCTTTCATTTTGATGATGGTGAGATTGTCCTCTACGCGGGCGTCTGTCCCAGACTTGGCACACAGCCTCCACACTCTGATGAGGCAGTCCTGGGAACAGCTGGCTAATAACAGCTCCCCACCTGAACGAGTCAGAGAGAGAACATAAATACCTTGCTGACTGAAAGAAGTTTCCTATCAACTCTTAAAGTATCCTATCATTGAATAAAACTGCCTTTGTATAATTTACTCTCCTGTGGTGCTATGATAAAGTATGGATTATTATCAAATATTGTTATTATGGCTGTGGTGTTTAGCAATACTTTGAGAAAAGTCCTATTTCTCACCTGAGCTTAAGTAAAGTTGAGTATGTTTAGAGAGATAAATAGTTTGTTGGATAATTTAGAACTGAGCTGAAGAGACAAATTTTCTAACTTGGATCCAAGAATGCCAAGTTTTGTCACCTAGTACCTCTTGTTGTCTTCAATTATTGAAGATAACTGTCATGCCAATTATTTAACTGTCATCAAGGCATTATAGAAGAATGCTGCTGATTGTGACAAGGCCAGTGAGACAGCTACCCTGGAAATCCAGAGTTCTCGCAAGAGCACAATTTGAATTTGCTCAGCGAGTTACTCCGGCATCGAGCAGTGCTGCTCATTAACTATGCCCTTGTATCTGATCTGCACCAATCACGTTGGTGTATCTGATGTAGGCGGGCCAGAGGTGAGCTACACAGATGACGACAGTTTAATCTACCAGTTAGCTCCGCTGGTAGCTAAGCGTATGAGGCTCTGGATACGTCACCCCGTGTATTGTTGTGATTGGTCGTGTTATCCAATTGCGTGCAGTGAGATTTTCAAATGCACGCTTGGTGCCGCCCCTCGAGATGGGCGACTTTCATTACTCGATGCCAGACCCTTAATCCTTTCGGATTTGGGTCTGGATTTCCAGGCTATAAGACAGCAGGAGTGCGGGCCAAATATACACAGACAGGTGGTAAACAAAGCACAAGCCACTTCTCCGAGTGCTCCAGTCTGTCACATTATGCGTTTTCAGGTTTAGTCCAATGGCCACTGGCCCAGTTTTGCCTCTGCCAAGATAAAGACATTTATAATGCCTCTGTTGCTACAGCCTAAGGCCTCCTGAATGCTGGGGGGAGGAAGGAGGAAGGCCATAATTGTTTGTCAATCCCGATGTGATGACATTGATGATGACTGCAATGATTGTTGGAACATTGTTTTTGATACTTGTGATGACATATATTACCCATAGGCAACAAAAGAAGTTAAAAGTGTACTTCAACTTATCTTGAATCATGTGTGTGGAGTTTTTCTTTGTTCATTACATTTCAAAAGATCTGTTAATCTGTGCCAGGGTACAGCCACCGACTGTGGCATCTGAGGGGCTTGAGCAACATAATGTTTTCACCCCACCCTTAATTACAACAAATACATAAACAAATAGGTCAGATGATGTTGTAGCCTGATGTGTGTGAGATCAGACGTCTGACTCCCTATCATAATCAAAGTAAGAACATGTTGCCAAGTCCCACGGCCATGGCCTGTTGAAGACCTTTTCTCCAGACAGCTGTTCCAAAGATTGCAACGTTATATATCAAAACGTTCGTTAATACCATCGGTAAATTAAAGCAATTTTAAGATATACAAGTTGTTACAGAACAGCTGGCACTGTAGCTGAATGAGTGTAAAAGTTCATATGAATTAGATGCAATAGAGCCAATGAGGCTGCATTTATCTGAATCACATAACCAGGCACGTTAACCAGAAGTATTTTGGAGCAGCAGCTCGAGACTCAGAGGTAACTTTTTCCTGCTGAGCCAGCAAATATCAAAACTTCTAATCTCTAATCACTGTCAGTAAATGGTTTAAGTCACTGCTCAGTGACGCGCAGGAGACAGGGAGACAGCTGTGTATGGCACGGGCTCGCACGCTGCGACACCAGTAAGCTCTCGGTTTACACACAGCTGGTTTGGTGTTAGAGCCAAAGTGATACATGTAAATGACTCTCTCAGTGTTTTGGTTAAAGTTCAGCTAACTGTGAAAAAACAAATGATACAGTGTGAGTTCAGATCAGTTTGTGGACTGAAAGAAACCCCCACGCAGAACTGATCACATTATATATTTAACTTTATTTTAGTTCAGCTTTCTAATTTGATGCAGAATAAAGGAGCGACTGTACAGGATAGTGGAAAAAAACGTATGCCCTCTTTACGAGAGACGTTCAATCAGTAATAACTAATAAGATGCTTGTCAAAACGGACATTAGCTACCTGTTTGATGGTGATGAGGAAAATAAAGCCCTGATGCAGAGACATGATTGATCCTCTGCATGTAAAAAGCATCCCGTGGCTCATATGAAAGCCGTCTCTTTGTTGTAACTACCTTTTTTATAAAATAAATCTTGCAAGAGAAGGATGAACTAAAAACACACTCCCCTGCTCTCCCAAAAGAGTCAGACTACCCTTTCTTCAGTAAAAGTAGAAATTACAACATTACAACCTATGACCAGCTGATTTTATACTAGTGCCGAAAACAACTGAGATTGATGGAAAGAAAATCGTGATTTAGAAAATAGGCTTAAGATAGAAACACAAAAACACAAACTAGCATCATGCTCTGAATGCACGTGTTTAACAGCTATGATAAACTGCACCTCTAGTGCTGCAATTTGCCATCTGCCAAGACATAAAAGAACAGAATGATTTATGTAACTACTATCGCAGTGGAGAGAGGGTTTTGTCATTCCTATGGGGATATTTCATATAAACAAACTTCTCTCTGTCTCTTTGCTGGCTCGTAGCTTGGCAGCGTGGAGTAGGTCATAGACTCTGAGTGGGAAGGAGACACTGGTGGAGAGGGCTAGTTAAGGAGATGAAATAGCTTTTACACAGTCAGAACAGTGTAGCTATGAAGAGCCCTTGAAGAGGGTAACACAATTAGTAGAGCTTGAATTGGATCTATGCATTGCCATGTGCTATCACAATACTGTGAATAGCACACAAGTTGGTGAAGCTGGCCTCAAAATAACTGGTTTAAAGGATGTGTCTAGTTTAGATTTTTTTCTTTTTAAATGCTCTATTGATCTAAAAAAGAGAAAATTGTCTCTCGTTGCTTGCTTTTTGCTTTAAGAAGGTCAAAATGCACTTGTCTGTCTTTCTAATCAAATTGGTTGAAGGCTCGGACAGGAAATCTCCTTCCACCTCTCAGCATTCAGCCAATCACAGGTTAGTATCTGACTCTTTCAAAGCCCAGTATTAGCCAGTTTGCAGGCATGGTAAAGACAGAGAAAGATAATGGTGAACCATGAACACAAGCTTTTAAGCCTTTAGAAGACCACCATATCAGAAACAAGCAAGTGTACCAAACTCTAAAATTGCAATTATATGCATACATACAACTGGAAAACATCTTAAACAATATGTTGTTTTTTTTACTTATTTTATTTAAGGACACATCGGGACCCTTAACCCCTCTTTGTAATTTCCCATACCTTAAACTTTGTTGTTTGCATAAATCAAATCAGCTCATAGCAGACAACGACTTACTGACTTACTATTGACTGACAACAAGCTAAAAAAAAAAAAAAGAGGCATCATAAACAGTATATTCAATGAAGACTGAACTAATAGAATGTAACAAGTACAGTTTGCCCATACACTGTCTAAAGAACTCTTAATTAGCCATCAAGCAAACAGCACATCTAAGAATCTTATCATGTATTTTTAGTATCAAACAGGTCTTGCTAGCTTGCGTTGTTCGCTTGCCATAACCCAAGCCTGGTGGCTTAGTCATTACTACTGTCAACCACTTATCAAAAAGATCCTGGGCTCAAATCCCCTCACTGGTACCCCAAGGAAATTTTTGCTGGGCTTGAGAAGATGCTGGTGATTTGTGAGAGGCTCGAGAGCACTTCAACAATGCTTATTAGTTCTGTTCTGAAATGTTTAACCTGGGCTTTCTGGTTCATGGTTTTCAAAAACCCTGCCTACAAATATATTGTATCTGACTTTGTGTCAAGTGAGACGTGCAAGCATACTGGGATAGTTACAGTTCATTCAAAATAGGTTCTACTCCTGAAACAGTAACACTACCATTACTTCAAACAGTAACGCTTACCTAGAGATGCCCAGGCCACTCCACGGACCCAGTCTTCATGTCCTTGCAGTGACATGGCCTTCTGGAGCTGTCGTAGAGCAATAAAAAATAAAAATAAAAAAGATGATGAAGTCACTCTTATAGTTTTGTAATTAAAATTAAAGTGTTGGCACGGAAAACATGAATGACCTGTCCCTGACAGAGTATCAGCCTGAGCTTACCTCTCCGTTGGACTGCACATACAGATGCACCTGAGAGTTATCACCCCCACAGGCCAGTATGGGAACTGTGAGGAAAGATGCTCAGGTTTTCACACAAGTCATGTAAGAACACACACATGGCAGGTTGTACACATTTACACGTAGGTCTAGGATTTATAAACAGGAGCGGGGGTGTAAGGGAAGGATGAAGCACAGCCTCAAACAGACGAAAAGGCATGTAAAACAGAAAGGCAAAAGGAAACGAGACACTTCAAACGCAGGCTGCATATGACATTCGGTTATAGGCGCTTAAGCAGTGATGCAAATTGAGATGGATGACATGAGACGAAAAATGTGTCTGTCTGTGAGTGTATGTCTATGTAGGATGAACAGCTTAGGCTTACCTCTGCTGCCTGGCAACAGTGCCAGAGAGACATCCATCATGAAACTGCTGCCAAACGATAAGGTATGGAGGCACTCAGCTGAAAAACACAAATGCACATGGAATTCAACTTTCTGACCCCCCCCCCCCAATGAATAATGATGCTACACAACTAAAAAAGAATAGCTTATATACCGGTATTATGTTAAACTATAGGGCTTTAGTGTGAACAGACATGTAAAATACTTCTTTTGACTGTTCCTGTTTGAAACATTTACCACACTGTAATCTCTGCTTCTATTTATGTGGAGCGGCCAAGGGTCTTTCAAGCTGTCACAATCCAACATAACATGCATAGTATTTATATCTGGGAATACACCCCAAGGTTACGCCCAGTCCGCATACACACGCTTAATTCCCATGCTTGTCAAGCAGCAGCAGTGTTCATCTGCACTGACAGGTGGACAGAACCTCCAACAAAGAGAAGCTGTTATGGGTGACAGCTTGGGAAAAAAAAAAAGAAAAGTATATAAGGATGGAAGTCTGGAACACCACTGCACTGATATTTAATTTTTTTTATGTGAGGAAATTAAAGCAATATTACAATTGATATGGCTAATTAATTAGGCTAATACATTTTTAAGGAAATAAAAACATGGATAGATTACACAGTATGTACAGTAATTTCTTTCTTCTTTTTCTATCATTGACAGATTGTTTTGCATGGTTTGCCTCCAAGTGCAGTTTAAACTATGGCAGGCTATTGTAAGTGTATGTACAACATACTGCCACAGTGTCATAGATGTGATGCACACTAAACAGTTTTGCAGCACTGCAGAGGTGAGACAAATGACCATGTTGTTTGTAAATATTGTCATGTCCTCTATCAGCCACTAGGGGCAGATAGTTTAACTGTAGTTAAAGGAATACAATTGATTATTTATTTATCAAGTAATATGTTGAGCTTGTTCTGAATAAAGTCCCACAACAAAACAAAAATTCAAGGCACCTGGTGGAAATTAACTGGTTCTTGCAAAGCACACTTTTCGAGAAAGTTTTCTTTTTGCAAACTATTGACAGTATCCTACAGGTTACCTCAGTGGTTTCTAACTGAAGCCCTAAAAGGGATCACAAGATTAATCTAAGGAGTTGTGAAATGATTATTTGGGCACAAACACTTTTTTTTAAACTTTATTTTCTTGAGGAATACTGTTTAGTTTTACCTATTGATGCCGTTATGGCCTATTTCTCACTTAAAATGTTTTCCGAAACACGTTTCGGTGAACTATTTTAGTAAAATATGAGATCGTATTCCGAACGCGCCGCCATTATGAAATTCGGGAGAAGCCAGACCCACGTGACGCGTTCGTCATTTCCGGGTTTTCATTTTTTTCTGTTATGGAGACGTATTACGCGCAGAACGTACGTTCAAGTCGGCATCGCTTCGGTGTGTTCCGAGGCACTTTTTGGACCAACTCGGGGAGACTGATCAGCCCGACTGCCTTTTCTGGCGACGGTCGGCCGTCGGGTTGGTGTGTCAGGGCCTTTAAACGTATTTAAATGAAACAGTCTGAGAAGGGTAAATCACTCTGACTGTACTGCGCACAACTCACAGACACGCTCCCTGTGAAGATTGGTATAAAGAAGACATTTCTTCATATTAAAAGCAAAAAAGGTTGGGAATCACCCATATTAATACTTTAAAACACTCTTTTGTAGCACTTCCGACATTGTTATGGCATCAAAGTGCTGTACCACAAGTCACAACAACAGCTCCACAGGCTGGCACTAAAATGTATTTGCCAGGTTTTCTGTGTCTCTTACCTTCTTTTGCTTCATTGCAGAGCCACAGTTTGACTGTGGAGTCGGATGCTGAGGAGGCCACCAGGATCTTCGAGTCCTCCACATAGATAGCATCCACAGCACAAACTGGACCAGTGTGGCCCTTACACTCCACCGACTGGATGAACTGGAAACAGCAGAGAAAAGGACAGAGAAACACTGGTTGTCGGAACAGGTGGTAGTATCTCAGTCCATAGGGAGCTGGGTTGAAAACCGGAGGGTCGCTGGATCAAATCCCCGTACGAACCAAAAAATATGGAGTGTGTATTATTAGCTGGAGAGTTGCCAGTTCACCTCCTGGGCACCTTGCACCAAACCCCCAACTGCAAGGAGCAGGCCCCCCCCCCTCACTCTGACATCTCTCCATGTACAGGTTCTGAGCGTGTGTGTATTTCAGGCCTGTGTGTGCAACTGCCTTTATTGCTGCCAAACGATAAGCCTTTATTTATCCCGGCATGTCTTCTTCTTACCTTCCCATTTTTAACCTCCCAGACGATGAGGCGATTGTCTGAGCCTCCTGAGACAAGATGACTCTCTGGAGCTGAAACAACAATGACAACACAGTTAAGTAAAGAGACACTGTATGGCTACAACCTTTTGAGCACCTTTGGCCTGGGGCTGTTTTTCATGGTTTGGGCTATCCCACTTAGTTACAATTGCGGTAAAACTTAATGCTACAGCATACAATTATATTGTTTATACAATAGTGCGCTTCAAAGTATTTTTGCTGTTTGGGACAGTTTGGGAAGGCTTTCTGAGCTCGAACGGGAAGCTCTTTCAGGGCATGGTGTGGAAGAATAGCCAGCACTGAGCCCTGGTTTTGGAATAAGATGTTCAACAATCAATAATGTTCTAGTGTCTATATACTTTAGACCAGTGATTCTCAAAGTGGGGCACTCTGTCAGGGGGTCTGTGAAAGGTTTTTAGATTCATTTCATTCAAAAGAAAATAGATTACTTTTTAATCTATAACAAATCTATAACTTTTAGAATCTACAAATATGTTTAATTCATGTCTAATACCTTTCTAATTCATTTCTCCTGTGTTGTTCTTTCACCTAAGACTATAGAAATGTAAGGGGTGACATGCCTGAAAAGGAGCTTTACACAAACTGTTTTAAAGCCACAGTGAATACTAGCTGAAGACCATTTCCAACAATGATTTTAGATCCATACCCCGAATTAATTTAAGTCTAACAAAACATCTCACTTCTACTCGCGCACATGCCGCTCTACATTTGTTGTGGTGGCAAATCAAACGGACGAGAAACTGAATAAATAAGTTACAGATCCCATCCAGCATTTTGACAGCAGGTCCATCCGTGAGCAGTTGCCTGCCTCTCCCTCTCCCTCTCTCTCTCTCTCTCTCTCTCTCTCCACACTCACCACAGTCCTCTCTGTGAATCCACTGGACTGTATTCACTCTTCCTGTGTGTCCATTCAGCACAGCCACAACTCTCCTCACCTGAGGTCAAACCAAATGGTGTTTTATTAAGGTAACGAACAAAGTATACGTTTATTTGCATACTCGGTTATCGTTAGGTGTGACATCTAACAACGACAGCTGACTTTACAGAAGAATTTAGACATATTTGACTACCTGTGGGTCGTACAGAGCTACGGAGGTACATGTCCCAAAGGCAATGGTCCCCCCACGGCCCCAAGAAACAACATTTGGAGTCCTGTTTGCACAGCAAGCTACATGGCATGTTTCAATTACGGGCGCCGCCATCTTGAAAGCTGTAGCTGTGGCGTTGCTGTAAATATGGCTGTAGCTAAACAGACCCGTGCGAACAAAAGTTCCGCATTCAAAGATCTACAGCTCCACCATAGACTTTAATTGTGATATTGTTTTAGAAACGTTTTTACATACGAAAACCCCACGCAATGATCTTTATTATTTTTAGTACGGTTCAAAGTAGTTTAAATGTCGGCGATAAGAAAATATTAATTTTAACTCACTAGTGCACTGCTGAGGACTGTCCACTAGATGGCGTCCGTCAATCACAAAATCCGAAGAGGCTACTCCTTAAAATAGTTATAAAGGCCTCATTAGTCAACATAATTGCCATTTCCTATTTGTATATTGTTCAGTAAATGCATGGGTTGTCTTCAGCGCCATTTACTGACACTAGACAGAAACAGCAGAGTGGCTTAATTAATGAGGGGACCAACCTTCAGCCAGAAGACCAATGTTCAAATCTTCAAGCATTCATCCTATCTCTCCAAACAACACATGTAATCCCCACCAGCTCTGTTTTGGTCTGACCTTTGGCTCCCTGTAGCAGGATAAAGTAAACAATCTATTCAAACTAATAAATAATCACCTTATTATTACCCTTTCTCACTTCAAGCACATTCAGTTATATAATCATTAAAGCGCCTATATTATGCTCATTTTCAGGTTCATAATTGTATTTTGATGTTGTACTAGAATAGGTTTACATGGTTTAATTTTCAAAAAACACTATATTTTTGTTGTACTACTGCAGCTCCTCTTTTCACCCTCTTTTCCACCTGTGTTCAGCTCTCTGTTTTAGCAACAGAGTGAGACATCGTACTTCTTTACCATCTATGTAGTGAGTCGCACATGCTCAGTAGCTAGGTAAGGCTCACACCAGATAGCTGTTTGTTTCTCTAACTTCAGTCAGTTACAAGGTAGCATTAGCAGGGAGACTTCTTCTAAACAAGGGCGCACTTCCAACTTTGCATGGAATACCTGCAGAACAGCGACATGTACGTAGTTCTTTTGTAGATTATGGTGAACTAGTGTGTGTTGTAGCAGTGTTTTGCATTTGAGAACGGGCTAGCGCTAGTTTCGGCTAGTGACGTAAAAATCCGTGCAGATTTTGAACAGCTCACACAGAGACTGAAGGCAGGACACATTCAGAAACGTGTATCTCACTCAAAACAACATGGATGTTTTTTTTTCCAAGTTTGTATGCGTGTGGAAGCACCAGAGACACAAAATAACAACCCAAATCCCAGAAAAAGTGATTTTTTCATAATATGGGCACTTTAATACTGTTATCTACTTTGGTTCATTTCACTGGACGTTACATTTGCTGTGTTTTCTAATTATGTTCTTAAAAAAGGCCAATTTAAACTATAGAGTTAGTGAAACATTCATAAGCAAGAAATGAACAACCAATGATAACTGGAGTGCTTGGTGTATCTCCCAGGTTATGTGTCGTTATTAGACAGCACATATTACCAAAGTCAAATGTTAACTTGTTTGCCTGGTTAAAAACCAGAAGACAGCCAGATAGGAATATACTGCATGTAATCCAAATGTCTGATGACATTTTGTATTTTCTTAAAATTGCTCCAACAGCAATCAAGATGCCACAGTATACACACACTGCTATGTCGGACTGGATTATCCCCTTGCCAAGTGGTGACTGGTCGCAGCTGAGCTAGCTGCCAGCCAGCCAGCCTTACTTGTTAAAAAAAAAGCCCTCGGGCCTTATGGATTTCAAAGGTTGAGGTGACAGTTTTGTCACAAGGAGTTTCTAGGCACCCACTTGACAAGATCAAGGGGGAAATGTGATGGCATCTGTGAACCCTTGAGAAGATATGACAAATTAAAATGTAGCAGCCATATAATGTGAGGAAGTGAGAAGGGATGGAGTAGGGGTGGCTGGGTCTTTTTTGGCTTGCCTCTAGCTGTGCTGACTTTTGGTATATGTGCGTGACAAAGACAAAACAGAGGAACTGTCACCAACACTTGGGGAGAAAATAGATTGTGTTTCGTCTTGCTGTTGTTGTCCCTCCTCACTCAGTCTCAGGGAGACAGAATTTAAATCAGACTTGGCAGGGTGACACAACCTCTCCGTGGAGGATACCCATGCATCTATCTAAGGCTCTCGTCTCAGGAGTGGCAGCTAGGCGATAGCTGGGATTTAGCCAAACAGCTGTGTCTGTGAAAAAAACAAAACTCTATTATCTTTGTACTGCTTTGACTATGCATTCATGAAATCTCTGTACTTTCCTACACAATGCAGGATTAGTTTGAGCAAATGTAATAGGTCATTGCAGAAAGGAGGAGATTTATTTTGGAAAGATCCTCCTGTCCTATTTTCCAATACCATTTCCCAAAATAGTATAAGGATACTTATTTGAAAGGTTTTGGGAACATGTCTTTGCACCCGGTTGCAAGTGAACAGTTTTTCTTAGCCAGTAATGACAGGATCAAAAGCACTTTAATTTAGACCATGAACACACTCTGCATCAGCTATGATGCCCTCATTATATTGGCGCTCAACAGATTGAAAACCAGGTTCCTGCTAATTAGTAAATTGTATCGCTGTAGCATCCCTATTTTTGTAACAAACGTCATTTTAATTTGAATATATGGCATGCCTTTATTCATATAATAGATCCTCCTGAGACCCAGCCCATTGACTTATGTCCACTGTAGTGGACATTTGAGTTTCATCCCTCTCCTTGGAATCTTTTGTGCAAGTCTCTTAATTCCTGCTGTACCTGTACAGAGGACATCCTGGGCTTTTCAGTAATATGTTATTTGATTGGCTGGGAGGCCGGGAACCGCCTCTATCTTTCAATCCAAAATGGACAGCATAGGAACAAGCACATTTTATGGAAAGATAAGAGGTGAGTCAAGTATTGTTTGTCTATGGTTTTTTTACTATGATAATCATATATTTTCTTGTTCAGTAAGGTGTTAGCAATCATATATTTAGTTCTGATAGCAACTACATTATGTATCTTTTGAAATATTTGCCATTTTATGAATGTCAGTTATAGTGGACATCAGGACTATCTTCATGTAAATAACGACTCCACATCTACCAAATGTGTCTGTTTTCATACTCAAATGATCCTGTTCCTTCCATTACAGTGGACATGCTGTAAATAAATAAAAATAAAAATGTGTAAATTGTAGGATTTTTTTTTAACCCTAAACCGGTATGGAATCACAACAAATATGATTAGGAAAAAACGTATTTTCCTTGGTTCTCAGGAGTGGAGGGGAGCTCAATTTGTTAGTTCAGGAAGTGTAATATAAGTCGAATGTATTTCCATTAATCTTTCATTTAATTTAGTGGCCTGAGGATCCTGACCCCAAAACTGAGAAACTCTGTTCTATGTAATGCATACAAGATTACTGTATCTTCATCTCACTGCTGTGTGCATCAAGAATTTACAGAAAATGTTTTACGGTGTAGATAATATCCTTAAATGTTTTATTCATGCATTTCATTGTGCCATATGTTGCCACCAAGTGCTCAATGACTCAATGTGCCCGAGGAGCTCTGCAGCCTGGAGAGTAATTTAATTTTAATTTAATGAACTTCATAGGGGGTTGAGAGATGATAGAGAGATGTTTTCTTTTAGTATTAAAATATTCTTGGGGAGTTTAAAGTGTCTTTCTCATGTAATGCCATTTCCCTCACTCACCTAAAATAGAATAGTTTAACACTGATACAGGCTAAGACAGTGCACGTATTGACTCTGTAATTATACTGTTAGACTTTTAGCATCTCAGGTACAGTAACAAGTATTTAGCAACTGAATACTCTCTTTTGCTTCTTTTTTTCTGAGCTTTCAGTAAAAGGTGAAGTGTGGAAAGAACTGAATGTACCTTGGTGCATGATTGGTATTGTACGTGAGAATGAAACAAATAATGAAACAACACACACACACACACACACACACACACACAAACACATATATTAACATTATCTTAACGTTTGGATATAACCATGTATTAAGTTTGTAGAAACATGCAGCTCATGCATAACATGTCCATTTATGTATTACATCTACACATTCCTGTGTGTTTACATATGCCATTTCAAACTGCAGAGAGCATCTCCGACAAATGAGGCAGCCTTCAGACAAAGAAGTGCTGGATTTATTTGTTTGTTTTGTTTTTCTCAAGACCGCAGAGGTTGGGGGGTGGGAGAGTTTTTTTTTTTGTCTTGTTCAATTGTATTTGTTCCGTATGTTCAAAAATATAAAAACAATAAAAAATTGATCTAGAAAAAAAAGAAGTGCTGGATGGAAACTGAATTATATAATGAGTACATGCAAGGTGTCCGCAATTATGTAACAAAGAAATGGAGATGCAGAAATAAGCCAAGATTACTAGGGTGGGTGTCTGCTGTGGCACTTTGCTGCTGCCTTGTTTGTTTACGTGCAATTAAATTAGCCTTGTCCCTGAGGATGCCTATTTGGCAGGAGGAGAGCGGTAAATGACAGACAGATGACCCCTTCCTCATTAGCACTGCCCCTTGACATATTAAAATGACGGATTTTTATCATTCCGTGGTCCATATTATTAGCACTGACAGCAGTGGAATCCTTCCTGACCAGTCCATATTAACATAAACACCTGTAAACCAGCCAGGATTAAACTCATTTAACATTTAAACAACTCCTGAAGCTTTAAACTGTAAAACTATTCAGGGTCAGACAGTAAAAACATTGTGCGGCCAACTAAATATTCAACCAGGGCACCTCACCTCAGTTTGACCTCCACTCTTTCACAGGAGCCTCTCTGGTCACTGTAACGCTGTAAGTGGGTGAGTTCAGCTGCAGGTCCCTCTGAAAGCTACGCTAGCCTGAAGTGCAAGTATTCTGAGTGATATTCCTTTTATAGTTCATCTGACATGCAGGCTCAGGGTTCCCCAGAGGTACATGTTATTGTGTGAATCGTGGTGTGAAAACTAGATACCAAACATGGAGTGTTAAACCACCACATACAAAACACAATCTTGTATAAAATATACATGAAGAGGGCCATCATCAAGAACAGCAGTGTATATGCAAAAAGTATATTACTCGAGATAGACAGACATTTTCTTATGTTTTAAAATGAACATTCCACCACAATCCTCCCTTTGAATCCCAAATTTCAATCTACTTATCCAACAGGGGAATATGACTGAGTGCACTCATTTTACATCTTGCAATGTGCAAAATCACTATCTCTTCAGGCTCAGCAGTTCCTGTCCCTGGAGCTGTACAGACAGAAGGAATGATCCAGAGAGAGAGAAGAGAAGTCAGCACTTCTAAAGAGAGAGAGAGAGAGAATAGCAGCAATACAAATACTTAGCACTACAATCTCACTGTGAATACTGTTAGCATCTTTTATTTAATGAGTAATACTCTTGGACTGTGCAGATAAGTATACACAAAAGGGACTTCCTTTCCCATAGACTTATGGTACCTTCTATGGGGTTTCAGGCAAAATGCAATGTGCCTGAAGAGATTAGAGGCAGAGGAGCAAATATTTAGTATTCCAGTACAAACGAGATACTGTTTAAAAAAAACAAGCCAAGTTTCTCAGCTAGAGTATGGCACTGACAAACAAATTCAATGAGAATATGTGCACCATTGTGTTTGTTTGAGCTTGTGGATAGAAGGCAATTTGTCTTGGTGATAACTAAACTTTCCACTGAAATGGTCTTGGATGTATCATATTTCCTATCTTATTATTCTGCCTCTTGAACGTATCTACTGTGAGTAGAATTATTTAAACCAGCACCAAGTTGATACAGCACAATGCAAGTAGCCCGAGTGGAGGTTGCTATCATCGTATCTCTTGGAAGAGAGCCTCACAGCAGATTAACAAAAAACATACAGATATTATCTAAATTAGTTAGTAGTAGAGCCATTTATCAAAGTGGAACACAGTCCGTCCGCTCATAGCAGCCAGTCTGCTTGCATGCCTTCATAGTGATGCAGTGTGTGTGTGTGTGTGTGTGTGTGTGTGTGTGTGTGTGTGTGTGTGTGTGTGTGTGTGTGTGTGTGTGTGTGTGTGTGTTGTGTGTGTGTGTGTGTGTGTGTGTGGGCGCGTGCGCGTGTGAGTGCGTGCATGCGTGCGTGCATGTGTGTGTGAGTGTGTGTGTGTGTGTGTGTGTGTGTGTGTGTGTGTGTGTGTGTGTGTGTGTGTGTGTGTGTGTGTGTGTGTGTGTGTGGAGTGAAACCTATGTAAACAGGGAGAGTAACTAAAGCATAGCTCTGGGGTTTTAAATAAATACTGGCTGGGGCTGAGAGTGGCAGACAGCCTTTACACACACACACACACACACACACACACACACACACACACACACACACATACACACACACACACACACACACACACAGAGCCATTGTCTCTTCTGCTGACACGGAGTGCGAGCCAGCCACCATAGTTGATGATAAAGCAGGCAGCAAAAGCCCTCACTAACAGTCCAACAGTGCTTATAAGCCATATCTGCTCTCAGCCATCTGGTGTGTTTGTAATATGAAGTGTTACTCATCCAGTGGCTGCACTTGTAAAGTTAGAAATAGTGGAGCCACTTGAGGATACAGAGAATTTGGCAATAGTTTGGTCAGGCTCGGATCCAGGCGGCAATAAAGTATTTGAGTCCTATTATGGATACAAGTCACTGGGTCACAAAATAAGAAGTGGAAGGATGTGTTACCAGGGTGTGACAGCAAGATTTAACCTCTAATGCAGACAAATTAGACACATTTATGACCGTTAACAACTGTTTGAGTAGGGATGTTGAATCGTCTTATGCCCACATGAAAATCATTGCATCTAGAAACAACATCCATATGAGTCATCAGAACCTCCAAGTCAGTCAGTTTGTTTTAAATGAAATCCTGCAATTCCTCTCAGGAACAAATAATCTTAAGAAAATATAAATCTGTTTTTTTCATGCATCAAAAGACAAAAGGTTCTGTTATATAGTTGATGTTTTGGTTTATCCCTTTTGGCATTTATGAGTTTCTTTAGAACTTTATTTTCTTATCTTGATATCCGCATTGTGAAAGCAGTCTGGGGAAATGTGGAGAAATGTGGGGGTGTGTTGACTGTCGGTAATGGTTAAATGAGGAGTGAGGGATTCATACCCTGTGTACCTTACATCTTGCATCACATCATTCTGCTTATATAAAGTATGAAAAGTAATACAATTTGTAAGACATAAAAGCAAATCTGTGTCCACCAATCCACATCCTGGGTAACCTACATCGCCTCAGTTGGTAAGATCATGAAAATAAACGCCTTCCCCCCAGGCCGTTTTTTCAGAATAGGCAATGCATTCCAGTCAGTGCAGCTGGGTTTGATTGTCATATCTGGTGTGTATTTTGGTGAAGATGATAAGGGATTCTCAGACTCCAGGGGATAATGTGGGATTATTTGTCTCAAACCAGAGCTGCTGTGCTGTGAGGAAAGCATCACGCCTCTCTGGAGGGCACTGGATGGATGGGTGGATTGTGATTTTTTTTTTTAAATCTAAAACTCCTCTGAGATGTGCATGCCTGGTTGATGCATTTTCCAAAAAAAGTCCTATAGGCTATAACACATCAAATCTTTGTATTTTGCACGCCAAATCAGATAGATGCACTAGCCTACTGATGTTTCAATTTCAAATACTTTTATTCAAATGTGTCTGATGTGACAATGTTTTGCCATGTTTAGCCTGTAACTGCAGTGAGTGAACAGGCGGATTAAAATCAAAGCGACCATCCTGATTATCAACAAAATAATGAACTGCACTTCGGAAAGCCTTGAGGTGCAGCCAGCAGTGAGAATCTGAAGGTGCATGTGCGTGCTGTGGTGCGTGTGTGTGGTTGCCCACAGTGGTGTGCTGCAGTCCGCTCCCTGCCGTTGTTGAGTAAACTACATGGACATTAGCGGGCGCAGCGGCACAACCACCGAGCCAAAGTGGATTAAAACGGCGTGCGTGCGTAGAGAGCCACTCGATAAACGACTCTGTAATCAAGTTAGAAATCCCGGAGTGCAATTACAGGTCCGTTACACCAGTTTGCAACTGCGAAACAGCAAGGGAAAAGGCTCTTAGTAAACCCAGTAGTCCGTTGTGTGTCAGGCAGGGAGAGCTCGGCGGGAATGGCTTCATCTCCGTGCGGCAACAGTAACTTTGATTCCGGTCTGGAAATCAAAACTCGCTCTGTGGAGCAGACGCTTATTCCTTTAGTATCGCAGGTGAGTAGGCTACCATACACGTTCAACGAACGTTGTGTTGTTATGTCTGAGCACATTGTACTTTAAAGTGAACTTTGACTTCACAACAACAGCCGTAGCTACTGTTCGCACACATGAGGCTAACTTTGATTCTCGTGTTTACTCGCTGAATGTACACGGAGACTGTCTGCATGTTTCCCTCTCGTGTTGTGTTTAAAGACTGTCCCGCGTGTGGTTTCATTTATTATAAGTTGTTATGTTGTACTGTTGTCCTTGCTGTTATCAATAAAGGTAGCTCGTTACACACAGCAAAGTCTTAACTCAAAACCTTATACATGTAAGACAGCCACTGAGACAAAATTATACTAAAGACATAGATTTGTTATGCATAAGTATAGGCTATTACATAGGCTACTAGGCTACTCTGTATTGTAAATGGGAGCAATTCAACTAATGATCAGCCATCCAAAAAAAAAAGTTAATCTCTGTGATATTATTCCTGTATTTAGCTGCCTGGAGGACACCAGAAACTCTCCTGGAATTCCTCATAACACTTTGAGAAAATATTGTGTTCAAGAGGGCATACTAGTTTTCCCAGAAGTAGTGTGCTGCCCTTTGCCTGCCAATTGTGAACTGCACTGTGACTCCCACTTCTCTAATTGGGTCACTTTGAGGCGCGTGTTTTGTTTTTCAATAAACAGGAGAAGAAGAAAGACCCACTTAAAGCCACTGCACTCTTTCATCAACTCTTCTCTTGTACACTCGAAACAGTAGCCCCAGCTTTAAAAGCAAGGCGTTTAGGTCAATGATTTAATTACTCATTTTATTGTATAGTGCAACATAGTAGGCTGCACATTCCGAGGCTGTTTTGTAATGATTTGTTAAGCAATAATGTTATTTTAGGCTGTTTATTTCCATTATAGGAACAATAGCAGATGATTCATTTTGCAAAGCTTCTGCTTTTCACATGGCCGTGGCTGTTTTTCACTGTTGTTTCCTGGGAGGTGGGTTGCATCTCCTGAATAGTGGAGTGACCACCAGTCTTATATAAATGCTAATGTCCCCTTGTAGAGCAGGAGGCTGAAAGGGGAGAGACCTGTAAAGGTTCTGTTGTTTCCACTGAGAGACAGTGGAAGAGAGAGCCGTCTCACTGGTGGGTAAG
Organism: Gymnocephalus cernua; assembly: GCA_023631565.1. Lineage (NCBI taxonomy): Eukaryota > Metazoa > Chordata > Actinopteri > Perciformes > Percidae > Gymnocephalus > Gymnocephalus cernua. The sequence continues at coordinate 17,567,755 of CM042438.1, forward strand.
CAGAGTCTGGACAATACCACGGTGAAAGGTCCCGGACACTGTCCTTCCCCCTGTGAACGCTGAAAGCCTGCTTCCTCCCTCTCATTGCACTGAAAGATGTAGGCCATCCTGTACTGAATGGATATGAGTTAGTTATCAGAAAAGGACATCTGGTATAGGGCATGTGCTTTCTGTGTAGCATGTTCATTTAGATGTTCAAAAGTACACCCAAAAAGTTTGGTTATACAGTATGAGAAATCAAGGGTAAATTCAGGTAAGGTGATGTGATGCAAACAGCAGTTGTTACTGTTTAAGACTGCTGTAATATTGTGCAAAAGCATTCAGTAAATCTGCTGTAGCCTACTCTGCATTATCTTAATAATATTTACCCTGCAGCAAACTTATGGTGCACTCCTGCCCGCTGAGAAAGACTGGCTGAGCTTCAGTCTGAAGTATAGAAGAATATTCTGTATATGTCAACGGCATTCAGCATATAACGGTCCACTGATGAACAGTGGGCCTCAAGGACAACTAACTTAGTTTTTTTTCCTCAGTGTGAGGCAAGTCCCCATAGCAACAGAGCTCTTCAATGCTAAAAGAAACATTCCCTTGGGCATTCTCACGTTCTCCATATGTGATGTTTTGTTGTTGTTTGGAGGACGGTCACTCACTAGGTGCTGACCGGTACATTAGTTTCACCCGCTGTGAGTGCTTTTCATCCAGTGTGGTCATAACATCACAAATTGCTCAATTACTGCAAATATGCACAAAACACGTTTTGGAGCTGAAATGATTAGTCGATTAATCGATTAACAGACACAGCAACAATTATGATAATTGATTTATCATTTAAGTCTTTTTTCTCAAATGTGAATATTTTCTTTTGTCTTCTATTATATTAAAATTAATATTTTTGGGACAGTTTTTTTTAAGATGTCACCATGAGCTCTGGGAACTTGTGATGGACATTTGTTTTGGAATTTTCTGATATTCTATAGACCAAACTAAGAATCACCTAATGGATAAAATAATCAGTAGATTAATCGATAATGGAAATAAACCCTACATCCCAAGTAACTGACATAGATTTTACATGATAATAATGTACCCACGTTTTGTGATTGTTGGGTTAATGTCCAGAAGTGTGTAATAGGAAATAGGAATATAACAGGAAAATTAAGGGATTTTGCTGCTATTTGTTTTTTTTTGCATTTACAGAACAACACAAGTCGTATCACTTTCTGTGTTAGGGTGTTTGAGGAATGTGCACATAATCAAATTGCCAAAAGAAATCTGTCCAACTTGTGTATGTGCCAGTGGTTATTAGAAAGAATGATGTTTATTGCAGTGGTGGTACTCTCATTACCACCTTAATGTGAGTAAGATAACTTAGTTAAGGTGTTTACGTGACAGTTCTGAGAATGAGTATTGGCTTACATTAGCTATAATTGAATCATTATAGCCAGTGTAAACGCACTGACTATGTGGGCTGTTTTGTGCGGCTTTTCTTTTTAGAGGAGCTTTGTGTGTGTGTGTGTGTGTGTGTGTGTGTGTGTGTGTGTGTGTGTGTGTGTGTGTGTGTGTGTGTGTGTGTGTGTGTGTGTGTGTGTGTGTGTGTGTGTGTGTGTGTGTGTGTGTGTGTGTGTGTGTGTGTGTGTGTGTGTGTGCTCATGTGCTGTAGGGTTCATGAGATAACTATCAAGGAGGAAATGAAAAAGCAGCGTCAATGAGAAAAGCCGGTGTTTGATAAGGTAGCATGTTGCCCCCTCTCCTCTCCTCTCCTCTCCTCATGACGTTGATATTCTCAGGCCTCTGTTATCAGCTTCTCTCCCACCAGGGTGTAATTATAGGCCTGGGAGTCTCCCAGTACACACACACGCAGACACACACACACACACACACACACACACACACACACACACACACACACACACACACACACAGATAGACACAAGCACACAGCCTCACCTACCTCTTCTCTTTTCTTGCTTGTATGTTCACCTGTCATTGAGTCCTGGTTTATGCAAATGGGGTCTAAATGTTTCCTGTTTTTGTAATGTGACCACCTGGATGTTTTCTTTCTGTATCCTCTATCAATTTGACCATACACTTCACCCTTTTCAAGCTGTTACTTGATTTAACAGAAGCACTCTCCTGAGATAGGAATTCACTATTGTGCTTTACTTCCCATTTTCTGCTACAGCCATCTCCATACCAATGGACTTGCATTGTGAGGGGCATGGCGAGGGTAATGAATTGCTCTGGTGGTGGTCAGAAATGTAATGGGTATCACACAGAGGGAAGTGAAACAACGTTTTGTGTGTGTGTGTGTGTGTGTGTGTGTGTGTGTGTGTGTGTGTGTGTGTGTGTGTGTGTGTGTGTGTGTGTGTGTGTGTGTGTGTGTGTGTGTGTGTGTGTGTGTGTGTGTGTGTCTCTGTCTGTCTGTCTGTGTCCTACATGTGATGTGCTCTGTAGCCAGCAGTTGGAAGGCAATTAGCAATGATCTGGCTGCTTTTTCCTTGAGATCTGATTCCTGTTTTAAAGCGGTGATTAGTGGAAAAACAGCTCTGTTCCTTGGTTTTTATAATTGAGGTGTTTTTTTTAGTGAAAACACACCAGCCCTGAGTGGGTGCAAACATGGTGGTCCTCAGGCTGACAAGGTGCAAGGCTGTTGTGAGGTAAAGATGTCTGGGAACTCATAAGGGCTAGTGAGTATATATAATATATCTGAGACTTTAAGTCAGCTCTGTGAACATTTAAACACTTGTGACATACTTGTGATTACATAGCTTTCTTTTTGCAAGGCTAAGCCAGGAGTTCCAACTATAATTGGGTCTGAAAAATCCGTTCTCTGTCCAAGATTGTTAGCGTCGACTTTGTCATGCTTCCAGGGGTTCTGTGGTGCTTGTACGTTTGCTGTCTGATGTGCTAAAAGGATTGTGGGTACAAAAAAAAAAGCTTTTCCATGTTCAATTTGCTAACAAACTGGATTGAACGTCCATATGTTTTACCCAAACAAAAGCTCAGTGGCAGGTTTGAGAATGTGTTTTGATCAGAGCATTAGCATTATGTCCCATAAATTCCGCATTAAACAAAACGCTGACCAAAAAAAGCGCTCCATAAACACATTCCTCACTTAACAGCTCTGTAAATTCGTCTTTCTGGAAATGCAGTTTTATTGAGGCACAAGGCACTATTTCCCTTATATTCCTGGTCCTGTGGAGGGGTGACATGACAAACGTTGAGGTAGTGAAGTTGTTTTTTATACCCAGACAGAGGGGCATTACTCTTGCCATGAGCTCTAACAGATCTGCTTCCTCCAGCCGTATGATGATAATGAAGACAAATGGGTCCCTGGCATGAAGGTGAAACCACATGAGGATTACAGTGCGCCACAAGCATGCATGCGTGTGCATGCACATTCGCGGACCGAAATATACTAGCCTCCTGGGAATGAGACAAAACAAGCTGTGTGAGTGTGGTTTGTGTGTTTGTATCTGCATACTTTGGTATGTGTGATTTTATTTTATTTATTTATTTATTTTTTTGTTCGTGGACGACAGAAACAGAATTAATCTGTGTCTGAGGTTTCATGTGTAGGCACATTTTTGTGTGCTGTGTGTTGCCACCACGACCACGTCACCTTCAATCATTTAAGGCCTCGACCATAACGCATGTCTGATAACACATTGGCATGGCATTGGTTTGCCATTATTAGTGGAAGATGTTAAAGACTGGCCAATGTACACTAACACACATGCATTCATTTGCCTATATCTTTCGTCTTTGACTTGAGACTGGCAAAGTGTGTGGTTTAGTGTTTCAAACATCAAATATATAAATCATAGTAAGTCTGACTCACATTATTGTTGTGTAAATAAGGATTTGAGGCACATTCTTGATCAGTCAACAACCCTGTGTCATCAAATTGAAATGATATGTCATTACACTTAACTCCCCCTTCTAGTAAAGTGGTTGCATTAGTCAGCTTACTTTATTCGTTTAGAGAATTCAGATTCTCTCTTTTGATGGTTTCACTCACTACCCTAAACCTCCCACCCTCACTCTCTCTCATATTCCAGTTTTTTTTTGTATCTCTCTGAGAAACACACACACACACACACACACACACACACACACACACACCCCTAAACAGTTTGCAGTTTATATGACCAGTCTTTCCCCCGGTCCTCCCCCTTTCACTTTTCTCACCATTGCTATCAGGGAAGTCATTCCAGATCGCTGTTCTCTTTAATTGCCAATAAAAGGGTCTGTCTAACATGTCGATCTGTTGACCTGTCCCTTGCTAATATACTGTACTTCCACATGAGGAGAAGGTAGTGTATTTTTGTGTGTGGACAGGTGTATGTGTGTGTGAGTGATTGCATATTTGCGCCCGAACCCTCCAAATAACCCAGCCTAAAGCCTGATTTTATGGTTCTGCGGAGGCTCCACGCAGAGCTTTTGCCCATAGCCTACGTTAAGTGGCCTGAAGTTTATACTTGCGTTGGTGTGTGCGGCGATCTCTTTAAGAGGATAGCAGGGCCGGCATGTGTGTGTGCCTGGGGAGCGTGTGGTAGTGAGAGTGAGAGAGTGACGGCGATTAGCTTCAGAGCGAGTAGAGGCATAGTGAGAGAAACAAAGTGTATCTCCTGTGCTTTCTTACCACGGTGGGAAATCTGTAGCTGGTGCACATCCTACTACGGCGTAGGGTCTGTCGCCACATACCTACGTACATAGCCACGGCGTAGATTTAACGCAGAAGCATAAATCACGCTTTAAGGGATCAGTCACCTAGAGAGAACAGCAGAGTTAATTTAAAGGTGAAAAAAGCTTTTTCACTCTCTGCCATTTAAGTTATCTGAAGGCTGTAGCTAATAGTGATGACCGTTTTTAATTGTCTAATGAAAGCTTCTGCCTCCGTCCCAAGGTGTATCGCTATAGCTGGGAGGTTGATAAAGTATTGATTAAACATCCTTCCCATTAACAGAGAGCCTCAAGTGGCACAGTGTGCTCACATAGCTCAGAGTGTTGCATTCCTTGTCAACTGAAAATGTTCTCCATAATGTAGGGTTCTCTGGTGGCAGATAGTTTGTTTTAATTTCTTTAAAGTGCTCATATTATGAATAGGTTTACATGGTTTAATTTTCAAAAAACACCATTTTTTTGTTGTACTGCACATTGCTGCAGCTCCTCTTTTCACCCTGTGTGTTGAGCTCTCTGTTTTAGCTACAGAGTGAGTGATCACACTTCTGTTCCATCTTTGTTGGGAGTCGCACATGCGCAGTAGCTAGGTAAGCACTACTAGCCAGTCAGAAGCAGAGTATGAGGGAGTGCCACGCTAGCAGCTAGGCGAGCATTATAATGTGTGTTACAAAGTGACGCACGTTCGTCACGGAAGTAAAGGCTGGACTACAACAGAGCTGTTTGGAGCAGTTTGAGAACAGTGTTTTCTCTGGAAGATGGTAAGTCTCTTTGGGATGGACTTTGGGCTTTTTCACTTTGTAAAGCAATTACATGCACACAAAAGATATATAACACAATAAAGCAAAGGTAAAAAGCCAAAAAGCATAAAATGAGCACTTTAAGTTATCCCTCACTGAGATTTCTGCCAAAGATATATAATAGTCCCTAAGAAAACTGTTGATAGTGAGTTGTTATGAAGACAGACTAGGACATGTCTGTAATGTCGCTATGGAATTTTTCAAATGGAATTTTTAATTCTGTTATAGGCATAAACAGAATTTAATTAATCTCAGCTCCCTGTTTAAATGATTCTTCACCATGCGCAGCTTCTAAGTATCCTATGTTAAGGGTCCTCGTAGGCCTGCTAAGGCTATTAGAGGCATTCTTGTTAAGTATACAAGTAGCTGTCTGGCCCATTACCAGCCCGTATTTACAGTATACTCTTAGTTTATGATGATTAGATAGTGATGAGACGTCTTATCTCAAAGTGTGCGCACACAGGAAGAGATCTCTATCAGCAGGGATGTGGTGCCTAATGTAGCATGGTGTTTTGTGTTGTCCATCCTCACTGGAAGCCCCCCGTAGATTGAAACAGATGCGTAAACACACGCCCAGAAGCACAGACAAGGACGTGCTTATTGACATTAATTACTCTGCAGTCGCACAGAGGCCATCTGTGAACTTGAGGGGAAAAAAGCACAGCCGTTTCCCTTTCTTGCTGTTATATATATTTGCCTTTGCCCACTATTTATGATTAGTTATCAAACATCTCATTGTGTAAATATTTTGTGAAAGCCCAAATAGTCAACCCAACATTATCGTCGCAATATCAATATCGAGGTATTTGGTAAAACATATCATATTTGATTTTCATCATCATCATCACACATCATCATCATAAAGGATGCACTGCTGCACCTGATATAAGACAGCAAAAATGCAGTGTTAATGAAAGGAATGAGTATTATTCTTGTATCTGGCAACACTGAAAGCAGGTACACAGATATAAAGATGGACAGAAACATGATGTGTTACTGCACATGCTGTCTGGACGGAGGAGACCGATGAGTGTGAAAGGACAGCCCACTTACTGTAATCTTGTAGGCATGTACCCTCCCACTCGTCCTGTCAAGTATTGCCAGAGATATCGCGGAACATATCTATATTGTCTGCTGCCTGGACAACCACAGGTAAACAGATCAGTATTTGGCAGACAGCTGTTTGTTTTCAAATGATTTTCTCTTGGCAATTTCTTGGCTCGGTGGAGTGATAATTTCAGTCTTGAGCACATGACATTGAGGAAGACAGTTGTACACAATGTGGGGTCTGGGCCTTGCTAGGAGAAAGCATTACAAATCCTGTAAAAGGCAGGCCACCTTTCCAGTTGTGAGGTTGTCTAAAAATGTTGCACGGAATTGCAGCAAAGTGTGTCATCCATAGAGGAAGATATTTCAATAATAGATGCCTTTAGATATTTTCTTCACATCTTGTCCTAGCTGAGAATACTACACCACTGTGACTTTTTTTTTCTTTGCAGGATGTTTTCTAAGTCTGACACTGTGGGTCCCCAGACAAAATTGAGATAACTGTGTCCCCCAACACTTGCCTACTCTGTCTACTCTACTTTAAGAAATAGTGATCCTGCAACATGAAAAAAGTTCATATTAATGGATTCAGTCATTACTATTATTGTTCTTGAAGTCACGATGGACATTGGAGATAATGATATCCTCAGAAGTCACACTGAATTCAAAAATATGTGTATCATGTGTTCTGACTCTGAGGAAGCGTATTTATATTTGACTCAAATTGTGGCAATCAGACTCCAAGGATTTTGGTACCTGAAGTACCTTACTTTCCTTTCACCTCACGCAGTAACTTTGCCTCACATCTCTCCCTCTGCGCCCCCCTGGGGAGGAGCGCCTCACGGAAAACCTTGGCTCTATGCGATAGGCCAAACCAATACTCCATGATCCTATCCTACTCGTATGTCATAGCATCACTATTTCATAAAGGGATTGAAACATTTCTAAAAGACAAAAAAAAGGTTTTCTAAGATATAATGTTGTTTGCTCTGGATATGAGAGTATTATATAATTTTTTTTTAATCTAACGATTTCTGTCTTAGATGAGACAAAACAGAAATATCTGACGTGCATCCCAAAGCTCTCCAAGCTCCAAGTTTGTTCTTCTCTCCCTCTCAGCAGCATCAACATTGCACACTGTACCACAGAGGAATCCGTCAGTCTGGCTTGTATGTGTTAATTGCTTTCTTTGAGCGTTTTTGAACTTCTCCCCTCTCAATAATGAGTTCTTTTAAACAGATGAGGTTTGACATGACAGAAGAAAGAGAGTGTGAAGGACAAGGAGAACGCAGAATACAAAACATTTCCTTATCTTTTTTTTTAATTCAGAATAGTCAGAAATTTCAAACATCTTTTCAAACAAGTCTTCTTATAGTATAGCTATAACTTATGAGAATGTATTTTTCTATACTATTTCTAGTGAGAATGTTGACCAATGTTGTTTTATTAGCTATTATATGATACATTGTACTGTAAACCACATTAGAAAGTCACTTTTGACCTTGTGCAATAGTATCACTTTTAAGGCAAGACGAAGACGTTAGGATGAAAACGCATCCGTCTTCCCTGGATTCGGTTCAAGAAAATTCACGTCCACATGAATCCATATGTAAATGACTCAACATGGTACTTCATATGCCAGGCCTGTAGGCGGCGCTGTTATTGCTACAGAAATTAACGGAACGAAGAAGAAGAGCAGCCTTCAGTCACTTCCTTTCATAACATACCATAGTTCTCTACAGCCATGGACTAGACTTTAATAACTTTCACCACTGCTCATTATATAAAGGCCACCGCTAGAAAACGTTACATTGTATAATGTGCTGCTGGATTGCTTTCTATTTTGCAATTCTGTCTGCTATCGAACATGATAGCAGCGCGCTAGGTAGCAGAGCTAACGTTAGCGCGCTAGCTAACATCGGTAGTCAAACAAACATGAATGATCCGATGTCTTTTTGATAATCTAGCTACACATTTTTCTTGCGGTAGCCTTTCTACAATAAGCTGTGCTAAAAGTTACTATAATCCGTTCAAGGAGTTGATGAGCAGACAGATTAGCTAGCTAGTTGATAAGTTGTCAACTTCCACTTTATTAACAGCATTGCGTCCCTGTTAGAGTGGTCAGCTGGGTTGAAGGCGGAGCTGTGAGGCCGAGGTGTGTGGGGATGACCTCATCAATACGCACTTATGCGATTTCGCCGTCCATACGAAGCCAAACGTGCGCCGTTTTTTTTTTTTTTTTTTATCCACCCTGGGACCAGGTTTCAAAAAAGTGCGTTTACGGGCAGTGCCTTTACAGGATTCGTGTGGACAATCGGCCCAAACGATGCAAAAGATGTGCGTTTGCATCAAAATACGTCTTCGTGTGGATGGGGCCTAAGTGTGAAACCCCCCCCCCCAGCAGATTAAAACTTGTAGGAGCACACACTGGAATCCTTCCCTTTTGATGTGAGTTCAGGGTGTTGAGGAAGTGTGAGGAAGTATCAGTCTGTAAAATGCTATAGCACCTTGTTTGTATGCCTTCTCCCTTCCTCTGTGTCTCTGCCCAATTTCCTGATTTAGTTTTCCTATCACATACCTTACTCCCTTGCTTTTTCATTTTGTCTTCAGCCTTGTGCTTAGTTTCCCCCCCATCTCTCTCCACTTAGCCCACTGTTTTCTCCCTTTTTAATCTCAGTCTCTCCAGAGAGTCCAGTGCCTCTGTATCACCTCATTAATTATGCAGCCAACGGTAAACCTAGCTAGAGGCTACAAGTCGTGCACAGAGCTGAACCATTTCTCTTAGGATCTTTTCCCTTTTGTCTGTACGGCAAACTGAGACATAATCCTCAGCCCTGCACCTATTCTGAGGGAAAGCAATGGGAGCAGCATGTAACCAGCTCAGCCAGAATTCCTGAGAGGGATCAAGATGGTGGTATTCTTACCATCTTTTGTTTGACTGGCACATATCTTCAGGGGAAATAGTTTTGGAAGCCAATGCAATGTTGCAAGCACAATTGTAAGCTGATATGATCTAAAACATTGTGAAAAGTCTTAGTACCAAGAATAGGACAACATCATTTTAACTTGATACCGATGAGATTACACAGTGGTGGTAGAGTTTTTCCCGAACAAACAGGTTGTCTCCTCAAATACCATGCAGGATAGAGCTATATTTAATGTAGCCAGGTTTTCACAGGCCATTTTAAAGTTGTCTTTTCAAATGGCAGCTTCAGTAGGGGGTATATCCAACAGGCCGGCAACTGGGAAGAAAAGCCGGAGCATTGTGAATGTCACATTACATAAACTATTCCACAGGCCATTTAAATTGGCCCAAAAAAGTCCCAATAATCACAGATTCAGCCTATTGCTGATGTCCTATCGTCCGACCCTAGTGATGGTTGTCCCTTAACGATAACCTGAAAAATACCAGATACCTAGTATCAATATTTGGAGGGTTCTCTCATCTTGTCACAGTTTCTGGGTGACTGGAGTAGGTGGGTGACAGCTAGGGGCCAGCCAGCCGGGAAACACAGCCGGGAAACACAGCCCAGCTTGGGCGCGCGCGCACACACAGACACACACACACAGACACACACACACACACACACACACACACACACACACACACACACACACACACACACACACACACACACACACACACACACACACACACATACACACACAGTGCCAACCCCTATAAATAAGTTAAAGTCACTCACCTTCTATAAATAATGTTCCGGTTGTTCTGGACATTCAAGCGTGTCTGTTATCTGAAGGGCTGAAAGGAGCTTTTTGAGTTGCTGATGATGATGATAAAAACTTTACTTGTGTTTGAATGTGAGGGTTTGTCATACAAGTATTTATTATGTGTGGGACTTCATTTTCGTGTTTAGATTGGATCGCTACTTGTATGTATGTAGAGGCTCCTGGTACTGGTTTTTAAGGTTCAAATAGATCTTGACCACAACTACAAATACTTGAAACACAGGTATGTGTCATGTAGTGAAAGCATGTTCCCTAAGCCTCCCGTGTGTGTGTGTGTGTGTGTTGTGTGTGTTGTGTGTGTGAGTGAGAGAGAGTCGGTGCGCCAAAACACAGGCCATTATGCAGTCTGAAGTCAGTGGGGCTGCATTCCTTCACAGGGCTCATATTTCGAGCTTCTACAATGTGTAATAGAGTGCTGTCTAAAATTGTGTACATGTATTGTTTATAGGAGCATCACGGCTACGGTCAAAGGTCAAAATCTCAAAGGGTAAGACCTTTAAGCACTTTATACTGGCTGGTATGCATAAGTTAGTGCCTTTCCCCCCCAAGGGCTTGAACTTGGCCTTGCTTCATTCACTCACCACTTTCATCAATGAATCATTCGGCTCAGCCACTATCCTTCATTGAGGGTTTGGTTTGACACACTTCATTGATTTATTAATGCAGTCATTCACTATTCACATTAAAGTCTCTCTCTTCTCAAATGTCAAACCTTCAAGTCCACATTATTAGAAATACCTTTCTTCTCCTTCTGGGTGAGGATTTGTCACCCTCTGGGGATAGTTTGCTGTCATGTTGACTTTCTTTCACACCTGACATCTTATCTTCCCATCTCCTTCCTTTCATCTGTGAAGAATTTTCAGAGGCTCAAAAACTGGACGTAGCATGTGAGAATTATTTAAGCACTTTCATCAGACACTTCTAACTAAAATGGAAGGAGTCTCTGTATGTCTGTCCTTCGATTTTCTTGAAAGCTGTTCATCTGATCGACTTCACACTTGGTGGGTGTATTGCTGAGGACCCAAGGAAGTGCAGTGTCAAGCTCTTGAGATCTAATAGGACATATTTATTAGTAGTATTTTATGTACACACTGTGTAGTGTATTGAGAGGGGACCCCTATGAACTGTTACACTGCCGAACGGCTTGCTGAGTACAGCTCGCACTCCGTCGCTCGTTACACGACATTCAAGAAAAGATGAAGAAAGAGACCGCCAGGTGTTACATTGTAGCAAACTCAAACATTTCATTCATTAGTGAAGTAACTTTCGGAGTCAACGTTTTTGTTCCCGGAAATAGCCTGCTCCCAAATAGCTAGCTGTTGACGCAAAAATGTAGTAAATGTAGCAAATGACATGTATACTCTAGGATTCCTAGGGGATGCAACTATGTCATGGCAGGTTTATTGCTCAGGACCCAAGCAGTTTCAAGTGTGAAGTTGTTTGGATGAGTTGTTCTCGAGAACGCTGCAAACAGTAATGCCGGAGGCCAAGCTGTCGGCCCGTTCCCAACAGGCATGTTTTGAACAGGCACTGCACTAGTATAAATTAGAAAAAAAACAAGCCTTTATATTAAGAGCAAGCCAGTGCGATTGTGTCAGGTGTATTAGGTCAGCGTCCTCCAAGCAGCTACTGCAGTCATTCATTTTTTCTCTCTGCAGAACATGCCATCACTGTAAGAGGCTGTCACAGAGCCTGGTTAAGCCACTTTCACACACTGTTCACCGCACACTATTATTTGGCCATTACTTGTAATTACCCATCACGATGACTGATGGAATGTTTTCGAGGCTGAGTTGGCACGCAGTTAGGATGATCCTGTTGAGGACTTTATATAATTACCCAGTCATTAAACATGGCTCAGTGTGAAGACAACCTGAGGGGGGCGACTTGCCAATGGCTCGGTTGTTGTGTTCGTACCTCCAGGTTGTGGAAGCAGGCTGTTGTCTTCATGCTATGTTGCATCCAAGAAAGTGACTCTGGGACAAATGTTTGTTTGAGCAATGGCTGCTTTTCTTCAAAGTTCAGAAATATTCAAGACTGGTATTTTACTCTCAGGATAATGCTTTGTGAGTCCTGTTTTACAAACCGAGCTGATGATGATGATGAAAAAGGAGGATGCAGGCCCTAATTAGCTTGATTGTTTTGGATTTGACTTCATCTAAACGATGTTGGGTGATGATGGATCTGGAGATAGTTCTCTGTCTGGTTGCATCGATTTACAGTTCTGCCTCTTTGGGTTTTACACAGGTGCTCATCAATCTTTACTGCCGTGCCAGAAGATCCTTACTGAGATAATTGAGGAGCAGAATGAAGAATACAATAGAGCCTCATCAGGAACTGGAGTTTGCTCTTTTCAACTACTTTCATATCAAGTTTTAACAACACAATGACATCACGGAGGGGGATAGCCAAAGTTTGGAGTCAGATGGCAAGAACAGAGTAGGAACAGTGCTCTGGGCCATGTGTTATTGTCTGGGTTCAGAGGTTTCAGAGAGAAAGATTTGTTACAGCCTATGTACATTTTTTTTCCTTGTTTCTTTTGAAGGTGCGTCATCTCACAAGGTGAGCCGGATCTATATTATTCAGCTCGTTGGAGAAAATTATTTTCATGGTTGCCTTTTTAGAGCCTGTCGTACATACAGTAATACAGATGACAATGCACCTTGTGATTGTTGGGTTTTGTTATTCATTAAAGGAACTTGTCACTTGGGCGGAGTGATTAGCGCAACACCTGAAAAGCACCGTTGTTACTCTCTGCTCCTCACCACGGGGCTTCTCTGGTGCTGCCAGCAAATCACTCCGCCCAAGTAGCAGAAGTAGCACTGCTTCGCCTTCTGAGAATATAGTTCCTAGTTTGGACCATGAAACTTTCCCCCAAATTTTGCCAGCATCTGTTGGAGAGATTGGGATACCTCACATATAGATGCAGTATGTGATGTTTCAGTGTTTTTTTTGCTGTGTTTTTCTCCCTTTGTTACATTTCCTTGCCAAATTAAACAACTACTATATCCTTGTAAAAGACGTATTTCCAGGCAAAAGTATGAAGGGGATGTCTACAGCATGAAATAACCTGGTCTTCTATGGAACAAAGGGTCCAGTGTAGCCTGGAGAAAATTGTAACTGCATAAGGTGTACATTTCCAAGTGGGTGGGATCTCATCTGCATTGCCCTGCTGCCTGGGCCAGAGATGTCTTTGATAGTACGTCTTGGATGTTTGTGAAAACTTGCTGAGATCAAAGATGTCTGTGCTGTTAGATCCATGTAAAAAAAATCTTTGTGTTGTCAGTATCCTGTGTTCTTTCTGTCTGTTTGTTACAAGCTGACATTACTTCACACTCTGAGACCCTGTTAATCTCATTTAGACTATGATTTGCCTAATTTTAAGGGTCTTTCCTTTTTAAGGCGCTATACAGTATTTTACATATTTTGGAAATAACCAAGAAGATGCATGTTTGGATTATTCACTGACTCTGAAATATGTGTTACACCCTTACAGTGAGCTCTTGTCAGTGGTATTCATCTGCTGGCAGATGCCCACCATTCCAGGTGCATCACCATTATCATCACCCACACACTGGTAGAAAAAATGTTGAGCCCATCTCCAGCAATTACTACACTACATTGCTACACTAATGAAACGCCTTGGGAAACTTGTTTGATTTATTGATTTATTATTTATATGACAGCAGAACCTCTCCTGTATTGTGCTTTACTCAAAACAAGTTCAGAAAAGATCCCTTTCAACTACAGACTCTCAGATAATCTTGGTAGAATGAGAGCAGTTGAGTGTTATTATAATTTTGTACAGATAATGTTCATGTATACAACATTAACTAAATAATCATTTCAACTCACTAAAAACCTTTTTTTTAATGATTATTTGGGCATTTTTAGGTCTTAATTTGGATAGGACGGCTTAGACTTGAAAGGGACCAGCAAGGACCATTGAATCAGAGGTCATACTGTCTCATTGTGTCTATCCCCAGTGTCACTCTTGACTGAAAGAAAGTAATTTCTTAAAAAGTTCTTGGATACGGTAGAGCAAGCTGGTAAAAACAAATTTTGCTTGGTTTCTTCTGTAGCTCCTTTCGGCCATGCCTTCTGTTTTTCTCCGTCTTAGCCGTCCACCCTCTTTCACCTATTTACTGTATGCCCTCTGGTATTCTCCTGTCTATCTCTCCATCACAGCTATCCGTCTGTTTTTCTCCCAGGTTTATCATTCTCACTTATCAGCTGCTGCTGGTTCCTCTAGACTTCCTGCACCTCATATCAGTCTGACTGATTACACTGTAGCAATGCTCTGCTTTCAAGAATGATTATGTGTTACTGTCAGAGCACTAACAAACCAGGTCAGTGGGGTCCGATAATGCATATTTTACTTTAATGAGTAATACATCTGCCCGCATATCAAGTATGGCTTTCATCCACATGGGAACTAAACATTTGAATAAAAGGGCATTCTGGGAATTCCTGATAAAAGATGAGGGTTTTAATAAAGATTTTGTTTGTCAAAATTTGTCACACAGTAAACTCAGGTCAGAGTGACTCTGGAGAGCTATGCTCAGCACCCTCAGTGGGCCCACTTAAGACTTGATAGATTTCCCATTATTTTTAGACAGCCATGATGGAGTACCAGGTAGCACACAGCCTGCTCTGCTTTCCTTTTTAGATTCTACTTCCTGAGTTGAAACACTACCCCACTATGGCATATGAATGGTAAGCCAGTCTGCTACCAAGCCTTGGAGATGAATACTTTTCTTCATGTGAAGCAATTACCAAACATGTAATCTGGAAATCCTGGGCCATGGTTCCATCTCTCTATTTGGAAATCTGTCTCTTGAGAGGTTTCAGAGAGGCTATGAACACTTTTACAGTGGCAGAGCACCGAGGATCGATGCCAAGCTGTAATACCAGGCAATAAGTGGGAATATATTTGTCATTTATTTGACAGTGAATGGTCCCTGGGAAAGTATGAGCTGGGTTTATTGTGTTTGTCTACTGTGTGCCAACCTTACAGTCTATTCTGTTATTTTCGTCTTGGCTTCTCTGCATACACGTGTTTAGGCCGAGCCGATCGACTGTCAGATTGCTGTTATATAGAGCCAACTGCCCTTCACAGTTACAGCAGAAAAAGCAACTAAAGGCAGAATAGATTCAAACTATTTTAGTAACACAGCCAACATTTGACTTGCTGTTGCATTTGATGATGTACAGTATATTCCATTAAAGAAATCTACCTTTGACATTGCTTTGAAGGACGAAAAAAGAAAGTTAGAGAGCAAGTTTGCCTGGTCAGCATTACAAATATTTTGATTGATATATATACTCATTGTTAAACTGGTTGATGTGCTTTGTTCAGTAAAACAAATCTGCATGTTTCATTATATTCAGAGGGCTTCTTTGTGAGTCAGCTAATCTGACCAAGCTTGAATTCCTTGAAAAAAAAAATGATGATGCACACTGCAGCAGCACTTTGCTGTTGTGCCGTGGTGCGACAAAAGCTGGAACAGGAGAGAAAGAGTACAGCGTTTGACACGACGGCGCGCTGTGACTCATAGGAGGAGCCAGGAGCAAACATTTCAGTTGACTACTCAGGGGTTAGATGTCTGCTTAGCTTAAATGGGAAAGTCACAGTCACCTGCAGAGATTTAACTGCAAGAGAACAGATATGAAGGTTTAGTTAGCAAATCAGGTTATGCCTTTGACCATAAAAATGCACAGTGAAAGCAGCTGAAATCTCAGTTCTGTACTAGAATAGTGATTTAGAATAATAAGAAAAGTGTCATTTGCTGGAGCTGGGTTTAGAACGTCCATACTATTTGAGCATTGAGTAGAAGTAATGTTGTTCTTCGAAAGCCTTGTCAGATTCTTCAGTCTTTTTTACTTTTTTTAATAACCATTGCTAATTTAAGGGAATATTTGCATAAATTTGCTTTCTTGTTGAGATAGATGAGCGGAACGATACAGCAATATTTTGCATAAATTTGCTTTCTTGTTGAGATAGATGAGCGGAACGATACAGCAAACACGCTTAAATTCCTCAAACCAAGGTTTAGTTACCGTATGACACCAGTGTCAAAATTATATATATCCAGCCCTAGTCATGATGACTGCCAAAGAAAAGAAATAATATATATTTGCACCAGTCAGTAGTGTTATGACCCGGCTCTTACCCAGGATTTCCACAGGCTGCGGAACTACTGCGGAACGGCTGCGGAACGGCTCCGGAACGTCGGCTCCGCAGCAATTCAGCACACGGCAGATAGTGCGGGACAGGAAGTCGAGCACAGAAACAAAATAAAACATCCGGTTAACTTTCAAAATAAAATACACCGTGCTCACGAAGGATCATATTTCTCTTCACTACACCTTGAAAACACGGCACGGAGTTGTTTCCTCTCTACTCCTCGGAATAGAAACAAACTGTTGGTGGTTTTGTGGTTCTATTCTGCGTGAATTCGCGAGATCTAGTGGGTCCTCTACTACAGCTGTCAGTCCTGGCTGCAGCCGTTCCGCAACAACTCCGGATCCGGTTGGTATTGACGGACGGCGCGGACCACGGAGACGTTCCGCAGCGGAGACGTTCCGCAACAGTTACGCAGCCTGTGGAAATCCTGGGTTAGGACACAACAAAGTGGAAACGCACCATGATAAAGTTTAACAAAAATGTACTTTATTAAATCAAATCAAACCAGATTATACCAAATAAAAGGATAATTAAGGTGTGGAGTGTGGTTGTCAGTATAGTCAGTGGTGTACAGTAAGTGTTACCGTTGCCGTTATTTTGTCACTTATTCGGAGCAGTAGGCTAGTTGGAGCCGGTTACCTCCAGGATCTGTGCTAGGCTAAGCTAACGGTGGAGCCGTCAGACAGAGTTACGACACATTGGAGCATGTACATCTCAAAGTCCAGGTGAGCCACCGCCTCAGGGAGCTCTGTATCTGATGCTGACCCCCCCAAAGTATCCCCAGGTACAACAGAGAAGGGGCAGGTGAACATTTGAGACAGCCAGAGGGAGTTTGACCCGGCAGTCGTGTTGTGTTCAGGGCACATTTCTCCTCTCCTTGGTTGACCCCCTCCCTGACTTTCTCTTTGTCTGTCTCCATCTCTCTCTCTCCCTCCCTCCCACTTACTATCCAGAGAATTACGTGAGCAAGGAGGATGAAAAGAGGTATTGTGCTCTATTGAATGCAAGCCGTGTTTGTGTGTTAGTTTCAGTGGCTCTCTTTTCTCTACTCCCGCGCTATGCAATGCAACTATGCAGTCTTGGCATACCACAGTGGTCAAAGGAGCAAGGAACATGTTTTAACCAGCGTCATACTGTATGTAGCATCTTTTCCATGTCACGGTCCAATCTCACATGCACCACACAGAGAGCATGCCTCTACAAGATCAGTGGCATAATTTGCTGCCAAAAAGTAGTTCTTTTCTGAAGGCAGAGATTCCATTACAACATTTTTACATGTACACAAGCGGTTTTATTTACTGAATGATGTAGAAAGTGGAACATATACAGTGTGTGTGTATATATATATATATATATATATATATATATATATATATATATATATATATATATATATATATATATATATATATAAAATGTGTATATATATAATGTATATATGTGTGTGTGTATATTTATTTATATATATATATATATATATATATAATGTGTGTGTGTGTGTGTATATATATATGTATGTATGTATATATATATATATATGTGTGTGTGTGTGTGTGTATATATATATATGTATGTTTTAGAACAGAGCCCAGGACCACAATACTGTGTCTGCTGACATACTACATACTTAGACAGCAATGCCCATGGGTGACCTCTTTCTGTGCAGCACTCAAGTGGAGGCACGTGATTGTTCACAGTGAAAATGAAGACATATTTCATCATGCCCCTAACTTGAGTCTTTTGGAGAGGGAAAAAAAAGAGTAAAAATGGAGCACATTGAGGTTTGTATTTTAACCGCTCGTAATGTGCAGCTTTTTTGTGTGGAAATGTGAATGGCATGCACTGGCACTAGGGTTAATGCTCATTTAGGACTGACAGAAATGTTCCTGGAGCACAAACATAAAATTTAGTTTACCTCGTTTGATCAGATTTAGTTTTAAAATGCAAACCGTTTTAGACTCCTATCTAGGAAAATGTTCTTGTGCAGCAAAATGACAAAATGTAACCTTTTGCTGAATAAAAAAAAAAGCTTGTGTACTGTAAGAATGTTCATATTTCTCAAAAAGGCTTACTAAAAAGTATGGGATTTGCTTAAAACATTTCAAACACTAACCAGCCATAACTGGGACTGGTAATCGTTGTTTTGGTATTGACTATTCTGACATTCTGTCATTTCGTTCAGCTCTTGAGGCCTCACAAGTGCATCCATAACAGACCCACTAAAGAGACATGATACGTTATTATTGGTCATTGTCCTTCTTGAGTAGTTGGTTACACGCACTGGGACGCAGCTAGTTATTATTCATCACCGATAACCTTTCTCGCTGATGTTTGCCATGGATTCAATCTGCCTGTCCACATATTCAAATGTCAGCTCTGATTGCTGAACCAAAGCTTGAAGGCTCAATAGTGCCCTTCTCTCATACAACTCCAATGGGCTACAATCTGATAAAAATACAAACTCATTCAACAGCCTGTATGCAGTTCAGGTTGTCTTCTCTGTCCGTCAGCCCTCGTTTCTGTATCTGCAAGCCCCAGTACACCCACTACTTTGTGTCTACCTCCATCAGTGTCCGGCTGCTTGTTTGTCTCACTGGCTGCATTTCTGCTGGCACACATGAGCGAGTGGGCTAAGGTTCATGTCATGTGCTTGTCTTCTGATTTCTGACCTTTGTCACATGTAACCCGCTTACTTGCCTACCATGCTTACTGAGTCTATCCACCTAAACTTTAGCTGTCTGGCTATATTTAAAATGACCCGAGGCATCTAGACACAAATCTTGACTAACTAGCAAAATTCCTTTTCTAGCAGTTGGAAATGTGAATAATCCACTATATTCAATACCATAATTTATTGAGTCCATATAATTGTCTTGTGACTAGGTTTTGTTAGCAGCATTACTCCCCCCCCCCCCGCCCCCCACCCCCCCCCCCCCCCCTCAGCATTAGCATTCATTTGGAGTTATGTTTCTAGCCACCTGGGGAATTGGAAGTCCAATATTAATAATCCCATTAAGTATTGATATAAAACTAATGCTGTTAATGAGAGGAAGCAGAAAAAGATTAAGGAGAATGAGACAAATCTGAAATAGAAAAGCAGTGTTCTCATCCAACTGCGGTTGAAGTTCAATAATAACCTAATGAAAATCTTATAGTCTCAAAGAGGCTGAAGCACATAGAGATGCTTCGCCTTTGGGCAGAAATACACAGGAATGCTAATCTGTTTGTCGGTTACACTACATGGCTGTCGGTTTGCCCCTCTGTTGGCCTCTGAAGTCTTCCCACATCCATCACCTCGCAGCGTGCTGCCCCCCTCTGCCTCTTCTTTGGCAATCAGCTGGTATTATTTTTGTCATCTTGTGGCAGCGATTTGACTATCTTTTCTCTGGAATTCTCTGTCTTGCTGGGTGAAACCATCTGTGATCAATCATCCTAAAGGGCTACAGCTACTACTGCCAATTCAGATTGATAGGTGTGTTTGTGTGTGCATGCATGAGGAAGAGGTAGAGAGGGCAATTGGGCTTCACTAGTTGGATGCAGCCTTATAATGTCAGGCCTACATGCTGCTATTACTGATTTGGTTGGGGCCTCAAAAGAGCCCACAGATCAGACTGATCTGAGATCAGTTTGTCTCAGGAATAGATTTAGAGCAGCATGATGCTGACGCTTTCTTCGTGACCTCCACCAGTTCATTATAATAAGCATAGTCTGACTGTGCTGATAAGACATAGGCCTACTTTCTTGTTCACTTTCTATTTCTTCGGTCTCTATCTTCTCTCTACCCACACACTTGCTAGCTAATTAGAATGTATGTACTGTTAGTGTCAAAATACATGTAAGTGTTCATCCAGATAGCCTCACTGTGTGTCTCGATGTTTGTGTGTGTTTATCTTTCTCTTATGTGTAAGTCAGAAAATAGCCACATATTAAGTAAAAGCAAAACCTTTGGGGATGTCTCAGGTTTGATTCTTGGGGCTCATAATTCTATTGTGTGTGTGTGTGTGTGTGGACCAAATGAAAATAGCTCTGCATATGCAATCCAATTCCTAAAGAATGCATGACCAGTCAAGACTACATATAGATGTGGTTCAGCTCCGCTTTTACGCTAAATTGAACTGCTGCCTTGTAGTTCTAATTTAAGGTACACCAGAAAACTTGCATTCTGCTCCCATTAGCTGACTCTAACTCTTCCCTTTGTGTCCGTAGGCAGCTGAAAGAGCATAAAATGAGCGCAGCTTACATTTGCTAGACGAGGGCATGACTCATTGTTGCAGAATATGGGTGTAAATTGGCCACTAGCATTATGTTTTACTAATGTTTTTTATTCAGAAATTACCAACTGGTCTACTGTGTGTACAGAAAACCATATTGGACCAATTTGTCAAATTGTCGTCACTGTGTGCATTGTGCACTTGAAAGGGTCCTAGAAATTAACCTATTTCATTGGGGAATGAAAGGGCATATGTTTTTTGATTAATACATTTTGCAATGTAAGAATTAGACGGTACAGCAGCTCAACTATTTTTGCTGTTCTATGCACGTTATTACAGTATACCCCTAAGGATGCAGCTTGAACTTCATAAGCTGCTACTGTGGTGTATCACAGTGTACTGTACTGCAGCAGCCAGACTGTAGGGACAGACTTAAATCATTTACTGTTCTGCGAGAGGAGAGATGGATTAAGGTGTGGAGAGAGAGACTGCTAAAGTCACAAGGGAGGGAACTTTGAAAGGTAGAAGAATGGTATTAGACACACTGAGGAAGGAAAACGTCAGGGTAAAGTGGGATGCGGATGTGACATGTCTTAGTCTTTATCTTCTCGCTCCCTTCACCTCTCGTATCCCCTTGTCTCTCTTTTCATCTCTTCGTATTGCTTCTCCAGTCTGGCTGTGGACCAGTGCAGCATTGAACTCCTGTCTGCTCGCGGCCAATTTGGAAGGAATTTGCTCCCCTATTTAAGTGCATGTTCAGTGCGACTTTCATCACTTTCCTCTTCTGTTTTTTTTTTTTTTTTTTTTTACTCTTGCCACTCCCAGCGAACATCCATTCATGTCTCTCCTTGCATCAATAAAAAACGCTTTTGAAGAGCAGATTCTGTGAAAGACAAAAACAAAATGTGTGGAAACCTCCCGGAGGAATCCACATGGATAAGACAAACAGTTTCCTTGTCCCTTTTAGGTGCAGCTCTCCCTGCAACAATAATCCCTTTGTGCTGTAATAGGCCGAAATGAGACCTGGAAGTATTCTTTTTCCTGTTTACTTTAACAAAGTTATTCATATGCTGTAGAGTTTGCGCAATCAGATCGACAATCTGAGGTGTACAGAAACAGGAGGCTACCAAAGTTACCACAAATGAAAAATTATTATTTTTCACGTGAACAAGGAGAAACACGGAAAGTCATTTAAACCAAATGATGCCGACAGTTTCGTCTGATCAGAAAAGAAACACAGCCAAGGCGTTAAACCTCTTTTTCTTGTTTCTCCCCTCCTTGGTCTCCTTCTCTTCACACAATATACTGTTGAGTTATTTCCTGCCCATACACATCACCATTTTTCAAGCACATACTGCACATACAGCAGTACTGCAGTAAAGCAAATACTTGTATCTGCACACCCACACCCACACCCACAGTCAAATATAAAACTCACTATAAATGAATGGATCATGTTTCTTCTTTGATCTACATTTACATGTGGAAATCCTATTGAGCTTGACAGTTAATAGCTGATTGTGATATGAATTTCTTTGCTAGGATTCTGTTTTCTAACTATATTCAATCTGGAAAAAAAAGTTATTTTTGAGTTAACTCTCGTCAGCAGGCCAAGTAAAGTTTAAAGGAATCTGAGATATAATTCAGACAAATAAGCAGCAACATAACACTTGCCAAGCAAGCAATTATTGTGATGAATGGCTGCAATGTGTGTTTAATAAAAGCCCCGTCAGGCCTCCAGGATGAGCTTGTTCGCACTCACCTTTATCATGCTGCCTTTGTTTGTGGAGGATTTCTCACAGTTATTAAATGACAAGGATGACGCCACTGGGAAAGAGGCCTTGGATTGATCTGTTTTGAGTAAACTGGATTTTTCTTTCACAAACAACACTCGTTTAGCTACAGATTTATACAGTCGCGTTATCCAAGAATCAGAGCAAAGAAAACAAAAAACGGCAGAGAGAAAGAATGACTCGGATAACACCAAACTTTTTTTCCAGCATAGCCATTGAACAAAACTGTCAGTAGCCATGGGAGGCGGCCACAAATGTTTCCAGCTTTTGTTACCCTCTGATTTATAGTCGATCACTGTGTCCTTGAGGTGTTAGTCTAGATTTCCCGCTAGCCAACGGGTGGGCTCTGTTAGTGCATTGTGTTGCTCAGAGTAAGCTGTTGATGTCGTTTTTATGGCCTTGTAATTGTCCTCCTAATTACGGGTAACAAAGAAATGAGAGGTGGATAGTTGGGAATTGACTGGTTGTGTACCAGGGGAGAAAGTAACAAGCAGGGGATGGACAGTCTCTGCTGTGTTAATGCGAGAGAGACTTTATAAGACGTTATGTGCAGAACTGTGTGTGTAGGTGCAGCGGGAACGTACACAGCGGGATATTTGTCAATATAATCAAATTTGTTGAATTTACCAGAATGTACATTCCAAGTTGACCCCCACATTTATTACATTAGATAATAAGACATTTTTTCTTTCCAGCCAACCCCTCTGTATCCAAGCTGGTATATCACCAGGGACACTACCTGTTAGCCCTGTCAATAAACAAATCTGCCAGAGGTCTGACTTTGCATCTAAAGCAACATTTGTGCTTATGTCACGGATTTTATATCGTGTAACTCGTCACTGGGGTTTTGGAGGCTTTGCTGGCTGGCGTGCTGCTTGGTTGGTAGTGCTTATTGGCATTCAAACACGGCTGGAGTGCAGCAGAGCACAGCAGCATGGCATAGCGAGGGTGTGTGTGAAACAGAAAGATGAAGAATGAGAAAAACTGAGAGGAGAGAGTTTAAATGAATAGTCTGCGGTGAAATGTTAAGTAGTTTGATCAGGTGTCTACAAGGAGTGAAGCTAGGTTTCGAGCATCAATACTTTTCTGTTATTGACCGAAATGTGTCCATAGAACCGAGTATCAAAAGATGTGAAGTACTGAAAGTTGGCATTGCATGTCTGGTCATATTTGTAGTCTTGTTTACGATGGTATCCAAAAATGTCTCTTGATGCCAAGCACTAATAAGAAATGCTGTTGGTTCTTTTTACTTAAAATGTGATCTTCACTGTTTTTAAGTGTTTCACTAACACATCAAGAATGAATGTGCATTTTTCTCTGTCTCTGCCAAATGTAACTGACACAAGATCCTCTGATAACAAACACAATGGCCTCTCTTTTGCGATGGCACTGTATCAATATTATGTTCTCTCTCCACCCTGCTCTGTTCCTGTTTGCACAGCCCAGTAAATGTACCCCACCTAGTAATCTCTAATGGAAAAAATGATTCTCTCTCTCACTCTCTCTCTCTCTCTCTCTCTCTCTCTCTCTCTCTCTCTCTCTCTCTCTCTCTCTCTCTCTGCCTCTCTTTGTAATTCACAGACTTGTTTTACTCTGTTTATCTTCCACAGACACGTGTTAAATTAACTTTACCCTCCGCTCATCTGCTGCAGTGTAGAAGAAGCTTTTTCACACAGGAAGATCTATAATCAAGCTTTCTTTTGCTTTTTTCTTTCTCTTCTCATTGACACACACACACACACACACACACACACACACACACACACACACACACACACACACACACACCAAACTCCGGTGGGGCCTGTTAGTGATAATTGAGGCTATGAATTATGAATGGGTGGAGCTAATTATCATAAATTATTAATTGATAGCTTTCACTCTCTCCAGCTGTTATCATTGTAGGTGTGTGTGTGTGTGTGTGTGTGTGTGTGTGTGTGTGTGTGTGTGTGTGTGTGTGTGTGTGTGTGTGTGTGTGTGTGTGTGTGTGTGTGTGTGTGTGTGTGTGTGTGTGTGTGTCAAACCATTTGGGCCAGGGAGTGGTGGGTGGTTTTTTTAATTGCTCCACAGCTTCAGGTGGTCCAAGTGAGGAATATTTTTCAGGAAAGTGTTTGCGGGCTACAGAACACACGCTGGTCCTGCTCGGCTCCTGCAGTTTGAACAAGCAGCACCCTGACACAGGAATGTAACACACAAGGCTTTCTGAGTGAAAACCTTTAAAATGTGTTCAGATGTATCTGACAGTTTATAAGACAATAAACCCTGAGAGCTCATGCAAAGTTGACAACATTGCTATAGAGCAGCACCTGGCAGGTCACACACACACACACACACACACACACACACACACACACACACACACACACACACACACACACACACACACACACACACACACACACACACTCAAATTCCCCTCTAATGCTCTCACCCCCCCGGTTTTTAGATCAGTGCCAGCATGAGTGTTCATGTCACCATTTGCTTGTACAAGTCATCTGGGAAAACAATCATGCATGGACTCTGCAGACATAAAAATACCATGCATACACACTTTCAGTTGAACACAAGACACAGAGTCCTCTGGGCAAGCCAGGGTCAGATGCTTGAATCATCAGAATCTTTACACACACACACAGAAATGCCCATCAGGTCTCTTTTATAACATGAATGCCACCTGACGTCGAACAACAGTCTATTTTATGACGTAGAATCATGTGTCACTGTGCCCTAATTCCTTCTTTTAGGCTACATCATGACCTGCCGGCATTTGTGTTTTCTATGTAGTAGCCTACTCTGTGTGGATGAGTCAGTGAAAAACACTGGGCCCACAGGAAGGGAAGCTCTAATACTGAGATAAACGAGTGACAGACCAAAAGAAGTGTATGAGCACTTTCAGGGTCAACACAAGTTACAACTTCTCTAAACATATTAGAGAAACGTAGTGACAGTGAGATTGGTACTAAAAATGGGGCAGTTATAGAAGAGAGACGGTGGAAGAAGAGAGAGCAGCATCTTTGTTGGTCCACTCTTTTTTAATTTTTTTTATTTATTTTGCTTCCTTACGTCTCAACTATTTCTTTAACACAGATACTTGACAATTACCATCTTTTATGTTATTTTATAGAAAGTAAGGCTTGCTTATTAGAGATTGATCAGTGCCATTATTGGAGTGAATGTGTCTTGTGATTGAACCAAACTACCTTTGATACAGTATATAGATGTGACCTTCATTGTTCAAGGACTTATGCAGAACTTATGCAGAACATTCCCAGTTAATTTGCTTCTCAGCTACTTGAAGTTGGAAAGTCTGACCCAATATTGATTTTTTTTTTTTCTGTATCCAACTAGAAATATATTTGCCGTGCACAGTGCTAATGAGCATGGAGACTCAGTGGAACAACTTAAGCAGCGTTAAACATCAACATGAGTTTAAAAAACTTTGAAACTCAGCGATGAAACTGTCAGTGTGGATGATGTGTGATGCACAGTTTAAATGTGGGTCATGTCCCACAGGGCAGCAGCTCAAGAGGTTTGCTGATTCCAGCTAAATGTATAGCATCCAGATTCTGGAGGCATTTATTGCATGTTTATATTCCCCTTTTGTGGTTAGTATATAAGCATTCATTGTGATGGGACATTTTTCACTATTGTCCGACATTTTACAGGCTTGACGTGATTAATTGATAGATTGAAGAAAACAATTGTCAGGTGTAGAGTTGCAACGATAAGTGATTAAAAGACATTACATAACTATTTTGATTGTTTAAGTTCTTTAAGCAAAATGCTAAACATTTGCTGCTTCGGGTTCTCAAATGTAGGAATTTGCTGCTTTTCTTGGTCTTACATTATAGAAAATTTGAATATTTTGGAGTTTTGGACTGTTGGTCTGAGAAAACAAGACATTCATTATTACGTCACCATGTGCTCCAGGATATTGTGATGGCCATTTTTCACTGTTCTGATGTTTAAATGCAGGGAACGATAAATCAAGGAAATAATAATGAATCGATGACAAAGTAATCACAAAAGGCTGCTTTTGGTTGTTGCATATACTGTTGAACTAAATGTAGAACTAAAACAATCAAGTATTCAGTTAGTCAATTCATTTTCATAATGCTAATTGCATTTTGTGTGATTTTAAAGCCAAGCTAAGGAGGACCCAGATAACAAAAACCTCAATATTAGTGTGTGTGTGTGTGTGTGTGTGTGTGTGTGTGTGTGTGTGTGTGTGTGTGTGTGTAGTGTGTGTGTGTGTGTGTGTGTGTGTGTGTGTGTGTGTGTGTGTGTGTGTGTGTGTGTGTATTTTTCCGTGTACCCGGTGGTGGACTGTCTTGTATATGTCACAGAAGACAAGTATTTGTTGCCGCTCTCATTTCAAATTTTATAAAATATTGTGTAAGGTGTGTTGGAGATTGTGTGTGTGTGTGTGTTTGTGCTGTGAAAGTGCTTTCGGTCTTTCAGACACGCATGGTAGGTTATCCATGTGTGTCTTTCAAAATGTTATCTCCACTTGTAGCTGTACAGGCAGGAAACTCCTCTCTCCTGATAAGCAAATGGAGTGCGAGCTTCAGACTCAACATGCTCTCTTATCAAAGATGTTTGGATATAATAGCAGCATACTTTCACTATAGAACAAGAAGTTATGATTCTAGATTGTGTATTCATTTATCTTCCTCTAGGCTTTAATATCGCTCATTGCAAAAGTAACTTTAAAGTACCTAACTATGCAAGTGCTTAAATAACTGACTACAACAATGTGTGTGTCTTCCTACATAAATAATGTCTGGCTTTCTCTTTTTCCTTCTCCACACATTTCCTGCAGATCACCACTCTGATCAACCATAAAGACAAGCCAAAGAAGTCCGAGCGCACCCTGGCAGCCATACACCGGGTGGGCCAGGCAGTGAGTGTGGCTGTGGGACGTTTCGTCACTGTCGGGGAGGCCATTGCCACAGAGAACCAAGAGCTCAAGGATGAGATGGGTCAAGCCTGCTTCGAGGCACGCAAAGCAGGTAGGCCTCTTTGGCTGAATCTTATTATGTAGTTGACATTTCCCCGAATTGCTGCCCTTAAAGCCAACGCATTGTCGAGTGTTTCTCATTTGGAGTAGATAGAGACAGCACTTTTGGTCACAAATTTATGTTGTAAAACTATGTGAGGGTGCTTCATGGTGGGTACTGTATCTTTCTGTCATGAGCATGGCCATGGCTTTATGGCGTTCAGAAATTGCCATTGAGGGTGTTGTAGCTGGTCAGCCAATAAGACTTCTAAGTGGTTATTTGTTAAGACAAACTGACAGTTTCATAAAGCATCAGGCATCACCTTCAGGCTTCACAGTGTTATCAAATTTGAGCAAGTTTTGATTTGTCTGGACAGCCTGGCTGTCTGACAGTATTACACCAGAGGACCTCCAGAGTGTTCCAGAGATATTGTTGTTATTAGGTTGGAAGTAAAGGCTGAAAAAAGTGCTTCTTCACCCAGGGGTGCTGCATAGAAGGTGGGAATGAATGTGTCTGCTCTGACTTGGAAAGCACTGCATAATAGGTTCTGATAGAAGGCTCCGGGAGACTTTATGCATCAGGCTGTTGGTGAGATTGAAGAAGTTGTAGTTTCCCGATATTCACTGCCTCATGGATTGCTTCTGTGTTACATTGGACCCAATTTATTTTCATGGGTTTGAATCTGCTGGCTGGGCCTGTTTGTGTTTAGATTTCTCCCAACATTTCTGCACTTTCATTCCCATTATGCCTCTCACCCAATGTGCACTGCAAAAGGCTGCGTCCTTCTGTGATTCTGAAAAGGTAACCTGTTTGATGGATATATCAAGTGCAAAACAGTAAACAACTGAGAGAGACAAAGAGGTACAGAGGTTTGTAGGAGGGGTGGAAACAGTGACAACCAGTGTGAAGGAACAAGAATGTCAGCTTTTATTGAACCAGAGAAAGAACAAGTGATGGTTTTGTCAGAAATGTGTTTCTCACCATGTTTTTACACTTTCTTGTAACATTTTGCAGTCTAAAAATACACACTCAAGACACACATCAACCTGTATCTTCCTGTCTACCTAAACTTTCTTACAATTCTTTGTTTAGATAGTTGTCACCACTTGCGTGAAACTCTTATTTGTATCTGGAAACTTTTGTTCTTATCAGGCAAAACAAGGAACTCATTTAGCGTTCTCCAGAGCAGACCGAAAACGATATCACATTGGATAAGAATTTAGACACAACACCGTGATAATAGGTTTATGTTGGGAGGTTCAGCTTGGGTAGCAAAGCGTTTAATCCTCACGCAGCGTCGATTTGTTAAGATGGCTAAAACTCACACAAAGAGCGCTGCTAGGAGGGGGAGAATAGACTGATGAGAAAATGGGCGTGTGAATGTGTGTGTCTAGGTGAGGTGAAGTGTGTGTGTGTATGTGTGCAAATGTCGAGATGTGCGTGTGTGTGTGTGTGTGTGTGCTCACTGCGACTAATTTATTCTAGTTCTCACTTTCCTCTTAGGGAGGTGTTTTCACGTGCACTTTTTCTATCAGACACTGTACAACTGTTTCCAATACTTTTTATACAAAAACTATTAAAAAAAAAAATGGAGACATTTTCGGGGATGAAAAAAGAAAGACTTCTAAGAGGCTTTAAGTCTCCTGGAGAGAGAGGGGCTAGTTAGTGAAGGATTGGCATTTGTCTAATACCTAGCCGCAGGGAGAGTTTAATCAGGCAGGCTTCAGCCTTGTGTGCTATAATAAATGAAATAAAGGCAGGCTGAAAGCACTAGTTTAATTAGATGTTACCCATCATCAGAGCGGTGGAGAGATCCAATGAGGCAGGTCAGTGAAGGCAATCTGTGTTGAATCTCTGTCTCTGTCTCTTTCACTCAGTCTCACAGTGTCATTATCACATTTGCATGCTTCTGTTTCACTTTTTCTTTCTCCCTGAGAAAGATTCAAGATAAGATAGTACTTAGGATCAAAATAAAGTCATAGCACATACAGTGTGTGAGTGTTTAAATGCTGGACTAAAGGTGCAGAGCAATAACTTTGTAAACAAGACTAAATCGAAACCTAGTGTATGGCTGGACCATGTCTGGTTAATGTGCCTAATTGTAGGCAAATTGTCACAGGGATAGACAGCGGTGGTGTCTAATACATGACTTTCGATGAATTCCGATATCAAATGTTTATATGAGTTGTCCCAGTAATATTTCTTTGTTGTGTACTGAATTAGCACACCATAATTTCCATAATTTGTTGTATAATATAAATTATTCATCTAAAGTGTGTATGTTACTTTGTTCAACAGACCTGTAGGTTTCACCACAAGATAATTATAAACCACAGACTCAAATGTTAAAATGTTACAATTTTACTGTTTATTTCTTCTCTGCTCATTTTGGTGCAAGGAAACAACGGCACTAGGACTTTAGTTATCTCCGCCGGAAACTGAAAGTGAAACTAAAGTCCTAGTGGCATTGTTTCCTTGCGCTACTTTCGGATGGTTCTATTTTAACATTTTTGCTTTCTTCGTAATGTGTACTCCTCCGTGTGATTTGAGTAGTTTATCTAATCTGAGTTTTATCTCAACTCACACACACACACACACACACACACACACACACACACACACACACACACACACGCATTAAAACGGCGGTGGCAGCAACATCAACCGCGTAGGACATACATCTGCTGATTGATCGCAACACAGAGACAAAGAAAGACTGACCGACTGTGTGCACGAGTCATTTTGAAACAACAGCCAATGAGGAAGCTCCAACTCGACCAATGTCATCACTCACTCTGACCAATAGTGTAACTTCATCGTGTATTCGCTCAGTGACAGACGTTTGGGTTTATAGCACTGGCCCTTCCAAAAAAGGGGTTAAGATTGCCTTGAAGCGTTGTACCAACACATCAAGGATTGGCCTTTTTTTACTTTTTTTTTACTCATGAATGAGATATAAATGATACGGAAACAAGTCTTCAGCAATATTAGCAGTTCTGTGAGTCTGTACTGAACTCTGGAGGCACAGTGGTGCTTTGAGCTAAATGCTAACCTGCTGACGTGTACCAGAGATGTACAGTATGTTTACCATGTTCCCCATCTCACTTTAGCATCGTTAGCATGCTAACGTTTCTTAATTGGCACTAAACACAAAGTACAGCTCAAGCTGATGGGAATGTTAATAGTTTTGAAGTAAACCAAAATATTGGACAAATTGTTGACCTGGTGATGGTGCTAGATGAAAAGGGGGCACATTCATTTTTGTATCGGGTTTCATCGCAATCCACCAACAGACAGACAGACATTGCCATCCATTGAATCATGCAAGATTGACTGCCTGCATGCACTGTAACAACACATCAAGGATTGGCCTTTCAAGTTTTCACTTATGAATAATAAATTCATCACACAGAAAAAAAAAAGTAGAATTCATTACACCTGATGCATGGTGTTCCATGTAGAAACACAAACAGTTTTTTTTTTTACAGTGAAAAGAAGCTACAAAGGTCTTGAGTACATATGATAACTACAGTAAGGGACAAGTGGGATAGCTCTGTTTTACATCTAAGGTCATTCAAATCCATACCATCCATATTTTGGGATTTAGAGAGGAGAGTTGGTTCCCTCTGCTTTCCAACCCGCTAGTGTAAAGGGGTTGTACAGCATTCTTTGTGAGCCAGGCCTAGATGTTTTAACTGGTTAACGGAGCTGGCACTGAAAAGCAGCCTGTCGGATGCAATCAGCTCGTCAGTGCTGCTTCTTTTAAAGGACCAGCCAAAGCAAGAGACAGCCAAGCTGCATGACCCGATAGAGACCTCGCTCTATCCCCTTCCCCCTCCTTTCTAAGCTCTCTTTTTTTGAGAGATTTTTCTCCACCTCCCTCTCGCTCTTAATTCTGGACATTTTTCTTTTGATCGGGACTATTTTGGTGATGGGATTTTAAGCCTAAAAAAACTATGTATTCTTCCCTTTCTAGGGCTAGTAAGAGCAAGTTAGAAAGAAAGTTGGAATATGAATTTGCCAATTGTATTTGAGGGCCTTAGTTGTCTCACGTCACCCAGAAAGCATGACAGTAGTGCTTGGGACAGGCTGGTGTAACTGTTGTACCGCTGTGCTGAATAAAGTACAGTTGTGTTTCATCCTGTCTATGACGATATGTTCTCCCAGAGCTGAAGAGTGCCAGATTGGAAGAACATTGTGCCGTAGTGTTGTGTGACCTACTTAGTCGGTCTGGTCAGTTGACCACCCATCTTTTCATGTTCTGCCTCTTGTATGGGTTCAGATCTCAGTGACAGCAGGCAAAGCAAAGTAGCATAGTTCTTTCTGGCCAGCCACATCCTCCACCTCTTCCGAGGGAATCCCGGGACGTTCTCCCAGATGGGATATGTAAACCCTCCAGCATGTCCTGAGTCAGCCTCCCCAACTGGCACTTCCTGAATCACCTTACAGACAGACAGAAACTCTTTAAGTCTGAACAAAAATCTCATGAACTGTCTAGATCGATGTAATCAAAATAATGTTTTATGAATGTCCACTTATCGTTAAGATATTATGTTTTAGATTGTCATGTTTAAAGTTATGTTTGATCCCAGTGAGCTTCATGCAGTGAGGAAGCCTGATACAGAGAACGTTGTATTGTTGCATCCCTATATACACAGTATATTGTTCCAGCCAGTTTATCAGTGTAGTTCTGCTGAACTCTTCTCAGTACCCTTCTCTCCTCTCTTGCAGGTGATGCCATAGCCCAGCTGACAGATGTGGGATCAGCCTTGCCATCCCAGTCAGATGGACGTGTCACGGTGTTCAGTGATAGGGCAGGGATGGTGAAGGCTGCCCGCTTGCTCCTCTCTTCAGTCACCAAAGTCCTCGTCCTGGCTGACCGCATCGTCATCAAACAGATAATCACATCGCGCAACAAGGTGAGATGTGCAAATGTGAGATGTCACACAACCTTTAAGGATTTGCATACACTCTGTTGCTTAGGTCTCTCTTGCACATGCACACAAACACAGGCGCACACGCGCACACACACGCGCACACACACACACACACACACACACACACACACACACACACACACACACACACACACACACACACACACACACACACACACACACACACACACACACACACACACACACACACACACAATGATCCACACACACATACATACATTCACACACACCTAAGCAAACTCAATCTTGAGTCCTTTATTTCCGAATAGATAAGAACTGGCTCTCTCAAGGAGTACTCTGGAGGTAATTGGAGGGAAGCTGCACATTTAGCGATAACATAAAAACACAGAGCAAGAGACTGTCTCTCTCAATCGTACCTGGCTATGCTCTTATAGCCAGACAGTGTGATATGGATGTAGCCATAGACTGAGCCAAGAATGGAAACAGGGGGCCTAATCATGACTGGTTAGCCTCGTTTGGAGAGACAGTCGACAGCCCCCTGTTCTCCATTACTGGCAAACACAATTACATGTCTTCCTCCTCCTTATCTGGCGTGGATAAAAGCTGCTGCGTCAGCACTGCCAGCTAGCCTACGCTCGGCAGCTAAATGAGCAGCTACTGTACATAGGCTACTATTAACTAAAATGCAGGTTAGGAACTGTTTATTCCGCTGGTTTTATTTTAGGATATCATTGATATAATTACATCACATTGAGACATTAATACTACAAAAGGGAGCACTGAAATAACAAAGTAATAGAATGTAAAAAAAAAAAACATTTTCAAATATTCAAAACAATCACAGTCCAATAACTTTTATTCTTGTTTCTGTTGTAAGGTAAGGCTTCACTCGTGGGATATGAACATGATATTCTCTGCTGTTTTTGCACTTCTGCACTGTACTACTCTGATCTTTTCACTCCTCTCAGGTCCTGGTTACGCTCGACCATCTGGAAAGAGTCAGCACCTTCCAGGAATTTGTTCAGATTTTCAGCCAGTTTGGCAACGAGATGGTGGAGTTTGCCCACCTCACTGGAGACAGGCAGAATGTGAGTAGCATGTGAATAAACCAACTCTCTTAAAGTTTTAAGATTGTCAAAATCATCAGCACACTATTACATTCTTTCAATAAATGAAACGTATATGTGGTCTAACATTTAAATATATTTTGGTTTAACGTCAGTAATTTTCCTCTTCATTTCTGCAACACCTGGCACATTTTGTTTATTCATGCAGATGTTATCTTCTAACAATCAGTGTTTTTCTAAACATGGTATTCTGAATGTTCAAGCAGATGGTGGATTTGAACTGTGAATCCTGCAGAACTGACACAATGAAGGTGCAGGCAAACTCAGAACAAATCAATAATTCAAGCAAATATGTATTCTTCCCAAAAAAATCAAACAATGAATTAACAAGGCCTCTTCAGGCTTCTCTTATTTCTACAAATATTTCTTTGTGTCTATTAATTTCTCAATCCATAAAAGAACTGGCAGGTCAGTTATGACCCCCACTCCTCAAACACTCCTTACATCACCATTCAATGTTGATATGAACATACCTAAGTGAAGCATTCTCTCTGCAGTATATCAGCTTAGAGTTTGGCAAATTTGCAACATAAAACTTTTGCTTAAAACTTTAGAAAAAGAGTCCAACTTAGGGTTCCTAACTTTGCTCTGTCAAAGACTGCTAATCCTTCTTTGATGCATATGTTTAGCTTCTGCAGCTAAAGCGCTTTGCCTGCAGAAGCTGATGTCAAGTGCACTGGCTGCGATATCTCGAAAGAGAGAGAGGATCGACCATCCCTCTTTCTGAATTTCTACGTATAGGGCACGTGTTTTGAAACACACGTCATGTCTCTCCCAACGCAACGCAGCTAATGCTCCCTTTCCTCATTTTTTGCCCTGTTTTCTTTATCTTTTTTTTTTTTTTTTTGGTGCCATATTTACTCACGCAATTTCATGCACACACATGCACACAGCCCTTTAAAAAATCCACCATCTTTGTCTATTGAAGCCAGACGAACACAGAGGCAAAAATAACGACAGATGATCAGATCGTCTTTGTAATCTACAGTGAAGTAATGGTAGAGGAGTCGATTCAGCTGCCTTTTTCTAAATCCCCAAATACCTAATTCAAGCAGTCTATTTCTGTTTGGAATACATAGAGGGGGGTGCAGCAGGTGCTTTCATATTGTGGTAGCATCTATTTTTATTAGGAGACAATTAACCTAGGAAGTTTCATGTGTGTGTGTGTAAACTTGGAGAGGAATCTGTGTCCCACGTGTCACATTTGTATGTCACGTCATACCAGCATGACAGAGATTTGTTGCATACTTCTGATGCTTCATGGCATTCGGCCCAGATAGTTCCTAGAAGTTGCAACTGAAGTTAAGACACCCATTACTGTGTGTGTGTGTGTGTGTGTGTGTGTGTGTGTGTGTGTGTGTGTGTGTGTGTGTGTGTGTGTGTGTGTGTGTGTGTGTGTGTGTGTGTGTGTGTGTGTGTGTGTGTGTGTGTGTGTGTGTGTGTGTGTGTGTTGTAGGACTTGAAGGATGAGAAGAAGAAAGCACGGATGGCAGCAGCCAGAGCAGTGCTGGAGAAATGCACCATGATGCTCCTCACAGCCTCCAAGGTAAACACTGGACCTTTGTGCAAGGGTTATGGATTATTTCAAGCTTAAACATGTAAGGCCTTCTCGTGTTTATTTATTTTCAAGGCTTCTCAAATGCTGCGATCAATGGTAATACTCAAAAGTCAAAGTCCAAAGAGAGTGAATAATCGTGGTCGTAAAATATGAAAAGGGCAAAAGTTGAAAAGACTAGAGGAGGGCACGAGCTCTGACATTTCTCATCAAATTCCTTCCAAAGACTTGCCTGAGGCACCCAGATTGCGAGTCAGCGCGGATCAACAAGGACGCCGTGTTCCACCGGATGCGCTGTGCCCTGGAGCAGGTCATCGAGATAGTCACAGAGGCACGGAGCTGTGGGGAGAACAAGATCCTTCCTGCCAGCATCTATAACGGCATCAAGGACTTCAAGGTAGGGTCAGAGGTTGGACTTAGGGAAGGTGTCTGTGAAGTTAGGTCATGATCTTCTTGTGGATGAAGCATCATGCTGAACAGTTTTCAGCTGTTTAAAAATCACTTTTTAAAAAAAGAGACAGTAGCAAACTATTAAATATTAATAAGAAAGACCATGGGTTTCAGCAGAGTGTTGATTTGTGGTTGCATCATTTGGCATTCACTGTGTTTGTTGCAACAGCTTTAAATGTAAGTCATGAATTTTCCTACAAATTGATTTTGTATCTATTTTATGATTTGTTAAAAGTGCCCTGCCACACGTATTTCATTACTTTGTGGTAATGTCTGAAGTTCTACCATGGACTCTGTAACATTTTTTGTGGAAAAAATGCCATGGTTACCTTGTTTCAAGCCATTCTAGCGTGGTATAGAAAGCCTGCAGGAGGAGACTCAGCTCGATTTGTGCCAGTTCTCATTAATATTCCAACGAGCTAAGCTGCTTGACTCTGATTGGCTAACAGCTAGCCAATGAGAGCCTGGCTATCAGCATCCTTTACCCAGCGCAACTGGGCGAGCTCATGAATAGTAATGAGCTCAGGCAACATGATGTCAGACTGACCAGCTTTTGTAACTGGCCTGATTTCTCCGCTTATTTCTTTTCAGTGGCCAGAGCTGACAGAGGAGGTAGCAGTTCATTTTCACATATACAACATAACACAAACACATATGGACCTAACATATTTCAAAAAATACAAGAAAAACGGTTTTGTGTGGTAGGGCACCTTTAAAGAGGTTGTGTGAATCACCATAAATCTACATCACTATGACTAATCTTTTCCCTCTACCTTGTGCAGTGGAAAATGAAAGAAAACCAACAACAAAACATGTTTTGAAGGGGTCTTTTTCACGAAGATGAAAGAAGAAGAAGAAGAAGAAAGTATTTTAATGAAAGGGCCCGGAGTTGCGTATTGCTTTTAATAAATGGCTTCATAGCTCTTAATGGCAGAGTTGAACTAAAAGCTTATGTAAACCTGTCATCTGAGGACACATAAAAAAAGGGGAGAAAAAGGCATTAGCTTTCATGTTTGTGTACTTAAGATGCTGTTTGATGGCCCAAGGTGACTCTTAAGCATCACACAATCCTTGCTATTTAATGATGAGGTCAAGTGCATCATGATAATGAGATCATGAGTTATGTTTTCCCTCAGGACATTGGTTAGTCAAAATCTCATGTGTTCCAACCTCAATCATTTAAAACAATCCTTCAACTCATTCCTAATTCCCAACCCTCCTCCCCTCCTCTCCCCCCTCCTGCAGTCCAGTGTGGAGTGCCTGCGGGAGAACCTGTACTCCCTGTCCCCCCAGTGCATGGGCAGCCAGCTGGAGGCACTGGTGGAGCGGACAGAGGACTTCACTGATTCAGCCTACACTAGCCACGAGCAGCGGCAGGCCATCCTTGGTCTGTGCCAGCTGGCGCGTCAGGATACCCAGCAGCTGGTGAACGCCTGGATTGAGGCGGTATGTTGGCACAACCAGGCACGCTCGCACAGATGCACATACACCTACAGGAATATTCATAAAAAACATAAGCTACCATAAAAGGAATGATAATAAGTAGCTTATCTGTAAGTCACTTGTAAAAGATAAGTATGATAATTAGATGCAAAACAGAGTAATCCAAGCAAAGAAGAAGAGATGCTGGTAGGATTACTGTTGTTAATGTAAGAAATGATGAGGAGTTGGTGAGGTTATAAAGAAAATGTAATATTTAATGTCTTGTTTGTGCCATTTTATATAGCAGGCAGTGTCTGTTCAACACACACACAGACACACACAGACACACACACACACACACACACGTGTTGCACTAGTGCTTGCTCTTGGGGGATTTGTTGGTTTTTTTGTAAATTATAGAGTGTGGTTTAGACCTACTCTATCTGTAAAGTGTCTTGAGATAACTCCTGTTATGATTTGATACTATAAATAAAATTGAATTGAATTAAATTAACCCACCTGAGTAACCGTTGTTCACAGGGCTCATTCAGCCGAGAGAGAAACATCATGTTGTGTTCCGTAGGTAGTGTTCTGTGTCTTGCTGCCATTCAACAAAGTCTCCTACGCCTTCGAAATTGATGGACTTTGGAGTCATTATGTTGCAGTTTCTCATTGTAAACTTTAAATCTAGACTCTGCAGTTGAAGGCCATCTGGAGAATTGAAAAGACCAGAACACTGCAATATTTTTATATTGTACAGAACACGTCTGGATTTGCATATATTGTTGGGTGTTCTGCATTTGTGGTATTGATTCTTGTTGTGGAAAGTTTAGTATAATGTATCGTATTTATTACAATTAGACTTATGGGTCTGAAAATATGACATTTTGAAAATTGTTGTAAAATATTTAAATTACATTATCAGTTTGAGTCATTGTAATTTGATTATACAAAATTGGATGTTGAAATTCCCAACAATTTTTGCATATTTAGAACATAATATGTCACAAATCATGTTATGAACCCCCAAGTTAATTTTCCAATCCAGTCTTTTTCTGTTGCCATACTTTTACAGATAATAATGTACATTTGTGTGTGTGGGCCTGTAAAGCCATGTTGGGTTTCATGTTTTATTCCCCTCTTCCTCTCTCCGTCTCACTGGAGCAGCAGTCTGTCCATGCCAAAGAAGCCACAGAGGACATGGAGGTGGCCATCCTGAAGACATGCCAGAGCATCAGTGACCTCAGACGTGAGGTGAGCAGCAGTCTGTCTCTGCTCTGCCCGTCTGCCCTCTGAGTCTGAATAGATGTAGAGAGAGACACGGACATGACTGGAATGTCTCTCACTAGATGTTCTGCCTCTTTTTCACATCACTTTTCAGCTTCTCTCTGTCAACTCAACTATGTCATTGTGTCACCTCTGCTCCTCGTCTTTTTTCTTCCACCCTCATGCATTTCTTTCACTCGCCTTTCTTTTTCTTTTCTCCAGCCTCCATTACTCCCACCTCTTCTTATTCAATGTGATCTCTGATTCCTCCTCCAGCTCCATAAGGTGGCTGTCATTCGTGCCTCTGACTTGCTCAAAGTTCACGGGGAGCAGTTGCCTCTACGGGCTCTCAAAGCAGCAGGCGCCGAGGGAAACCTGGAGGCGATGGCGGAGTATTCGCGCAAGCTCACTGAGCAGAAGGAGCAGCTGGTAGAGGTAAGCGGGGGCATGAAGGCTGGGAGAGGTTGATGGTAATGCCATCTAGTAGAGGTGTTCAACTGGTTAAAAAAAAACACCAATAATAACTGTAGTGAAGTTTAGATTTGATCTTGCTAACACAGCCATAATTACAGTGCTTCCCAAACCAAATAAAGATTTGACTCAATGTGTTAATTATAGACCTCTTTCCCTTCTTAATGGAGCTATTACATTATATGCTGAAGTGCTTGCAGCTCGATTAGAGGTACATCTAACAAAACTTATACATAATGATCGGACCGGTTTTATTAAAACTCGACTAGCATGGGATAACATGCGTCGCCTGCTGCACATTATTTATGCGGCAAGTAGCATAGACACGCCCTGCTCAGTTCTATCACTGGATGCCGAGAAAGCGTTAGATAGGTTGGAATGGGACTATCTTTGGGCTACTTCGGATACATTTGGGCTAGGTGCACAATTCATTAGTATGGTAAAAATGTTTTATGCACATCCCTCGGCAATGGTCAACACTTGCAGTTTTTGCTCTGCCCAGTTCCCAGTGTCTAGGGGAACTCGCCAGGCCTGCCCTCTTTCGCCGCTTCTATTTGCCCTCTCCCTCGAACCACTGGCTCAGAAAATCCGACAACATCCGTCAGCGCATCCCATCACATTTTGTAATACAAATCTTCGGATATCATTGTATGCTGATGATATCCTTCTCTACGTAGGCAACACAGGTTTCTCAGTTCCACATTTGCTTTCCACATTTGATTCATTTAGCTTGTTTTCTGGTTACAAAATGAACTGGACAAAGTCAGCACTGATGCGTTTAAATTCTGTCACATCTCAAACTCCCCTGCCCTCCCACATACCAATAATCAAGAGTTTCAGGTATCTCGGCATTGATATCTTCCCTTCTTTTCCTTCTATCGCAGCACAAAACTATCAAGTTATATACAGGCATATAGAGAAGGACTTTGAACACTGGTCAATTCTTCCAAATTCACTTCAAGCCTGTATATCAGTAGTTAAAATGGATGTACTACCTTGTGTTAACATTTACTCTTCTATGATTCCTCTTACGCCTCCTATTGGTTACTGGGAAAAACTTCACTCAATATCTAAATACTACGTATGGAAAGGAAATAGGCCTAGTTTAAAACTCACAACTCTTCAACGAGGCAAGGCACAGGCTTTCCCAGACTTTAAGACGTACTTTCGGTCCTTTGTGTTACGCCCTCTATTTGGTTCAATCCTGGTTCTTCAATCTCTTGGAGACCAACTGAGGAAAATTTGTCGCTGCCTCACAGATTGCAGGACCTAGTGTATTCCAACATACCATTGAAAAAAGCCAAATTAATGTTTAGGCCCTATAATTTAATTTATACTCGCAACGTTCTGTACTGTAATGAAACGTGCGAGCAGATCCCACATGGCACAGTCACTCCCCAATTTTCAACAATTTTTCACTTCTTAAGGGCAATATTCCCTTTTCATTCCACATTGGAAGAACAGGGCAGTTTATGTTTTACAAGACCTGTATTGTGACCATGGCTTAAGAGCCTTTAATGATTTACAGGCTGAGTCTGCTCTTTTGGATCATCTTTTTTTCTTCTACTTGCAGTTAAGGTCAGACATGAGGACATATGGTGTCCCATGGGGATCAGCACTCCCCGCACATCCTCTTCATATAATATTAGCCTCAGTGGAACCAATACGAGGGAGGGTCTCTAAACTTTACAAATTTGTTTCTGATCCTGGCAAACGATTACCAGTAGAAGCCACATGGCATAGGGACTTGGCTGCTATACATGTTGAAGATATCTGTTGGGACACAGTGTGGAAAAATGTGTGTGGTACATCTAAGAATCCAGATCATCAACTAATACATTACAAATTTGCTCATAGGATGTACCTTACCCCTAGAAGGAGCCATTCTATGAAAATTACTACATCTCCCAATTGTGACCTATGTCCAATCAATGTTCTGGGGTCGTTTATGCATATGTACTGGGAATGTCCCGATGTGGTTAGGTTCTGGAAGATGATATCTCTCACTTTAAGTGACGTGCTTAAAGTTAGGATTATACTCTCTCCAATTTTTCTCCTACTAAATGACGACTCCTGTTTAGATTTGTTGCATCTTATGGGCTGGTCTCACGGCAGCTAAGAAGATGTTGGCCTTGAGATGGCAGCCGCCCTATACCTTAACCTGGCAGCAACTTCTTGAACTTCTTGAGATTGTTTCGATGGAGTGGTCCATGACCCGAATACATGGCGCCACCATTAAAACTATCTGGGCATGGGATGAAACATACAAAGAAAGGGTGCAGCGTGATCGTCTTTAGTCTTTTGTTTTGTCTTTGGGGGGAGAGATCCGGGGTGGGGGGGGTCGGTCGTCATAGGAGAGGGGGGAATGTTTTACATTGTGTGTGTGTTTTAAGTGATAGGGGGGCTGAAAAAAAAAGAAAAGAAAGAAAGGGTTAAATCTGTGATGTGTAATGTTGTTAATCTTGTGCCTTCCTCAATACAAAATTGATAAAAAAAAAAAAAAAGATTTGACCTTTTTCATGCTTTCTTAGGTAAAATAGCTGGCTTTAAATTAAATGAAAAAGTTAGTTTGCCATGAGTTACAAAGTAGGTAAAAACACATTGAAATTGATGTGCAAGCAAACACATACAGCACATACAACACACAATACACAATGCATTACACTTCTAATCCTCCAAATCCAAATGAAAGTCAACATGTGGCTTTGTTATGCAAACACTGAACAGAAACTGACATGCCGGCCTTGTCATGCCTTTGCTAGTGGCTCTAACAAACAGAACGTACGGTTCAGTTTAAAAAGAGACATTGTGTAAGAGTAAAGGTACTCTTTCTTCAGATTAATTTACAAAAAGTACACAAAAGTTCTTTCAGTGTGAAACCTTTTCTTAAAGATGTAGCCTGAAGATTCACTTGTTACTCTCTCTCTCACACACACACACACACACACACACACACACACACACACACACACACACACACACACACACACACACACACACACACACAGATACACACACACACAAACACAAACAAAAGCTAAATGTTTGTTTTCCATCATGCTGAAACCACAAATAAAATGTGAAAAACATACATTTCTACAGGTTTACGTATGTGTAAATGTAAACCTGAGAAAAAGACAATGCAGTGATAAGGTCACTGTATAAACCACTAAATATATAATTCATCCACTGAAACAAATAGGTATGATCACCTATGATTGTAGCAAGGTAGTATTTACAGCAACATTTATCAAATTATAGTATAACTTTCAAACCTCAGAAGCACTTCCAGTTAATCACCTTTTCCCCCTGTGTCTCTGCCTTCAGACGTGTCGGC
This sequence comes from Gymnocephalus cernua, assembly GCA_023631565.1. Lineage (NCBI taxonomy): Eukaryota > Metazoa > Chordata > Actinopteri > Perciformes > Percidae > Gymnocephalus > Gymnocephalus cernua. Next base: position 17,609,773 of record CM042438.1, read on the forward strand.
TGCTGTGCCATGTGTCGGGGACAGAGCCTCTGGAGATTACCTGTGTACATGCTGAGGAGACCTTCCATGTCATTGGTCCACAGGTAACATTATCTGTATGGATTTTTTTTGTTAGTTTTATATTATATTATAACCCACTGGCTGGAGGGGAGACAGGATTAGTCTATATAGTCTTCATGTAATAGTCTGGCTCAACAGATGTACATTGCTGGGATAAACCCTGACATCCGTCTTGCGCCGGATGTCCCTCCCCTCTCGCTATTTCAGCTATTGGGTCTTAGCGCCGCCCAGGACAGTTGTGATTGATTTAAAGAAATACAAACAAGCCAGAACATTTTCTCCCTATACCTGAATAGATACTCCAGTGCTGAAACTCCTCTGTGGAGATAGGACTGGCAATGTGAGACTAGTCTAGAAAGACATACAGGTTAACCTTAATTAAAACTGAGGCCCATTTCATTCTATTAAGTAAGGGTTAATGCCCGACGAGGTGTCCATTGTCAGGTATTAATGGACGACGGCGAGGCGTGAACCGTCCGACGCGCAACGGTTGCCTCCGCTGAAGTCCATTAATACCTGACAATGGACACCTCGTCGGGCATTAACCCGCTTATACCATGGTCACTTGCCAAATAACATATTTTTAAAACTTTATTTCACATTTTAATTAGTTTTACAATCGAAATCTAAAGTTTTTACAAACAATAACTCTGTTTCCCTGGTTACGCCTGACGGTTTGACTAATACCTGGAACAATCATTCCCATACATCAGGTTCTAATGCAATGCAAACGTTGTTCACTCCTCCAGGAAATAGGAAAACCTTAGATACGACATTGCCACCCTTAGCAACCGGAGATGTTTATAGTCCGCTCAGCTGATAGAATCCTTCAGCTCAGCTACGAGCCAGAAGGCTAACGCTATGCTAGTTAACGCTATGCTAGCAAGATCCAAAGTCAATAACATTGTGTACAGTTGGCAATCAGTAAAAATTATTTGACAGTATGTTAAACAACAAGACAAGCAAGCTATCCAGCCATGTCATTGTCCCCGAAACAATATAACGACTTTTACGAACAATTTGATCCGCGATGTGTAGCGTTACTGTCGGCCGCAGCGGCGCAGCCTGGAGCAGCGACCTGAACAGTGAACGGGATGTGAGTTAACGTTATTCTCTGTGAAACAAAATCAGACCAGAGGGGAAATATAACTTACTACTTGCAGCGTGTGTGTTAGCGCCATCCTGTGGTGATCAGAGGACGAGTTGGAAATGACAGATCAACATTTCCTTTTTGATTTAATGTAGCGCATTGATTTAGTTATTGATTTACAGACCATGGTATAAACATTTTTAATGCAGGTCAGTAAACTTAAACCAGTCACACAGTGGTCTGGGAGTGAAATTAAACCTGAGAAATGTTCTACTTAGATGCAGGGGGGATAGAAAATAGACAAATTACCTCATGTTTCCTCTGTCTACCTCCTCCATCTTAGAACATGCTGTCCACCACGTCCCCTTATCCCAGATCTAATTATGTTTGCTTATCCAGCAATGTAGAATGTTCCCATCCTGCGGTGTGAATGTCACGCCCGCATGACTCTGCAGTAATGACTCCACTCCTAAGTTCAAAGGTCAGCCAATCAATACTGCTGAAGTATTGGGTGGCGGTGGTGATATGTCTCTGTGTCTGTCCAAAGTAATAGAGGGGTGGCCCAGAGGGTAATTGGCTATTAAATACTACACTGTAGCGGATGGGCATTGTGTGTGTGTGTGTGTGTGTGTGTGTGTGTGTGTGTGTGTGTGTGTGTGTGTGTGTGTGTGTGTGTGTGTGTGTGTGTGTGTGTGTGTGTGTGTGTGTCTGTGTGTCTGTCTGTCTGTGTGTCTGTGTGTCTCTGTGTGTCTCTGTGTGTGTGTGTCTGTCTTTTTGTTATATACCATAGTTGTAAACCTGACTTGATTGCAGATATTATAAATTGATACTTGTCTTTCAAACATATTGCACATACGATGAGATGTTCTAAACTATACTCATCGACGTGTTTGGGGCTACTTAGATTTCTTCAGTGTATCTGACTAATTTATGTTGTGTAATTACGCGATATGATATACTATAGTAAATTTGGAATTTGTTGGAATAATTCCACTATATATTTTTTTGGCCTCAGAGTTACATTTTATTATTATTACCCCGATTATCATTTAATTTTATCTTACAGCACTATTAATGTTATTGTTCATGTGTAACATTTACGTTGCTTCCTTGGGGTAATTGTATTTCCTAGCGGCCTTTGTTTTACGGGTGCCAGTTGTCAGTGTAACAGTATCGAGTGTAATGACCTAACCTTACCATAACATAAAAACACAACTTGCCCACTCTATTATCCACTCAGCGCGAGAGTGGGCAAGTTGTGTTTTCATGTGCTTGCAGGAAAGATGAGAGAGTGTTTTCTATGAATGATGGGTGAGATGTATTCGGTACGTGTGTGTGTGCGTGTGTGTGCGCGTGCGCGCAATGAATGCGTTTTGAGATGAGTTTTATATATGTGTTACCTTACTAGAGTGGCTCTACAATTTCATTGTACTTAAATGCAGTGACATTAAAGGCATTCAATTCAATTCAGTGAGTGCAACAGTAGAACCGAGGCTCTGATGTGAACCCCAAGAGAGTGAAGTCTGTGTTTTACTGTCTTGCCGTGTTGGTGTTGATTAAAGAAGATTATTCCAAGACAACTGTAGCCCACTATTACCCCTCAGCCCAGACAGAAGATTAAAATAGACATAGTAATGACTTTGTTTAGTTTTTTTCTAGTGTTAGTTCCTGTAACAAAACGTGCAGTTTGAAAGGGATGTCAGCTTCCAATCTTGTGTTTAAATTGCAATGGTAGTATGGACGACCCTTTGGTTAACTTTTAGATCAATAGTGGCAGCTGATTAAATTTCCCAGTTCTGGACAAGATTTACACCACTCCTCTGTCTTTTACTGTACTTGTATAGTTTTTTCATAGTTTTTTTTTTTTGCCTGGTTACAGAACGGCTTTATTTAAATATTACTTTTCTCATGTCGCGCTCAGATCATCTCGGCAGCCCAGACGCTGGCCCTCCACCCGTCCAGTAAGATCGCTAAAGAGAACCTGGAGGTGTTCTGCGAGGCCTGGGAGTCGCAGCTCTGTGACATGGCCATGCTACTGAGAGAGATCAACGACGTTTTTGAAGGCAGGCGAGGTACGTTTTTGTTCATTTAATGGATACCTGTATGCATTCATGTGGGTCAACACATACATGAGCACAGAGAGTCTTTCAGGAAGAGTGAGAAGCAGAAGTGAATACAGGCAAAATGTGCTGTCAATGACATTTTAGCCTGAAAGAATGAAAGTCTCTGAAAAGACCTTGGTGAATAATGTTGCCCCTGAACACTTCAATAGCCTTAATGAAAGTTAAAGTTGAAGCAAAGCAAGCAGCATGCAAGCACATATCTTTAAAAAATGAATCATCATAGACTGTGGGAAGCATTTTGTGAAAGGAACAACGTCAGTGCCATTAAACAGGCATGCATTTATTCCTCCTCTGTCCTCCCTCTCTCTTTATTATTGTGCCAGTTACCTGAAGTGTACAAATTATGGACAGGACCTTACTGTTTGTAACAGCTGTGTCCCTGATGCTGTGAAACAATTTGCTGCTATCCACTGAACCAACCGCTGCTACCATCACTTTCATTTGTATTATTATGCAGGGTATTGCTGCACTTTAGGCCCACTTGGCCACCTTGTTACCTTACACCTTTTTTACATCTATGTATTTTTTATAGTTCTCTACTGTCATATTTTGAATTATGTATGTTTTGGTTTTATTACCTGCACTGGGACCTGAGTTCTCCTTCCTTTTTGTATGACAAATGACAAATGGAATGACAATAAATATCCTTACCCTTATTGACAGCCCTGTGTGACTGCATCTTCTATACTATTTGTCCATTTACACACAGATCTGTGTTTGTATCAACCCCACGCTTTCACACACTGTAAGCCTGAGGAATTTCAAAAGATGTTTTGGCATATTTCCAGGATGCGGTTGCCCCTTAAGAAAACCCAGTAAATATTTTGAAGTGCAGCTCAGCGGGTTGAAAGGATCCATCCATTACACATGTATTCTCGTGAAGCCAAATTGCTGTGTGAAAGTGTTATATTGACACTGTGGAGAGATTTGCTTTTATTATTTTTCTCTTAATCTTCCTGTATGAACATGACAGTAGAGTTTATCGTCCCTGTAGTCATTTGAAACAAACTCTGCTCATGTTTATGATGAAAGATAAAAATGTGTCAAGGGTGGACTGTGATAAAAGCGTAACAGTTTCAGTACCATAACTACTGAATAACAGTATTTGCCATTCAAAAAGAAATAAAACGTTAATACTTTATGCTTTTTTTTACTTGTTGTCTTGTGTTAATAATAACAACAACTCTATTCTCCTAGGAGACAAAAGACCTTATTTGTCACTTCCCAGACCCGGGGTGAGTGTCACACCATCCATCCTCATGAATATTCCAATGATCCATTGGTTTGTAATCCTCTGATTAAAGCCACCCTCTTTTCCCACAGAAACACTCAGCTAACTTGAAGACTGCCAAGGCTGTCAAGTTGGATGCAGAGGTAGCATACAACATAAACTCCTCTGGCTTTCAGCACAAAACATCACAACACATCCTGTACCCTGTTCTGAGAGCAGTATATTCATCTCCAGGAAACTTTGTGTCACTCGCTTGCAGAATTGATTGGTGTCCGCATGCAAATGGTCTGCGATTTTGCCAGGCTGGCAGTTTCTCACATGCTGTACCACCACAGGAAGCAGGGTTATGCTTATTATAGAACATTTTATGGTGCTAACAAATGCAAATTAACAAATACAAATAATCCTATTTGCTAAGATAAGTTTCTAAAATGACATCCATCATATTTCAGTCTTTCCCGCATGGAATTACTTAGTGTGTGTTTCTGTGTGCGTGCAGGAGCAGACAAGCATGGCCAAGCTGGGTCTGGAGCTCCGTCTGCTGTCGTCGGACGTGGACACAGAGGTGGAGAAATGGGAGGAGCAGGAACACGACATCGTCCGACACAGCCAGAGCCTGGCCAGTATGGCCTACAACATGTACCTGTTCACCAGGTGACCAAATGGCACCACACACTACACAGATATGCACATGCTGCGATTGAACCGTTACATTCATTTCAGAGCTCAGTATTGGAAAGCCTCTTAAGCATCCACAGGAATCTCTTTAGAGGCTTACTGTTAATGAGATTCTCGAACCCCAAGCCATCGATATTTACCAGGCTTAGTTAGAGGCACTGACAAAGTTGATGTGACTATGACTCATTCTGACAATAAAATCGTTGCAATCCATCTAAGTCACAGTTTTTGTTGATTGCGTTGGATGTATTTTATCCTCATCCATCTCTCTCATTCTTGTTTCTGTTCCTCATTTTCTGCGTTTCCCATATTGATTCCCCAGAGGAGAGGGGCTGCTGAAAACAACGCTAGATCTTTTTCATCAAGCTGAGGTATGTGCGTCCATATCGGCTAATGTCTCGTTCGCTTCCACCTTCTGTTCTTTTTTTTCCACGTGTTGTATCGAAGTTGCAAATGCGTCAGTTGTTTCATTAAACATAAGACATAATGTGGCTGGCAGATCAATAGGTTAATAAATGCGAACATCCCTTCATTCACTTTCCTCTCGCATCTGACAGTGCATGACTAGTAGAACTTATCATTGTGATGAAAATATAGTGCTGGGTGTTCCTGGCCACATTGGACACGAGGTGATAACAAACAAGGTTGCATGGAGGAGTGTATCTTTTGAATTGGTATCATTGCCAATAATGTGCTGTAATTTGTAGAATCAGGGCCTAAAATGTCAGCCAGGATTTATTCCCTTTAGGGCGAGCGAGGGAGATAAGAGAGGAAGAGGAACGAGAGGGGAAAGAGACGGGAAGGCATGCTGATAAGCAAGAGCCGAGAAAACGTAAAAATCGTATAATTGCACATTGACGATGTCATCTTCCTGCTCCTTACAATTGCACGGCTTCCTGGTGGAAGTTTAAAGAATCATAGTTTTGCCTGTATTTGTGTACGTTGTTTTGATTTTTGTCTTTTCTTAAGGTTTTTTCTGAAGAGGGGCTCCAGCTGTGCTCATCTCTCCGCACTTTTTCCACACAGGTATATACCAATGCAATGAACACGGACACACACGCACACACACACACACACACACACACACACACACACACACACACACACACACACACACACACACACACACACACACAGGCACCTGAGCCCCCACCCACGTTACGCCTCTCACACACATTCACACCCATATCACCCATTCTGGCAGGACACGGTGCCAGGTCTGCCTTATAAATCACACAGCGAGAGCAGGAAATTAAGGCTGTCACACACTTTCACCATCCTCCTTTCCTCTCTGAGTTGAGATCCAACAAACAAACAAAGCCTCAGTGCTTTCCTTCCTCTTGCCCTCCACCAGCTCCTTCCCCAGGTCCTCCAAGTGTAATTAAATGGCTGTTTTTGACAGCCATTAACGACTGCTATTTTTGTCATCTTTGCATCTGTGGATCGGTATGTTTGTGCACATGTGCATGTGTGCAGGGGGATGAGAGTGGAGGAGTTTACTGCGACCGCCCAGGACTAATTCATAATCAGGAGGCCCGGCTCTTCAACTTGCCACACGCTTTCAGATTAATTATATCAAACAAAGTCGCGCTAATGGAGTCCCTCTGTCTCACCCTCCACTCTCATAGTTCTTTGGCACCAAACACACTTGTAGCACACCTGCATTGCCCTCATTGAAATTATGAGGCTATTTATGCAAATTAATTGTAATTGAGGTTCAAGAGGTTTTATGTACTTTATGTCATGAGTTAACTGTGCTGTGCTGAAAAAAAGAGCTTGTGTTTTTAGGTTGCTGGTGGCATGTAAGTAAAGTAGATTGATGGCCCCCGTGACTGAGATTGAGGGATTAACCCAGCTGGATAACAGACTTAAGCAGTAGATCATGACCTGGCTGTTGCTGATGGATTACATCAAGCTACAATAAATTTAAATTCATTTCACCCTCCTTTTTTGGCTTTTTGTGATGCTTGATTTGTGTTTGAACAAGAGCATTGTAAATCCCGTCCAGTGCATCTATCAATGTCTGTACATATTAACTCAGTCTCCCTGGATAATACCATCATAAACCATCTCTGCTGTCCTGAAAGACATCTCTCCATCTCTGCGTCTTTCTCTCTGTTCCAGCTGGTTGATGAGGAAAAGTCTGTGGTGATGACAGAGATGGAGAAACTGTTGGCATTATGCCAAAAGCTGCAGATGGGGGCCAAGACTCCTGTACAGGGGAAGACTGCCACCTTCCAGAAGGTACTCACACTACGCTTGTGTGTCTCTGTCTTTTTGTGTCTGTTTGTGTATACACTTTTCATTAAAGAATATGACTTATTTGTGCCTTGAATCTGTTTTATTTAGTAGACATCAAATTAGTAACATCAAATTAGCAACATCACATAGTGTGTGCACAACAGACATACTGCATTTTCTTTCTTAAAGGGATAATAAAACTTCAGAAAGCATCAAAACTACATCCCCAACAACAGACGGGCATCAATGAAGCACTGAGCACACAATAGAGCGTGACTAACTGCGTTACTTCATTATTGGCTACGGCATAATAGTTGAGCGATTCTGCGAGTAACACCATTATCAAACACGGTGCTAGATTAATGAATATCTGTGAGGAATTAATGAGCATCTTGAGCTGCCTTAGGTCACCTTGTAATAAAGGCAAAGGTTGAAATCAAAAGGACAGAATGAAGAATAGCGTGTTCTCTGCTGATTAATGAGCATCTCTTTGATATGTATCGGCTCCCATCTCGCCGTCTCTCCATCCTGATTTTCACTTTATCATTCGTCACTAATGGGAGAGCGTGTGTCTGCCAGGGGTCGGTAGAGCACTGATTACGAAATGTTAAGATATAAAGGTGTGTGTGTGTGTGTGTGTGTGTGTGTGTGTGTGTGTGTGTGTGTGTGTGTGTGTGTGTGTGTGTGTTTTTTTGGTAGGCAGGCTGCTGGGTTGAAGTGTTTGTATGCTCTTGTGAATTTGTATCCATGCTACCCCTTGTAAACTTGTTAATAATTTCATTTCTTTGCCTCTAGGTGGAATCATCCATTCAGACAACCAGAGGTGTCTTGACTGTGGTCCTCTCCCTCCTTTCATTCTGCAACAAGCTGAACAAAAAGGTGATTAAACGGGACTCATTACTGACTGGCTGGCACTTGTGGTAGCTTGGCTAGCTACATGGATATCTACCAATGCAATAGACTTTTTTGACCACTTAGGGGCAGTGAAAACAAGCTGTGAACATAACATGGACATAAGGTTTCTGCTTATTTTTCTTTATTTTCACATATATAAAATAGCATAAAACCAGATTAAAGAAATAAAACAAACGTAACAACAGAGGTCCAAACTTTCAAAAGACGCAAGCTATTGATTTTTTTTTCATTATATTTCATTCTTTCCATTCTTCTCCTCGCCATGCTGTGTCCATTTGCAGCACAAGTCAGAGAGGAGTAGCCTGGGTTCCCCGCAGGACGCGCCAACACCTGTCAAAGAGGAGGGAGCTCTCAACAGCAAGAACAGCAACGGCTTTGGTGTCAAATCCTTGGAGCAGCACATGGCCGGTCTCAACCTCCTGGAGAGCAAGTAATCCAGGAAACAGCCACCTCCTTTGTCCACTATTCTCCCTTGGAGCAGCACATAGCCAGCCTCACCTTTCTGGAGAACATGTAAAATCCAGGAAATACTTCACTCCCCTCATCCTCAAGCACCCACCAGAGTGGGCTAGAGCAGTGTAGTGAAGATGGTTGCCTCAGGTCAGTCAGTTATTTGCTGTCTGAATGATGGTTTCCAAAGGAAAAAGCAGATCCAAGCTCGCTGTGCCCAGGGGCTGTTTTAACCCAGGGTAGCTTGTTACCTGAAGCACCAGTTCCACCCTAGCCCACAAGATGGAGACAATCAGCCAACACTATGAGTTTGCCATTTTCAGTGAGCGAGAGGGGCCTGACACATGCCTGATTTTGGAGTCACTTTTATCAAGTCTCTGAATACTGAGTTGATAAACTGATCAGAAATCAGGAAAGAACTCCTCTTAATGCTCAGCTTAGCCATACATCTGTCTTCACTATGTGCCTCTGTGTAACTAGCCTATTTGCTTTGTGGTGTACTGTATACAGTGTACGTGTTGCACATGTTAGCCAAATGGGGGGTGAAAAAAATAGTTGAATGGCAGAAAACCCACCATGCATGATGCCATCATCACCAAACCCTTGTGTTTGAGTCTCTTATGTATCATAGGTTTGTAATGTTAACACTGTAATATTAGACATAGTGGCACATCCTGTTCTTGATCAATAGCATTGTAGTCATCTCACTTGGATAAATAAGTATTTTAAAAGTCAACCACTCCATATGATGAATGACTTCTTTCCATACAGTTTGCCATGGAATCCTAGTAACAAATTCACAATTTAATGCCAAATATGATTGTCTTCATGAAGACACTGTGATCTTCAGCTTGCTTCTAGTGTGAAATATAAAGCTCTTACACCTCCAGTGTACATCACTGGAGACTTACTTTTATTTGGGCCTGGTTTTTCCAAAAAAAAAACTAAATTGGTAAACATAAAGTTTATCACTAAGATGCTTTTGGGATGTCAGGACCTTACTTTATGCTGTCCTGTTAATAAATCATAGTGTGTATAGTTTCTCACAAAATAAATGAAAGAATTCTGAACTTACACCTGTCAAATGGAGCCTTGAAGTGTACTTGGTATGAAGACTATCATTGTGAAGCTGCCTTTTAGGCCAATATGTATTAAATGATATATATATATATATAGAATATGGTACTTGAAGAATATACAGTAAATATATATACACATATACACACACAGTATGTATCCTAAGGTAATGACTTTGGTACTAGGTGAGGGTGTGATAATGACTGAGATGAGAAACATACATTAAGCTTTAGAGATGCTTTGTACAGTGTGGAAGCAGCTAAGGATGCTGGGTATTGTAGTGGCGCTACAGATGTGAAGAAATCATAGATCTAGTTTTGGATCATCTATTCTTTTGACAATTTAAAGGTTAATAAACATGACAAAAAAATAAAACTATTTTTCTTAAACCATTGTTGATTGTGTTTATTGACATTCTAGAAAAATAATTCAAACTGAATATTAGTTAGGGGTTTTAAAGACCAAGTAATTTGACATGCTTTCCCCTACTTTCTCATTTTTTCAAATTGGCAAAAAAAACAAAGAACTTCAACACCGAGTGCTTCTTGAAACTTTCGTCAATTTCTGAAACAATGAAAAACAACGTATAAGCACAGAGTCACAGTGCACAGCTTGCATTATATGCAATAGTCCCTTTAAAGTGACCAGTGTCACTTTCCAGGATAACGTCCTCAGTCTTCACCCAACCTGGTGGGAGTGGCAGAACAGTTTTGACTTCAGGCATAAACGGGGAGCTCTGGTCATGATGGTTGAGATTGGGCAACAGTGCGTTTGGAGACGACGCTCTCGAACTCCTCTCTGCTCAGAAGATTCTCTGTTATGCTCTTGCTCTCCTCAAACTTTGGCAGGATGACAGCGATGTAGCCGTCAGTGAACGGCTGTTCAGATTTGACAGACAAAGCACTATTAAAACATTGTTTTGATAAGATTAGATGACACTTCAATGATTGTGGTAGAGAAACTGAAACTGTCATCTTGCAGTCATAAATGAAAAAAAAAAAAAACAATATATTAAGTGTTTTTTTTTTTTTGTTTTTTTACATGTATGCCAATGTATACCCTAATTCAAGAAGGCATTTCATTAGTAGAAACAATTCAATTCACAGAAGTACAAACATAAATGGTATCCAAATATGGACATGATAATGATAACATTACATTACAGGGTAAAAATATACATTTACCTTTTCCAGCAAGAGAGTAGGTGTTGCTAAAATACTCTCATTGACCTCGAGAAGACGGCCCCGGATGCAGCTAGAAAGATTATAGATTTGTGTGACTGACCATGACGTAAAAGCACGTGGAATGTATGCCAAGAAAATCTATTAGCCTATCTCACCTGTAGATTGTGTATTCAGTTTCATCCATGCATGTTATCCTACACAGAGGTGCGAAATCAGTAACAAACTGACCGCCCTGTAATGGGAATAAAATGATTGAGAGCCAAACTGAACACACATATGCACATGATCCAGAACCATCTGTAGCTTTATGAATTATGAATTTACCCGCTTGGACTTCCCAGACACTTTATTGTTCAGCCGACTGCAGCAGTTACTGATCTGGTAATTGATGCTTTTGATTGCCCGTCCATTCTGAAGAATTGGGTGAGTCTCTGCTAACGTGACAACGCATAGTCTGCAGAGAACAAACACAAAATCAAAAGTTAACAATATGAGTGTATGCAGGCCTTAAGTCATTTATATTGAGTGTAATAGAGGTACATTTAAGATGCACATTTTAATATGGAATATCAAACTTAAAATATTCAAATTGGGCACAGGAAATGAAAATAAATAAGAAACCCATGTACACTGTAAAATGCAATCAACTTTCCTGTAATGATTTCACTTTTTTGTGAGGCTTGTACTTTTATTGAAGCTGTACTTTGTGTTGTTGTTTTATTGGTTTGCATTAAATATGTTATTTATTAAAGGTAGTTTTTAATATTTTAGTTAGCAGTTTGTAATTTGTAAATCTTGCTGTAACGTTATATTGTACTACTAAAAGCCTCTGAACTTATAGATGCAAGACAAAGTAGTCTCAACAATATTTCCCAGGGCATTGCGCACGTGTCTCTATATTAATAATAGTCAATTTGTAATGATGACTTTGTTTTGTAATTATAACCACCTGGTGTAGATTTCACTGTTAAACACTACCCACCGTACCCCTGTTATAACGTTACCTGTTTGAATGCTGCAGGATGCAGTGGTCCTCACACGGTTTCCCCTTCATATCTAAATCAAACAACAGACATTTGAACTTAATGCATTATCCTGGGTAATTATGTAAATATTTAGCGCTCTCTCCTCCCTAAGGTATCAATCTTAACGTTAGGTGACTAAGCCACCGGACAGCTAGCTAGCTAGCTAGCTAACACACATTCAGGTGACGTTTTATTTACCGGCTCTAAACCATCGTGTGTAATATCGGTCGATAACTGAAGGCGCAGTCGCTTCTGTGTCTTTCTGCTCCACGCAGTCCATCAAAAGTGTTCACAACACAGGTTGCAAGATAAATACTTATAATCTACAGCAAAGCTCGTCCACTACTTTGCGTGACGGACATTAAATGGTGTGACAACAGGCGGTCCGTCCCTCGAACAAATCCGAAAAGTTTTAGAGCACCAAGACCGTTCCGGAGATTCTTTTCGCTTGTGCGCGATTGTAGAGGTGAATTTGACTTTAGAAAAGTGCAATACATCAAAGAAAATGTTGGTATGTTATAAATTATAAGATTATTTTCGAAAATGTCAGTATAGATGCATAGGAGAAGAACCGGGCATCTGTCGGTTAGACTGTTCTACCGTTAACGTTAGCTAACGTAATTTAAAACTTAATTATTTTTGCATCACCGTGTCATTTAGTTCATCTAGCTAAACTGGACATGAATATATATCTGCTATCGTATTCACATCAGCCTTGTGGACATTTGAAGGCTCTAAATTAATCGTCTGCTAAAAGTAGTTGGAGTAATTCTCTTTTCTCTGGGCAGGTAAGCAAATATTTTCTAAGGTTGGCTTTGATTGTTAGCTTTGGAAACATTTCAAAAGCATTTCTTGCTCTGCCTTTTTCAACTTGTATAAGTTTCGTAGTGATAGATATTGTCACTTGACACTGCATCCGGACTCCAGAGATGTAGGGGCCCGAGACCTCACTCAAATAGTATTATTATTATATTATTATATGTATACTTAACAGTATTTTTTTATGTCTTACTGTCCTTTCTGTTTTTATTCGTAGCCCTATATGTTCAGTGAGTGTTGTAGGCCTACTTTGAGAGCAAAGATTAACCTGAGTCAAATTCCTTGTTTGTTTACGCAAACCTGGCCAATAAAGCTGATTCTGATTCTGAAAATGTATAATATTTCAACAGTAACAATATCAACTGAAATAATAAGGTCCTTAAGGCTGCTCCAGCATTATTTATTTGGCTGGTAACGTTACTTGTCTTATAGAGCAGTGGTTCCCAAACTTTTCCATAAGGTCACCTAAACACACAGTAGACCACAGACCCCCCTGATAAGATTTTGTCCCTGGGTCCCCCACCTTATATGATCTTTTTTTTAAATATATTTTATTATATAAAGTGAAATCCATGACCACAATAGCCATTGTGTTACTTACGGATGGAATTAAAGTGAAAATAAATGATTACCCTTTTCTCTGGGGACCCCCTGGAACCTCCTCAAGGAGCCCTGGGGGTGCCTGCACCTCACTTTGGGAACCACTGTTGTAGAGAGGCCCTATGTTTAAAATTTTGTAAAAACAAACGGTGTTTAAACAAATGACCACAAACAGGGGTCAATAACAATGTTTTGCACGTAGCATTTATTTTTTGGGCCCTGTAGCAGGGTCAAGCAATCATGCTCGTGCTGTTGAAAGCTGTAGTGTTGGTTGCTACCTGGGACACATTGTGAGAGCAGTTATTGCATATTGCCCACTAGATGGCAGACTACTGCTAACAACTGCAGTGTACTGTACAGTCATGTGATTTACCTCTACACATGCAAAGGACATCAACGTTTATTAAAATGCAAATCCTTCTGCATGATGCTGGTACATCTCCATATATTTGAACTCAACTAACATATCCAGCTAAATATTTTCACATTTAATTATGCATTTGTTTATATGTGAACCAGTTAAACAATATACTATAGTTGTGAGATGCGTTCTCACACAGTCTTTGATCAACTGCTTAATTTTCATACTTTGAACTACGTGTCATTTTTTTCACTTAGCTCTAATGACTCTCAGATGCCATATATATATATATATATATATATATATATATATATATATATATATATATATATATATATATATATATATATAGTCTGCATCCAAGTGGATTATGTAATATAGAGGTCTGAGAGAGAATGGATGCAGGAGTGAAGGACTGTTTCCCTCCCTGGATCTGTGAAATAGCCCCTCTCTGGCCCAGACCAATCACATACCAGACATATCTGGCTCCATATTGCACAATGTGGACAATGCTTAGGGAAAAATATTTCAGGGATTGGCATCGGCACGAGAAAGATTAAGTAATGATGACTTCATCTTGGTCACAAAATTGAGAGAAAGAGAGCACAAAAGCAAGAGAGACTTGGCTGTTATTTGGGGGCACAATGAGTTTTCCTTGCATCTACTCACCACTACCAGAACTCGGAAAGTTTTGCTGTCATGACCCATCGTAATGAATTTTTCCATTACTCCTCCGTCTGTGGTAGGCCGTGGTCTGCAATTAATTCAGAAATGAAACCCAAAACCATTGTGGAAACGGTGGACACAAATGTCCCGTCGCGATCTTGCACAAGACATTTCCAATAAACAAGGCCATCCTTACAGTAATATCAATCAGCAACTTTACCTGTGATCTTCTTTTTCACAAATTTCCCACAGCAAGGTATACAGCTGCTGCTATTTGAGCAACATGTAGATGCTGGATACCTAAAATCAGGATTTGTCACTAGGTCTTCAGTCAGAATAGATTCTGACAAAGTTCATGAGGACGTTTGACAGTTTCTTATTTCAAATTGTTGTGTGAGAGGGAAATGGGCCTGGTATACCCTGGTGACCTCCATGGATGTTGGTATTTGCAAGAGTGCGTGTGCATCTGTGTTTATCAGTCTGTTCATTGCCTTACATGTATCTGTCAGTCTGTGTACATTCCCAAGCCTTTACTACGTACTGTTGGAATGAAACCTTGCTCCCACTCTTCAAGACTCAACTTCGAGGTTCACTGGCTGGCTGGCTGTCAGACAGGCATCTCGAGTGTCTCCAGCTGCATTGTGTGTGTGTGTGTGTGTGTGTGTGTGTGTGTGTGTGTGTGTGTGTGTGTGTGTGTGTGTGTGTGTGTGTGTGTGTGTGTGTGTGTGTGTGTGTGTGTGTGTGTGTGTGTGTGTGTGTGTGTGTGTGTGTGTGTGTGTGTGTGTGTGTGTGTGTGTGCTCGCGTAGCTCCACGTCAGCTATACTGCTAGCTAGCAGCCTGTCTTCTTTGGCCGGCTGTTTGTCTGTTTGGCTCCAGCAGTCTCTCCCTGCACATGGAAGCTGTCCAACGTCTTTCCATATAGTGCCAGAGGGGAGCCTGATAAGGGATGAGAGAAGCTCTAACCAAGAGGAGTGATGCCTGCGTGGCTTAGAGAAAACCAGTTGTTTCTTTTTATTATTAGGACATTACTTATCCTCAATTGCGGATTTCTGGTTCGTGGCACACAGTCAGCAGTGTTGTAAGCCAGAGAGACAGACAGATGAGATAGTTCTGTGTTGCAATGCATATGAAGTAAATAACTGTGAGAAAGGGGATTTCTTTATCTCAAGTGGTTTATTCAACAGTCAGGCTATCAGTACAACTTTCAGCAATTCATCATTTAGGTGGGGAATTGCATGCAATCCAGGCTCGCCCTCAGTATGTCATCAGTGGATAAATGTCTAGGAAAATAGAGAGAGGTACGCCGCAGTTAGACATGCTCCCTGTCTTTTTCCTGGAAAGCATCGAGGCACACACACAAACAAACACACCTGCATTTGCCATTTAACAGATTGAGTCATATGCTGCCAACAGGCACATTTAAAACCTTGATTCACTGGTATGTACAGTGGGTTTCAATGAGAGAACTGTAATTTCAGGGTTACGTTTTTGAAGGGCTGCCAAATGTGCTTTTGTGTCACAGGGCAAGCATAACATTTTAGTGAGAGCGTGGTTAATGCCCTGGTGGACTGATCAACATGCAGTGTCACAGTGATCTGTTTTCTCGCTTAAAACGTTTAGATGGGAAATCATGAATTTGTCAGTTGTCAATAAATGTGCAACATGCAACAGCACAAAAACCCTATAGCTCCTGACCGATGCTTTAAATCCAGTGCTCAGAGGTCCTGTAAGCTTTATAAATGTCATGTCTGCAGAGGAGCTGTATCACTCTGATAAGATGGTCCCATGTCATGTTATTATTAGCTTTCTCTGTGGTAATCAGCAGCCAAAGGTGTAATCAATTATGTCAGAGCATATGTTACTTCCTCTCTCCAAAGGCAGTGATGCCTGAGGTTATGCAAATATATATATATATATATATATATATATATATATATATGTGTGTGTGTGTGTGTGTATGTGTGTGTGTGTGCGCGTGCGTGCGTGTGGATGCGTGTAAGTCATAAATTAAATACAACTGAAAAGATCAGTCTGAATGTTGAGCAAGTGATCACAACATTGAGCCTTGCTTATATATTACCAGTGGATTTATTGTTACTATAGAAACAAGACTGATGTCTTTAACAGCTAAGCGTTATTTTTTCCTTGAAGCTTTTGCTACTTTGTTCTGCTGATGGGTTTGTAATACTGCTAAACTTATTACAATTATAAATAAAAGATACATTGCTATGCAAAAGCAACACGGTGATTGACAGAAGGCGTGACCAGAGCCAGTAAGGTAGACATCTGCCTCTGAAAAAGTATAAAAACATGTATCAGTATTTTAAATATGTGTAATGTGTCCACATTATGTGTGTGAAAGAAAGGGATTATGTGTCCCTGGCAGCAGAGCAGGACTCTCCTCCGAGAGCCAAAATGCTCATATATCACTGTTGTTGTGTTGAAAACAGTATAACACAAAATTGCATGGTGGCCAGACAAGTCTCTCTTGGTTCACTTAAACGTTATCATTTGAGAGAAGCAAGGCTTTCACCCGACAGTGATGTCATTTCACTTTAACCTCTGAAGTGTGAGAACAAGGAAGTGGTCTGAACTGCTGCCTGTCAGTTTGGGACACTGCACTCATACTGAGTAAATGTCATCTGGATTGTTGTAGGATATACTAGTGTTTTTATGTCCAATCTGAGAGGTTACAAGTTAGTCGCAAAATGACCAGAGTGACTGGTCTAGCAGATCTGGTTACATCAATCACATAGTATTTTCTGTCTTTAGTACCACATAACATCTTTTGCGCACAGTTTGACCGGGTGCCTATCCATCTTTACTGCCCTCCTTTCCTCTTTCATGTCACTGACTACAAAGTGCTTCAGACTCATTCCCAATGCTAATTTGTTCACAGCTGTTATCCTGCTTGTCATCAGTGATGAATGGGGTTCAACAGGAGCTGAGGGCAATGGAAAGAATATACACACTGCAAGGTAAGATGCCAAATCCACATGCACACGCAAGGAATAATTTACAGGTATTAAGAGGTTTGAGCTTTGGAATCTTTCCCACACGCTCTCTCTTGCCAAAGCCGTTAAATTTAACAAGACTTTTTTTATGAGACACTGAAAGGGATATATGCATAAGCTATATATTAAGTCACCAACTGGGCTTATTTAGGTTTACCAACAATTTCTTATTAGAAAGTGCCTGGTCAGTTCTTGTGCTCCTTATTTGTAAGAAGCCACGTGGCAAAACATTTCAAAAAGCTTCTCACGGAAAGTGAACTTCTCTCCTAGAGGAACTCTCCATGTTGCAGGCGGGATGGTCTGAGCTCCAGCTCAGCTGGCGGTTGAATGACAGCGGAGCCAGGTTGTTTCTTTTTATCCAAATATCCACCCTTCAACTGCTTCCCAGATAAACTCATTTATGCCTCTGCCTGACAGAATCAGATCCAAATGGTTGTTTTCTTCAAAAATATTCTCTCAGGTTTTGCCCATTGAAATTCAATCAGGAGAGACTTTGTTTGCAGATATGCAAAAAAATATTTATTATACAACTGCATGATAAAATGTACAAGTCTTTTGGAGATTAGACTCCATCGAATTAATAATATTTTTAAAGGGGTAGAGAATAGGAACATAACCCCCGATGGAGTCTAGACACTGGTGGCGGCGGAGAAGGAGACCAGAGACCAGACCGGGGAGGTGGAGGGTTGAGCGCTTTGCCTGTAACGACAGCTGACAGCACAGGGAGAACATATTTAAAGCAGAGCTGTAGTGCTGTGATTGGACGTTGAATTTCGTGGCCACGTCTGATTGGTTTAACTGAAAGTATTGCTTCTAAACAGCTGATTTGATTTATGAAGAAAGAGTAGTGATTGGGTTAATGGCGTCTTCCTGAAAGAATTTACGCTGAGCTTCCCAGCACTTCATTAAAAGCTCTGACGCACTAACCCGGCGGCCGACTGTCGGCAGAAAAGGCAGTCGGACTGATCAGTTGGCTCCCCGAGGTCCAAAAAGTGCCTCGGAACACGCCGAAGCGACGCCGACTTGAGCGTACGTTCTGCGCATGCGCGAGTTGTAATACGTCTCCATAACAGCCGGCGGCGCTATTCTGTATTGTCGCCCCAAAAAAATGCCTTTCCGATTCAACAAGTCAAATCGGGCCAAATTAAAGCCGACGGCCCCTCCGACTTGACGACGGCACGTAACACACCAAACAGACTCGAGTCACCGACCTCACCACGGCCGATAATCGGGTTGGTGTGTCAGCGCCTTAAGGTGTTACAATGTCCATGTATTGTTCACCTTTATTATGGTCACTCACGTCTGGCTAATAAAGCAGCTGTTAGCAGCAAAGTTTTCTTATGCAGAAATTGCAAAGGTCAAACCTGTGACATGTCAATAAGGCACACAAAGCACAACATGTCACGCTCGTGCGACTGTTTTGTAGCGATTTTCACAATGTCTACCTAGCCTATTTTTATTTTGCACCTTTAGTTTATATTACATAATATAAAAAAAGACCTAAAGAGCACAGGGAACGTCACCGCCTCATTCTGCAGCATCATGTACGAGAAATGGCATAAGGAATGAGAGCAGACACAGATTCCTAGCAGGTCACATAAGAACACTCCATTCCCTGGCAAAGATGTGGACATTTGGAGCTTTCTTTTGTAGAGTTTGGTTTTTGTTTGTTTTCCCCTGGCTCTCTGGACAGCCTTGGATATGGTTGTGTGTATTGGCCGAGGCCCTTGGTTCAACATTAAGGACATGTTCTCATGTGCTGTTTCTGAAGCGAACACTCAGTGTTGTTGACAGTGCTCTTTGGGGGAGGTTATTTCACAGGTTTGGTGAAATATGTCAAAAGTAGCCTCAAGTGAATATGTTGATTTTCTCTGGGTAATTTTACCATCACTGTCATTTTTGACACTAGTGAACGATGTTTCTGTTGCTTAGTAAAACGCCATAATTATGCCTCAGTCTGCAGCTGCCGAATTTGTGTCCATCTCGGGGGCTATTAGAGCGAGATAGAAACCTAGACCGATTTCTATTCGACACCTGCAGGATGGGGTGAGAGCTAAAGTTAGAGTGAAACGTCTTTTTCGATTTGCACCAAAGCGGAGAGCAACGACAGCTCATAGTGTGAAGTTTTGTTACAGGAAACGCTCAAACTATATATATGATTCCAGAAAACAGAGTGAAAGAGAATAACAAACATGACCTAATTTCTATTAGAGCAGTATGGAGAGGGAAAACAGCTGTTTTAATTAACAAGGAGGGGGAAAGTACTGAATGCGTTTTTGATTGAGCAAAGCAAACATTTATCTGGATATTTTTGTGGCTCACCAGCGAGCATCCAGCGCCGTAGTGATGAAGTCACAGGTTTGGACAGCTGGGCCTTCAGGGTAGAAGAGAGGATGTGTCGAGATTAGAAGAGACTGATTAACACAAAACAGACTGGACGAAGTGGAATCTCCCTCCATCTCTTAATTTCCTTCACTCATCCCACTCTTCTCTTCATGCCTCAATCCCAGGCCCCAGCTCTCCTTGTCCTCTTCTTGTTTTCGCTCAGGGAAGAAAAAAAAGGACAGAGTGCATTGTTCGAGTGTTTTCCTTGGTGCTGCTTACATCGACTGTAACATCAACCAACATTCACGTGGAGATCAAGGGACTCAACTTGGAATCTGTTTTGTCTCATTATAAAGTCGTCTTGAACCAGGGGTTTTCTCGTAAGACAACATGCGCTGTGCGGGTGTCTGGTTTTGTTAAGTTTGAGCTGTAATTCTTCCGCTCTTCATCCCACTAAGAGCCTTTGTTTTCACCATGTGCACACACGCAGATGTGTGATGACTGGCAGGGTGACAAGAGTATTGTCTTTCTTATCGGCAATGGTGTTACAGTAAATGCTCACGTGATTTCAGGGAAGAGTTGTTTTTTTTTTGTTCAATTTGTTCACTGATGTAAAGATAGATGAATAGATCTGTCAGAGGGAGTTTATTTTGAATAGGTGTCGGCCCTTGATGAAAACATGTTTCCCCACAACTCAACCTTTATTCTGATTCAGAGATGAACTCTTAAACTTCACCCTTTGCTTCACCCCAGATGTAACGCACATCTGACTTAAACTGTCAGTGAATCATGTACTCATTGATCAACATCAAATTCACCCAGAGCACGAGCTTCAGTCTTTTTTTTAGACTGGCTCCTGGTGGTCTGGAGAGGCAGCCTGATGTGAGGAGTGAGTAATGCTGACTGGACAGCAGTCTCTGCATGGTGCAGCAGTAGGCTACCAGATGTGTGTGTGTGTGTGTGTGTGTGTGTGTGTGTGTGTGTGTGTGTGTGTGTGTGTGTGTGTGTGTGTGTGTGTGTGTGTGTGTGTGTGTGTGTGTGTGTGTGTGTGTGTGTGTGTGTGTGTGTGTGTGTGTGTGTGTTAGTGGAACAATCAGTGATGCAGACACACACACACACACACACGCACACACACTTTGCTTGCAGGTTTTACGAGACCTTAAAACCAGGAAATGTATTTGATCCTGCGTTTTTAACCGAGATGAAAGTGCTGACCTTGTCTTAACTACTGTTGTTACACACAATTGGCTCATGTATTTAATGACAACAAGTAAATTAGATTGGCAGAGTTGCCAACTTTGGGGATTTACATCAACTTCCTGAAACTGGTGTTACAGACAGAGTAAGTTTTCTGTATATTTTCCCAGGCAAGTAAACACAGCAGCCATGAAGTTTCACATCCACTGTAACTGATGATGAAAATGTCCTTTTCTAATGTTGCATGTTCCATGTTGGAAACATCTGCTGTAAACTATAGAGGCCGTTCTTGTTCGAACAATAATGCCTAACATGTAACATTTCCTCACTGACTAACTGACTGACTTCTGACATTCTTGGACATATTCATCATGCTTTACAGTCTGACTCAGATGCACCAGCAACAAGCAGAAAGGTATAGATAACGACACATGCTGCTCTTTTTATTTAGACCCAAGTTTATGTTTTTATACAGTCTGCTCTTTGGGGTTAGCGGTTAAAAAATGTTTAGGTCAAGCTCCTAAAAACAGAAGAGGAAGTTGCTCAAGCACAAATATGGAAGTGTCTGAGGGAAGTTTCTGGCACAAATAAGTCTTCTGCAGTGGTGGTGATACATGTTTGCATTCCTTTCTTATAGATCTGCTGTTATTTATCATCTTATTAAATAGCAGTTCAGTCAGCCATATGGTGACCATGTGAAATTAACCTGATGAGACACAAGAATAGACACAGCTGTTCAGGCAACAATGCAAATTGACAAATCACACGGAGAGAGTGAACAATACTGGATCTTGACCATTGATTCAGATTTGTAAGTCTTGCAGCATTACCATGTACCTGAATGGACAATGCAACCGTCATGCAAAAATGCTAATGTTGGTATACACCAACATAATACACACAGTGTACATAATTGTAATAGTGGCTTGTTTCTGCAAACAGTTTTTGCCTCTTTGTGAATCATCTGTGAATCCATCAGGAAAGTTTATTATTTTCCAAATATTTATTTGGAAACTACTTCCTTCTACTTCCTCAACACCAAATATTTAAGACTTGCAGCTGCTCTAATCAATATTTCTATGTTAACAATGGATCAAATGACTACATTTGATGTGCGCTATGCAGTTTTGGTTATTTCTTCGCTGTTTGCTCTCTGTTTCTCTATAGAGCTCCTATGTTTACTTGTGTCTGACTCCTCGCTCGGTCAGTCTGCCGTTTCCTCTTTCTCAGTTCCTCCGACAATGCTTTCCTAGCTTTCTGCTTCTTTTTTGCCGCCTCAGCCATGACGATAGTGTGAAAAACTCCATCGCTACCTTGTTAGCCAGTTCCTGAATGGGCGTATGTGTGCAGTACCGCGAAGCAATTCGGTACATCGCGAGACTTGATATCACGCGATACTTCCTGACGCTGAGGCCGGCCGAAAGTTGC
The DNA here is from genome assembly GCA_023631565.1 of Gymnocephalus cernua. NCBI lineage: Eukaryota > Metazoa > Chordata > Actinopteri > Perciformes > Percidae > Gymnocephalus > Gymnocephalus cernua. Next base: position 17,632,258 of record CM042438.1, read on the forward strand.
AAGGGTGTTTTTTCCACTCACAGGCGCTAGGGGGATGCGAGACGACCACCATTCAACTCAAAAAAAGTCATATAACCATTCCAGTGACTCCAAAGCTGTTCAGTTAAGGTAAATTAAGCTAAAAAAAAAAAAAAAAACTGCATAGTTCCCCTTTTATAAGGTGAGAGTATATCAAAGTGACCACACAAAAAAATCAAGTTGGTGGTTGGTTTATGTTGGTGGTAAAATATAACAGTTTTACAATATACATTTATTAAGAACACAGGAAAATAGTTTGAAAGCCACTAACACCCATTCACACATTAATATTACCCACCATTACGTCACAGCATTCAAGTCTCCATTTTACTATCATAATGCCAGGCTGTGCAGAATACACATCTCAGTCCAATTGCACTTATAGTTAAACGCCATAAAGTTCCGTCTTTTCAGCTGGGTTAAAGTGTAAGTGGGCATGAAATTTGCATTATTGTTAAAGTACTTCAAAGTGCTCACATTAGAAACTATAACACACTTCGATGTTTGGGATGCTAAACTGCTGTGGTGGATTTGAGAGAAGGATGCCCTCTACTCCCTTCCACTTGAAAGTGTTGCAGTCTTTTGAACCCTGCTGCTGTCTCTAGAAGTCATCCTCATAGTCAGTGGTTCCAATGCCATTTTGAGGGATAGCATAAACAGATTTACTCTTTTTCTTCCTGGTTTCTCTTCTTTTCTGCGTAGGGTCTTGATTCCCAGAAAAGGACAGGTAGGCGGCGATGCTGTTCCTGACTCCATAGCTCACCATGTTGTCACTGCAGCTGTCTGTGCTGACCAGCTGTCTCCTGTTAAGGGAGGAGATAAAAAAAATATTACAACAGAGCATTTTAATGTTTCAATTTTCTTCTTCACAAATTATGAAAATTGTGTATATCGCTTCATGGATTTCAAGCCATTACTTTTTTTCAAATCCATCAACCACAGAGCTGTTGGAATATCTCTATTCAATAACAAGTAGTTAATTCATTAGTTAGCCAATCGAAAGAAAATATTAATTTTGATTGAGTAATTGTTTCAGACATTTTTCAAGAGAAAATGCTGGTTCCAGTTTGAAGATTTGCTGCTTTTCTTTCTCATATTTGATAGTAAATTCAATATCTTCAGATTTTAGACTGTTTGTAACATACAAATGGAATTTGAATAAGTCATGTTGCGCTCTGGGAAATTATAACAATTTTCCAACATTTAATACACAAAATGATTGATTATTTAAGAAGGTAATCAGCAGGTTAATTAATAAAAAAAAAAAAACAATCATACATCTGATCTTTTTCATTTGTACATACAGTCCAAGAACAGCGATCAGATGACACCAAATGAGCTACCATCTGACAGAATCATAATGCACATGTCAGCTTAAAGCTGGTAAATATTATCACTATCGTACCTGTCTATTTTCTTCCAGTCAAAGTTGCGTCGCATGACGACAGGTGGAGCTACAGGGGTTGCATCTGATGGCGGGGTCGTGCCCGACAGACAGGGGGAGGTTAACGCACAACATAGGCCATCTGCAAAGTCTAAAAAAAGGGGAGGACAGGGGAAGTAAAATACTGCTCACATGCTTACAAACAAACTGAACAAATGTTGCCTAATTTGCATGAACTACTTTCACACTTTTCCGCTCAGGCAAACACAAATCAAACGTGTGAAGGCGGTGGGTTGGGGATCTGTACTGGCCCAGAATAAGTTTCCAATTACAACAATTAACGCACCAGTAGTCATTATTGCGTACATATTGTATCTCATTTCCTGTTTTGCTCTAAAAATGTTCTGTCAGAACAGGAAATGTAAGTTGACCACTGATAAGAAAAGGTTTTATTTTAAGAACATGATAAATTATTTTCAGTGCGATTGCCTGTTTGTGTATGACTCTACATGTGGTGTTGCTTGTTTCCTTTTTGTTTGTTTTTAGACTCTTGTCTCTTTGTTTAGTTCTGTATCTAAGTGTTTGTGAATTCACCCACCCGAGTAGTGGTTGATCATATCTTCAAGGCACTGGAAAGTGAGGCGAGGAGAGATGTAGTACCAGCTGTTGTCCAGTCTGAAGATACGATAGTGCTTTACGATCATGTGCTTCACTGACAGCGAATACAGACCTGAGGATATGACACACACTGCACACTTAGCAATAAGCTCTCAAACATGACACCAAACTACTGTGTTCTAGAATAGAAGCACATAATGTTAACAGGCCACTGTAATTTTGCCAAAACTTATTAATTATTAACTATTGATCCACTCAGACTAAAAAAAGTTGCAACAATGTAAAAGCAGAAGTAACGTGAATGTCAACACTGTACTGTAGAGCCCATTTCCTCCCATGCTCAATCACTGTGCATTTTTGCATCATGAGTAAAGAAAGGTTTCAGATCAAACTATGACCACACATACATTTTCAGTGGAGAATCTAAGAATCCACTAACAAGTAATTCCCTCTTATACATGTCCCTAAAGAAATAGTTTAGGGAAATACACAGAGTTAAATAAGAAGATTGATACCACTGTTGTTTCTGTCTTTTAGATATAAAGCTACAGCCAGGAGATAGTAAGCTTAGCTTAACATAAAGACTGGAAACAGGACAAACAGGTAGCCTGCCTTAAAGAAAATCAGCTCACCAGCACCTCTAATGCCCAATAATGAATGCATTATTTGTTTGTTTAACCCATACAAAAAGCAAGCGTAAAAACACTTTTTCTGCAGTTTGTGGTTTTACAAACGGTTGGGTGCCAAATAATTTTTCGGCTGTTTATATCTAAAGCTCGGCAAGCAAGTGAATAAACGTATCTCCCAAAATGTCTATTCTTTTAGCTTTAGACTATTTTTGAGAATTGTGCCTCTACAAACAGAAAACATGGGGGTTTGAGCAAATGGTAGTGACATGCATCAAAAGTAAATTTTAAAGTGATAATATCTCAACTGTTTTAAATTATGCCAAAAATATATTTGAAATCTCTCCATTCCATAACATAAATTCCTTGAATGTCTAGTCCATTAAGAACCCATGTATTCAGGTGGAAACATCAATGAATACCAATTTTCTGACTTATGATTTGGATCTGACTAGATTTTGTCTTTACTCCCCTGCTCTTGTCCTAACATCGTGCTGATCGAATCTTGCCGCATGCTTACTTGCTGACAAGCATTTTAATTTCCAATGCAGAGACTTTCTACATTTTACAGAAAGCCCAAGTTAAACCAAACTAAGAGAGCCGATTGCGGACTTACCTCTCTCGTTGGTGCTCTCTCGCACCAGGAAGGAGCCCACTCTGTTCCCAGGTAGACAGAGCAGCTCTTCGGCCTTGTGCCTTTCCACCCCCTCAAACAACCAACTGACAGAACAAAAGACATGCTATGAACTAAGATCGCATTAAATTCTTGTTATATTTTAAATCTTAGTAGTAACAATCCCACTAATATGAAAGACATAATCTTGAAATCAACACATACAACATATCACTAATAACTTGTGTTGTGTTTTCAATCTGACGCAAGTTCAAACAGACCAACTGGGCCGATACTAGAGGTTAGTGTCAGTATAGTTCTACTTACCCATGGTAGACAATTGCCACATGGCTGCTGGGTATGTAGTTCTCTTTTTGTGTTTGGACAGAGCGTACTCTCCACCAGTAAGCCTCCCTGACCACCATAAAGAAGCAAAGAGGAATCAACCACTGACCTTTTTGTGTAAACACTTCTCTAAACTGCAAACCTAAAGCGTCAAGTTAAAAATTAGATTTTATTTCCTCATAGTTATTTGAGATCATCCACCTACCAAATGTACATCTGGATCGTTGTATCGTATCGTTTTTAATCAAGAATGCAAAAACATGATCATACTTAGAGATGAGTCTGAGCTTCTCCCCCATCCTGTAGATGGGCTCGCTGATTTCAGACGACGGGTAGTCGTTAAGCACCACCACCATGTCGTCCTCTGAGCCTGCCAAGAACAATATTTACAGCGTTTACAAACTGCCAAATGCTGATACACAGACATCATCATTTGGAAAAGTCCAAAGATGTCTAAGACTAAACTTCCGAAATAATTACCAATTCATTTTGTTTTAGTTAGTTAGTTTTTGTTTTAAATTATTTTCGAGTGTAGCTTAAGATCATGACACCTTTGATACCATGCATGTGCAAAAAGTGCGTAACTGCTGTTACTGACAAGAGTGGCGAAAGCTTTTTTTCATGCACTAAGCAAAATTCTTTAATTGCAAAACAAATTACGTTATTTAAAAAAATGTTGAGAGAGCTTACCTTTTAAAGAGCTGTCTGCGTTGACCTTGTCACTGGCACTCGCGCCTCGGATCATATTCCCCATCCTCCAGATGGACCAGGTTCCAGCCTGAAGTCAGGGCACAGAGAAACATACACTGTGAATGTACTAACCAATTTTCCACTCATGAACCAATCGGTACCACTAAACTTCTCTCTGCTGCTGCATCACCAAGTTTTAACTTCCTATAAGCTGACCAACTGAACTCTTAACTGACACACTGCAGATTGGGGAAGCTGAGGCTAGATGCTATCGGACTCAATTTTCCATTGCAGCATCTAGCTCTGTACTGACAACTGAGTGTGATATTGAATTCATATATTGCAAAATTCTGTTCCCAAGTTGCAAAGCCTTCCTATGTGACAATACTCTTAAGTTACATCATACAGTGTTCAGTTGGCCTGTAGGCAGAAACAACAGTCCTGTTGATACTGAAACTATGAGCTGTACGTAGCAGAAGCAGTTGATGTGATAAAATGTAGACACCTACCTTTGGGGACTAGCTGCCCTGCTGTGATGGCATCAAGTGTGGTGAGAGAAATGATAGCCCAAACGGGGCATGGTGGCAGAAGCGCAGTCCAGTACTAGAGAAGTACCATGTTCCCAAGAGTTTTCAGCAATGACCTGTCACAGAGCGTAGCGACAGCACTGCATCTGACGGCAAACTCACTTCCTGTAATGAAATGAGGAAGAGGGCCATCATGTGTCGTTGAGACACATACAACAAATCATGAAAGAAGAGAGTAAACAACAGCCCTTCGAAATGTAGTCATTATTGTAGGCTAATGTTTTTAGTAACCTACTAAATTATATGTTAAAATGTTTGGTAATCGTGGTAATGTTCCAGTAGAGATGATCAACCTTATTCTATTATCTTTCTGTTCTATAAGCTGTTATTTACTGTAAATGTATGTTGTCATGGAAAGCATAGAAATAGAAAAAAATAGAGCTGAAATTGTTGGTCAGTAAGTCAATTGACAGAAAACTATTTTGATAATAATCGATTAATCATTTGAGTCATTATCAAGCATTACCAACCGTGTTCCAGCTTCTCTATTGTAAAGATAGGATGATTCTCTTTCTTTTATGTAATAGTAAATTGAATATGGATTTTGGGCTGTTGATTGGACAGAAGGTTTTTCACCATTTTCTGGCACATAAAGGAAAAATTCAGCATATATTTTTTGCTAGAATTGGATGAGAAGATTGATGCTGTTGATGATGTTTGTACACTAAATATGAAGCTACATCCAGCAGACTGTTAGCTTAGCTCAGCACAAAAGCTCTCGACGGGGGGCTCTAAAACGGCACCTATAAAACGTACTAATTAACACATTATCTTGTTTGTTTATTCCTTACAAAAACAAAGTGTAAAACCTATATTTCTTTGGTTTTATGGGGGGTAATGTAATTATTTCATGGCTGGGAATAGTTGTCAGGCAACTAGCTGACACTTCAGGAAGTTACTGGTTCCTGGAAGATAGTGACTTCATACTGGGACCAATGGTGTGTTCTGGTTGAACTGGAAAGTCGGAAAAGCCGAGTTCCTGACATGAAGTATCTCTGTAAGTGATAAGAGACAGAAATGTGAAAATAATGTCACTATGGTGAATCTCTCATGAATGTATCTATCTGCAGAGGGGAAACTGAAAATGATATGGTCTTATCTAAACCATTCAGTTTCAGATCTATGACCTTTTGGGACAGTACGCAGTCTGTATAATGGCATGTCAGGAGTTTATGGTATGTGCATGATGTATTATCATAGACAAACTGCAGCTGATTCCATAAAAATGTTTTTTTTGTGGCTAAATGATAAAAAAAACTGTCTGAAGTTTTATCCAGACGTCTTTTCCCTTTCACTCATGAATGACAAACCTTTCACTCCCTGTCTCACTCTACTTGCCTGTGATTCATGATCTCACATTCATTTCTATTTAGCTATTTTTCTTTAGGAGTATATCTGAAGCCTCAGATTACTGGTTACATAAGAAAGTTCCTCTGTGCCACACTTTATTATTCTCAAGACATCTTAGCTTATGTATTTTCCATATTAAAACCTGGATCGGTGTGCTCCAGACCATTAGGCCTCTTTTTCCTGCCACCTTTCCTTTCTGCAGTAAAACAAACAATTTAGACAGAGCAAGAGATCAGCCTCATTGTTAAAGTAAATTTATCTTGGGGATTTGGGGATAAATAGATAGAGGTATGAACTTGTTTCATATTGGCCAGAAAACAATGAGCTGGCAGTTCCTTTTGTTGGCTTCCTGTGTGTGTGTGTGTGTGTGTGTGTGTGTGTGTGTGTGTGTGTGTGTGTGTGTGTGTGTGTGTGTGTGTGTGTGTGTGTGTGTGTGTGTGTGTGTGTGTGTGTGTGTGTGTGTGTGTGTGTGTGAGAGAGAAAGAGAAAGAGTTCTGAGAGATAAATAGGAAGTACTGTACAAGAATCGTACATCTAATCAAATCTACACTGAACTGCAACTAAACTGAGTTTTTCTGCTCATTGTAGAAAAAGCTGCTGCTGTAGCTTGGTGGGTGGTGGCTGGTGGCTGGTGGCTGATGCCAGGGAGGAAGGAAGTCTTCATCGACTTTAGATGGAAATAAATACAAGGTCAACTTGTAGCATGTGTGGTGACGGTGTGAAGAGCTAGAATAGAATTTGCAACATTTCCAGTGGCCAGTTTGATTCATTTTTAGAAAATACCCAAGTAGATTTTACTTGTAGTTGTTGATGGAAATGTTCCAGGCAAATGTCTCCATCTTCTTTGCATTTCTCAACAATTTTGTGCTACCACAAACAAGCTTTTTATCTCTATTAAAGAGTTGGTTCAGCCACATTATTAAACAAAGAAACACATGAAAAACAAAACATATTGTCTCACTTAGCTCTAGTGGTTTGGTTAAATTCTTACTGAAACAATGTACTTTTAACAGTTCATAGTGCAACTATTCTTACTACATATGTAGTTTAATTTTAACAATACATCATGAGCTCATCATAGGTTTTGTGTGTAAAAACTAACTAAAGCTGTTAGATAAATGTAAAGTATGATATTTCCTACTGAAAAGTAGTGTAGTAGAAGTATTAAGTGGTATAAAATAGATATACTTTTGACACAATTTTCAAATGTACAGTATTTACGCAAGGCTATTACTTCACTCTGGAACATTTTCCTCCTTTTTTCTGTATTTCTTTTCAGGTCATAGCTCTGGCAGTGCCAGGGCCATGTGTGTCTTTGAATTAGTCACTAGCAGAAATAACACAGGTGAAACTCGCCCAGTGAGGCCGCCCACACTGACCTCCAGCTCAATGGGCTCTTTGTTACATGGGGATGAGAAACGCATTCCCAAATTAGTTAAGGTAATTGATCAAGACTCCTTCCCATCTAAATTTACTCTATTAACGCTGTTTGTTTAAAATTGGATTAGGCAGGCGTTTATTGGCAATTAATGAATAACATCTTATAGGCTACTGCAGTTAAGAAACAGGAAGCCATTAAACCATAAGAGCATTACCATTACAGGTAAAACCATGCATCAAACATCATTTTTTATAGATCTATGTCTTCTTGAGGGAATACAAAAATACACTTGTACCAAATGTTTTTATTCACAAAATGCTCATAAAAGCGGTGCAGCAGGTGTTTGCAGATGTTACGCAAGCAGTAAAGCTGATATTTAGCTGTCAGAGACTTCCCCTCAAGTGGATAATTGTGAAAGAGGTGTGCATGATTGATGTCCCAATGCCCGTTAAAAACACGTGTTGGGGGAAGTTAAAGCTCCAAATTTGAATAGGGTCAATGATTTGTAAGCACTTTTTCTGGGCAACACACTCTTGTAAAGACAGATTCTCTCTGGCAACTGTGGCTGATGGGCCACAGTTGCCAGTGGCTGCTGTGTAGGCGTCTGGATGTTTTTGAACATTTCAAGGAGTAGTGACTTCCACGCCCTCTGTCTAAAATTACAAAGTTACTGACTGTAAGGAATTCCCCTCATAATTAATTTTGTCTAGAAGTCTAAATCAAGATGTGTTCATATGCCTTTAAAGTTCTTTGGCAGGCAGTGAAAGCAAGAGGTGAGTATTGTTATTATGAATCTTTCCACAGTTCCTCTTTTCCTAAGAACAATACACATTCCACATGCTCGGACAGCGGCAGTTAGTCCTTATGCGGTTCTTGTGTTCTCACACTGTAATGAGCAGTATCTAAATACAGAAGCAAGGGCACTGGAGGCCAAACTGGATTGAAAGGAACGGGGCGTGTGTTGGCTATATGCACATGTGTATGTATCTGCAGATTTATTTAGCCACAGACTTGGAGCCCAAATTACTTACACATAGAGCCCCAAATCCTCCACCAGTTAGCCTGTAATCATTAACGTAATGTGGTCACTGCATGTGGGTCATACAGGCATCTGGAGCATCTTATCCACCAAACCATCTGCACAAGTAATCAGTCCTCCCTGCTTCTCACATCCATTAATGCATTCCTCCCAGCTTTCACAAATAATAATCCTCAGATGAATTTCAAAAGCGTTGTTATTTCTATTTGCTTATTTAGTGATTTAAAATAACTATAATAACATAGCATATTATCCCCGAGGACTCTTCAGCAGAATCATTTTGGGTGAATTTAATGGTAACATAATTGGATGAAATTGCATTAAGAAATCTGAGCCTGTACTTGCAAACCTCCACCATTAAAGCAGAGTTTGTGAGGGGGGGGGGGGAGGACAGTGCTGCAAAGTTGTCCTCTGTTTAGTCTTTTCTGGCAGGAAAGCAAAAGCTCCCAAAAGTTCTTCAGTGAATCAACAACCACTTTCCAGACCTGAAACATTCATTCCAGTCTGAGACCTGTCTTAATGGCTTTTTTTTCAGCTATGTAGAGGAAAATATTACTCAGAAGAATTACATCACTGACATTACTGTGAACCGCGACCACCTTTAAAAGAATCCTATCCTGGGCCATGTGATGGCACTTAGTTAAGAGAAGGTACTTTAGGGAAAATAACTAACATGTGATGCCACTATTCCTAATGGTCTAAAATAAAACAATAATTTGTATTACTATTTATGGGCAGCCTTTTTTCAGCAAAAGCTATTTAATGTATGTGCACTCTGTAATTAACTCACTTTATAGTAGTTTTCATTGTTTGTGGTGGAGTCCGCCATATCTACACTGGATTTAAATTGCTTTTACACACATAAGGTTTACAGGAAGCGATGCAGCATGTAATCCAGTCATCGATATTAGCCTGTTCACTCTCCCACAGCCATATCAGAGTTGTATTAATTTACTGCTAATGTAAACCCAACACTCCCTACAGCTGCTGCTTCACATTAAAAGCATCTGGCAAAATAAGGTGTGGCTTTTATTGAGAAGCAGTCGCAGGAAATGCAATGTATTTGTCAACATAGCACTAAAACTAATAATGCTGATTAAAACAGCTGGCATGTTTCGTCCCTGTGTCAAGTGTCTGTTTTTAGTTTGTTTCATATTTCCTGTTTTATTTTGTAGGTTCTCTGTTCTCCCTTGTGTTGTCTTGTTTTATTTCCCCGCCTGTGTGATTACTTGTACCCGCCTAATGTGTTGCACCTGTGTCTCATTGTCTCCCCTGTCTTGTGTATTTAAGTTCTGTGTTCCCCTTGCCCCAGTGCGAGATTGTCTGCTTCCCTGTGTTCAGCCTTCAAGCGGTTTGCCCTGTGTCCTGTTATCCTGAGTTCCTGTATTCCCTTGGATTTTGACCATTGCCTGTTTTCCCGGGTTTCTCTTTTTCCTGCCGTTTACTAGACACTGTTGCATTGCTTTATTAGCTTGCTAATAAAACATTGTATTTTACGTACCTTAGTTGTGCATTTGTGGGTCCGTTCTCTATGTGCATGATAACGGCATGCGTTTGTTTGGCTGCACTGTAAACAGATACTCCTCTGTTGTATTTCTGACACAGCAGTTGCTCATGGACGTAGTATGTAGTATTAAACTGCACTTTCTGTTACCACATTAACTATGGCTGTCAACAAATCAACAAGGACTGATTGCAACTATAATGTATAGCAACTTTAAGGACAGACCGCAAACACAACTCTTGGCGTAAATGCAAGAGAAACATGCATTTACATGTGCATTTCCTAAAAGAGGCCTTAAATGGGTCCTCCAGTGATTTAGTGTGCTTTCATAAACAGATTTTAAAGAGTCCAGCTCCACACATAGCGGCTCCTACATTTCCCATAATGCAACTGAATAGCATATTTTGTTAGACCCTCTGTGCCTGATGATTTTGTCAGAGTTATTTTTTTCCAGAAGAAATCTCCCTATAGAGACATTATACAACTGTTTGAACTGGCTGAGTCATACGCTCCATGACGGGTAAATCTGTGGAGAGCCCATTTAATTCTCAAAGTCAGTAAGGTTACCTTAGGTTATTCCAGGACAGATTTGACATCATGCAGTCATTAATGGAGGAGGTTCAGTCTTACATTAATTGTGCCATTAAACTAACAAGTCTCCCTGCAGTGAAATCCCCAAAGGTGTGCTCTGAATAGAGGGAAAGTGTTCCTAATGTCAAGGGATCATTCAAGCGCTGTTATCAGTGATTTCATGTGGGCCACCTGTGTATTCTGGCAGCCCCGCCCTCCACCTCCACATGCACGCTTAACATGCACACACATCAAGGATAATGCCAGCCTTCACATCCAGGGCAGGGTAACTATCAGTTACCCTGCCAGCCAGCCCTGCCAAGCCCATAATGAGAGTCTGCATCAATGGACGCAGTCGCTCTCTTCAGCGTTCCAGATGGGAGTTTACCGCTTATCGCTGCGTCATCATCTATTACCCAGTCATTACAGTATATGCCAGCAAGCTATTTTCATGATGCATGTTTTCACTGTGCACCTGTGAAAGTATATCTACCCCCCCAACAAACATAAACAGCTGTTTTTAAGACGTGTAAATCCCAAAGAAGCCCCAGAGCCAGATCTGATAAAGACTTTAATGCTGTTGTCAGCTTTGGCGTAAGCATGTTTTTGCTCACTGAAAACTTGTAATGAGTGACATGTCACTGTGTGGAATGTAATAATTCACAGTCCTAAGCAGATAATGTCATGTTAGTTGGTTTCACGTGACAGAAGGTTGTCTTTTTAGTTAGTTTACCTACATTTTTAAAAAGTTAAAGTTTTTACATCCATCAAACCTTTACTCATTCAGCTCAGTAAAAGTAAAGATTTGACATAAACACTGAATTATTTCACTAGCTGGGCCCTGACTAGCTGATGATGTACCTTTTCAGGAAAAGGAAACACTCTAAACTTATTTTTCCACTGTTCGAAATCATTCAGCTCCTGCTGGCATTTCAGGCAGATCATTTGCTTTATTACTTTTCTGAGAAGCAATCCACAATGGAATTGTGAAAAATAATTGCCAACAGCTCTTAAATTTACGGTCCATTTACTGTGTGACCATGGTTGTCTAAGCTTGCTGGCTTAGTAGAATGTAGATCCTGTCATGGATGCAGGATGTATAGGAAAGCTCAACGTCACACACATTGGTGTGTTTGACGTGAGACAGAACAGATTGATCCCGGGCGTACAACTGGCAAGACTGAAAGGTCCTTTATGAGGGAAATAAATGTCTTTTTTAGAGTTTGCTGGCACAACTTAGCAGTTAAAGCATATTTCATTTTTTTTATTTAGAGTGAGACTATGTAACTTTTGAAAGAATGAATAACCCAATAGTCCTCCATAAGCAATAAAACCCACCCCTGTTCAATTCAACACTCAAGGGTTTTGCTGCTACAGCCTTACTTGGTCTGGTATGAGAAGATGATGTCAGATAAAGTTAGCAAACTTTAGATAGATAGATTAGTACTTTCTGCTATTTTGTAATTGTCTCTTGTGGCTACAGTGGCCGCTGTTTAGCCAAAGCTACATAGGATAGCTTTAACTACCGTATTAAAGGCTGGTTTATAGTAGTACGTATAGACTCTACTCAGAGCCTACGCCGTAGCCTACCTAAGTGGCCTACAATGAATAACTCAGTTATACTTCAGCATACCTACTTTTTTCATATGCAATAGTAATAACAAAAACTGATCTAACCAAAATGTGAAATATTTTGTATGGAGGCTTATAATGCACCTTTATTGTGCAGGATGAAAGAGCCATCCATTTTTAAGTTCAAGCAAGTGGACCAATGGAAGTTCACAGATGTTATTCTCTGCATGACCTTTGACTTTCTCTGCTGACGTTAACACTTTAGGAAACTTTAGATGACCGAAAAACTGGACAGTTGTACATTTCATCTAGTCACCTAAACACTAAAGCACGATAGGTTTTTACAATTGATTTTAACAAATGATAAAGATAACAGTATTCCTTTTCTGTACTCATGCGAGGGAGCAAATGCTTCACAATCTTCATTCCAGTAATGTAACCATCGCTGAATATGTGTAACGTGATTCCTGTCATTTCCCTCGTTCCTGACATTCCTGCCTGATGTTTTTAACTTTGGAATTCACCTTGTCATCTGTGTTCAAGGTATCGAGCCCGAACTGACCAGCCCGAACTCAACTTCCTTCATCAGAGTCCAGGATAAGGTGAGTACATAGTTATTTCTGCTGTCAAAATGTGGTTGTATTTTAACTTTACCCCCATCCTTTTCACTGAAGTAGTTTATCACAATAATTCATCAAAAACTAATCCAATCTTTTTTTATTTGTTAGAATAAAATAGGACAAACAAATATAAACTTTAATTTTCAGTAGCAGACTTTGTCCATGAGTGGATAAATGTGTACGGATAAAACAGGAAACACTTGAGGCCATACTTCACCTATTAGCACCCACATGCCTTGAGGAGACTCTGATCCCAGGTCACAACAATATAATAACTTAGCTAGCTATTAGCTATTACATATTTCATGGTCAAGTGCAGATGTTACTTAAGAGATTGTCACCATGTGCAGGTTGTTTTTCCTCCCAGTGCGTAATTGGTCCTTGTTCACTCTTAATACCAACTTCACAAAGCACGAAAAAAGGAAAGGACTGGAGCTACCTGGAATGATTGCTGACAGCTTTGCAGTCTTCTATATAGTCTATGAAGATGGAGCAAGGTATAGAAGGAAGCCCTGTCATACCGTCTCACTTTCAAGGTTTGGAGTTGTGATTGCGTAAACCAGGCCGACGTTTAAAGTGTGGTTTTCACTGGAACGGTTCTCCGGGGATGTGCTTAGCTCTAAATCTCATTTAGGGATTCACTTCACTTTGAGAAAATCTGTCAGCCACGATGGCGCCAAGATTCTCCTTAACCTCTTGAATGTCTCAACACATGGAGCAGATAAGGCAGCCTGGACTCTCACACTGATTATAATGTGTTTTCCTCTTCTTCTTTTCCTTGTGCCACTAATGTGATTCTTCAAGCCTTTCAAAATGTGTCATTTCCAACCATTGGACTTGACCGTATCAGAACAAAGGTAAATACCTGCAGTTCCAATGACTGATTCCATGAATGCAGAGGGGATTATATGCTGATGTAAGATATCTGGCATTAAAGCTTGAGAATGCCTCAAAGTCATTTAGCCATGTCAGTCATTTGGATATGCACAACAGGATCCAGAGTCATTGCTTTAAACAGCTGCTGAAAAGTCTCAACGGTGCCTGATCTCTGTGCTGTGTACCCATCTGTATGTCTGATAGCACGTTGTGCTGATTCTTGACTACAAATGGAAGCTTTTTTAAAATCACACATCCTGAGGCTAGGCTTTTAGAGATAGTGGGTTAGCCAGGGTAAACACTCTAAGACAATGCATTCCTACAACGGGATGGGCTCATGCCATCAAGAAATGCCAGGACCTTAACAAATCAGTCATTTATAACCAAAACATGTTTGTGTATATGAAAAAGTCACTGTCCACATAAAGTTGAAAGAATTCGAGCCAGTGTTTGGTTTGGACTACAGCCAAAGCCATACTGAGCTGAAATGTATATGCCTCACTGGTCTGCTTATTGTTGACCCACGCACAAATGCTCTAAAAGACGGCTTTTGTAAAAAGTCATGATCTCGAGAGCAGTTGGGATCTTGCAGAATTCTTAGTCCCTCGCTTTGGCTACATGTCATCTCTCGCCTGCCAAAAGCTAAACAAATGATAAAAACAGCATGTGATGCAGGCACACTGTGTTAGAGGCTGACAAGATGCTTATTGGCTGGCACAGTACCAAAATGTGCAATACATTCGCATGAGGCATGTCTGAGCCTGGCCTTAAATCACAGAACAAGGCTGACGTGAGGTGAGGAATTTCAACTCAAGTTACCTGGACATCAAAACTATATTTACACAGATGTTTGAATTTTTGATAACATTAAACTCAGCGAAACACTGAAATATTCCTTTAAACTCCATCCTGTTGGCAAACCATGTATATACTTTGTATAAGTCCTTTGTCACTTGCTGTTAGTGTCTGAATTCTTTACTTTCTTTAGGCATTCCCTGATCACTTTAAGAGTTCAAGAAATTACCAAACTTAACAAATTAAAAACATGAAAAATAAATTCGGAACTGAAATAGTTGTGTAGTTTACCGTTGTTATAATGTGTGGACAAAAGCTGACGCAATCCAAAGACAAAACTACAACAAAATCTGTTCTTCAAATATGGCTTGGACTAAAGATTGCGTCCTTAAACTTCTTATTTCCATTTAGTCAGGCAGGTACTATTCTGATTGATCTGTTATTGTCTAGGTGTGTAGCTGCAGACAGTTAAGGAGGAGATATTAAAGCTGGTCTTTGAAAGGCAAAGGAAATGTCAGACAAAAATGTTATGAAGGAATAAATCTAGCCCCACTAAATCAGCTGCTTGGAGAAAATAATGACAGACATTAAAGGTCTTTGGTGTAAATCATTTTAATCATAACAAAACTATTGCTCAGCTTTTAGCCACTGGTGTGTGTCCTTGTGTGTGGAAATGTCTACATGCAATTGCATAACACACCTCTTCTCATACAAAGCCTATTATACAGGGCCGAAAGCATTGGACCAAAAACTGAAATTGGCAGGATCGTGACTAAATGTCTGCAGGATGTGTTAGGATTTTCCACTTAACAACAAACACAGGCATAAATGGAAACTTTTTTTATACAAACATTCCTTCTCAAGAACTGTTAACTTAAGGTGGATAATCATTTTCAAAGTTGTGCAATCTAGTCAAAGGATTAATTGATTATTAATATATATGTTTACCCAACCATACTCATATAAAACATCATTTTAAACTGTGTACTTTTCAAGTGTTGACATTGTTCTCAATGAATCTGTTGGTTATGTGCTGCTAGGATGTTTTGATGTTTTGTGCCTTGTTTATTGTGTTGTTGTTTTCTTGTTTTTTGTACCCCCCAACTCCAAATCAAATTTCCCCTGGAGACACAATAAAGAACTCTGAACTCTGAACTCTGATGTAATAGATCAGATGTTTAAACAGCTGACCGAGTGGCATTATTTTGGGCTTAGCTTTGTTTGAACTGTACTTGTGTACTGTTGGCTTTACCAGGCCAACAGTGTTAAATATTTATATACATATATATATCTAGCAATAATACAGTATTACATGGTGTTTCTGCAAACTGCACGAGCAATCGCTTGCTATTAAACTGCTTTGAGTTCATGTAGGATTCTCATAACTGTGGAGCCCAGCAGATGTTTTCCTCAGTCCATGAGTCTCAGACCACAGCTATATAAAGACAGTATAATTACTGGACTGGTCTGAGCACAGCCTGCCATGCCCATTCTCTGTCACACACACACACACACACACACACACACATACATCCACACAAACAAACAAGCCACTCATATAGTTTAAGCACGAAGGTCTACATATGGCTCACAAAGTTCAATCAAGTTTGAAGTGTAGTTTGAGATTTGGGGAAACATGCAAATGCACTTTCTTGCTGAGAAATAGATGAGCAGATTGCAATGCTCATGTCTGTACTATGAATATATAGCTTAACATATATAATTGACACGGTGGGAAACGGCTAGCCTGTGTCTGTTCGAGGTAACAAAAGGCTCTGCACTTCTAAAGCTCGTTTGTTTAATCTCTACAAAGATTGAAGTATAAAAACATACACGGTGTGGTTTTTAGAGGGACTATTTTTTGCAGGGCTCAGTCACTTCCTGTAGAACCCACCGTGAAACCACAATGTGACATTTTTACATTTTGGTTTTAGCATGGTATGAACAAGACCTATATATAAGATATTTAAATATAAGTGTTAATTGAGGTGCCGTCAGGCAGATGTTGTTAACGTCAACAAGGTCAGGCTAGCTGTTTCCAGTTTATACTAAGCTAAGCTAACCCTCTGCTGACGTGAGCTTTATATTTACTGTACAGGCAGAAGAGTGATATCTATCTCCTTATCTAATTGTCAGAAAGAAAACAAATAAGCATGTTTCCCAAATTGACAAACTATTACTTTAAAATGTCTTCATCACTGTTATTGGATATTTAACTGGTTTTTTTTTCCAATTATTCTTGCTAATTTAGGAGATGCTTTAATTATTTCAGTGCCCCGTTCTTAAATTAACTTTCAAACGTCCCTTTAATTGTAAATACAGTCAGTATGTGTTTGTAGCAAGACTGATTTTAAGAAGTTTACAGTCTATTATGAGTCCACTAGTTGCAGAGAAAAAAGAAAATGTGAACTTTTTTTTCCCACACTAGTGATGTGCTGAACTTTATATCACCTCAGCAGTTTTTGGTCGCCTCAAGGTGTTGTAAATTCATTCTCCCATTCTAAGGAGGATTACCGACTCCACTTGACTTTGAAGCTCGAAGATTTCCAAAACACGGTTTGACTTCAAGGCTTCTCTGTAAGTTGAGGGCATTTTAATGAGGGGATTTTGACTCGAGCCATAGATGGTCGACTCCCGTAATCAGGCCCTCTATCTCACTTTATGCTTTACTGGCTCTTTCATTCTCATGGGACAGATATTACACAGTGCTCAGGGGGTGCTGTGTTTTACTCTACCTCACATACAGGAATGTGATGCACCCAAAGAGTCTAAGGGTGTACATGCTAATATTGGGTGACACTGATTAGTGCTGTTGCCTTCAGGTTCAGTGCCGTTTGTGTGTGCAGATTGCATGTTTCCACCCAGACTTTGAGTTTAAGCAAATCAAGAAACGATTGATGAATGATGGGAACATGTCTACAGTGTTTCCAGCTCTCCACCCAATGCATGCTGGGATATCCTCAAGGCCTGAAGAGGATGAAAGGAATAGTTTGACATTTTGAAAAACACTCTTATTCGATTTCTTGTCAACAGTTGGATATAAAGATCGATACCACTCTCATGTACACTAAATATGAAGCTACAACCAGCAGTCTGTTAGCTTAGCTTAGCATACAGACTGGAAACAGAGGAAAACCGCTAACCTGGCACTGATTGATGAAAAAAAAAATCCTTAAAATTAAAAAACCTGCCGGCCAACACCTCTAAATTTAAAAAATGAACCAACATGTTAAAACAACAATATGCTGGAACTCTTTCTTAGCTGGGAGCAGAGCCTCGCCCCACTTGTTGCTTGGCGATCTCACAGTGACTACAGTAAAAAGTTTGTGTACGGACAAACAAACAAAATATACTGTTTTAATAACAGTAGTTAGCTTTAGGGATGCTTGTAGGTGGATTTTGTTATCCTTTTAACTGAGCCAGGCTAGCTGTTTCCCTCTGTTTCAATTATTTATGCTGAGCTATGCTAATCGCCTGCTAGGCTTAGCGTCACATTTTATGGACAGACTTGAGAGTGGTATACATTTTGTCATTCATTTACTTATGGTAATAAAGTGAAACTATTACTTTAAGACAATAGGCTAAATGAGCTCTTTGCTCCTGCTCTTACTCCCTGTTAAGCCTTTCCCTTAAACAACCTTCACCTTTAAACTTCGACGGAATCGTTAAACACGCTGAGTTCAAGTCAGCTGATAAACTGAGCCCTATATCCACTTCATGTGAGAACAAAGCAGTGGTCGCCTCAGACCTGGCTTTCATTATGAGATATTTTTGCCAAATGCACCACAACAAGCACAAAAAAACAGACAAGCTGGCACGCAGTTGAATGACATCACCTAATGATGCATACTGTAGATCCATGTGAAGCCCCGCAGTTAACACTAACTACCGCTATCGTATCACACCAGAAAATGGAGGACAGATGCTGACATGAGCGTGAATGATACCACCTGTAGTTTTAAACCTTTCTCTCCTGTCTCTGTATTGTTTCCGTTGGCGAAGGCAAGGCCTTCGGTGTGTGAGAGAGCCAGTTTGTGACAGATGTAGAGAGAGGTTGGAGGACAGAGACAGACGGAGAAAATGAGTAATGCACGGATAAATGTTAGCCACTCATAAAAAACTTGTTTTTACCAATTGTAGCTTTATTTTTCATGTTTATGGAAAAAAAGGAATCAAATAGGATTAATGAAAACAGCACAGAATAGGATAACATTTGAAAAAGATGCTGTCTTAACTGAACAAGGGGTAATATTTCTTCTGTACATGTAGTCCCAGAGGGTTCCTATAGTTTGCATACATGGGAAATCATCAAAAATTACAATGAGAACACTTACTTTCAGATTTCAAGAATTTAAAAAAACAATATCACATCAAGAAGAATCAAATGTAGAGAAATGATACTAAATCTTAAATGGTACAGAATAGGTTACATGGGATACAAATGAATGTAAATAAAAAAAACAACAATGAACTGAACTGAGGTGGATGGAAATGGCGTGAAGTGGAAGAAAGAAAGAGCAATAGAAAGTGACAGAGATGGAAATGTAAAGATGGAGAGAAATTGAGCGTGAGAGAAAGACAGCCCCAGAGACAGAGAGAGTGGGTACATTGTGCTGTGGAGTCAGATCAGGTCGTCCCGTTCAGAGCAGAGAGAGAAGCGCTGCTCAGATCAGCTCAGAGGCTGACAGCTCTCTGACAGGGATTAGAGGACTGCCTGTAAATAATAGGGGTTCTGACCTGGGGCACCTTGCTCCTTGACAAAGTGCACATTTCTCATCTATCACTCTTTCCCTCTCTTGAGAGGACCGGCATCAGTGAAATAAATGGTTTATAAGCAGTGTAAAGCAGAATTCTTTTGGCAATCATCTGCGTCATCTCAAAGAGAAACATTAACATTTCTAGGAAAATGAAAAGAGCGCAAAGTAGCAGGCTTTGACATAGTTGACATCATTAATTTGAACTGAACATCTGTGGGCCAGACACAGACCCGGCCTTAAAATAGGTATTGTAGCCAGGCGGTACGCAACCTGCAGGGTATATTTTTTTTTTCTCATTTCTTTTAAAAGCAAATGTTTGCTTTCAACAACTTGTGTGCAGTTCAGATAATTCAGCCACAGCTGAGTGGTCTGTGGTAGAGGAAATGAGGTGAGATGCTGTTACATGAAACGTCAGACAATATGTATAATCAACATGAAGATTGCAATTCAGTTCAATAAATAAAATACAGTTAACAAAGTTGAAGAAGTATTTATTCAGATTATATATCATGCATTGGAGGAAATGCACGATGGGCACGTGTGGGACCATTAGTCCACACAAACAAACAGTGTGAGCTGAATGATGGCGTGTAACGTGTGCAGATGTGCATCTAGTGTAGGCTACATATAAAGTATCATTCCCATAGCTCGCTGTGATTGGAGGAAAGAACGAGTTTTGCATGGAGCGTGGACATGAGAAATTATTAAAGCAACCAATAACTATTTTAGCACACGTGTCAAAGGGACCTCTGCCTGGCCCTGGGTGTCTTTGGGTTTCCAGACACGCCCTATAGCCACCGGGGTGGAGGAGGAGGAGGAGGAGGAGGAGGATCGGGTGAAAGCGGAGCGGAGTGAAAGAGAAGGAACCCGTCCCCTGTCAGAAGTATGCGGGGCTCGTCCTCTCAGACCTTACGTCAGCCCGGACTCTTTAACAAACTGTCGGTCCCGGTCAGGACGCAGGCAGAGGTGCACGGAGATGACAGCGGCGGGACGAGGAGGATGTAGCACACCTGCGGAGAGCGGCGTGTCATGCGTTTAAAACGGAACTGATTCTGGATTCAATGCATTTGCAGTTCCTCACCAGTGATGAGTTGGCTCCTGTTGTGGATTGTAACTGCAGCCGGGATTCAACAGGTGGGATGAATGATAGATTTATTTAAAGAGTCCCTTTTTTAATGTGCAAGCTGCATACTTTGCTCACTTTCAGGACGCACACAGTATGCCTAAAACTTGTGAGATTAACATTATTCTGCATCTCTGTTGCCCATTTAGTGTGTTTTACGACATGCAAAGTTACCCTTACTATGGGGGACTTGTGTTTGTATAATAATATAATTCACAGTAAGTTTTAGTGACTTCTGCCAGTTTTTATTTTATTTTCCCAAACTCTTGTTGTAAGGACGTTAGAGTCTATATTTATATAGTTTATATATCTTTATGGAGTTTTGTGGTACTCAATAGCAAGTTTATAGCCTAGTAACCACATCGTTTTTCAGGGTAGCCTACCATAAATGAATGTGATGACATCAAAAATGAGTTGGCTGTACATGTGTAACTGTGGCCTCAAAAGATAAATCAGTGCTGCCTATGGCACGTTTTCTTGACTTGTGAAAGAGTAAGCTTGATTGAATGGACTGACTAACCTGAACCCCATTTTTCCCCTCTAATTGTTTCCGAAGAGAAGTCGTTTTGTCATCAACCACCCCGGGGTTAAATTTGCAGAGTGAGATGCTGGCAGTTGCCACTCTGCAGCTTCACTTCCCTTCGTTTGTTATATGCTAGTGCCACCTCGTGGTTATAACAGCTTTTTTTCTGCATCATCTATTCTCCCATTATCTATCTACTGTATAAATCTGTGGATCACCTTTTGGAAATAGTTTTTTTTTTCATATTCATTCAATTCATAGTATCTTATAAAGTATGAACATGTTTAAACTGTTTAAAGCCATGCTTCCTCCTTTAAGTGTCACAAGCTTTTTATAACTTTAATTTTCTGGGAGTGTTTTTTTATGTATGTGAGATATACAGTATGTGTGTATGTGTTTGTTGTGTTATGGTTGTCTAAGCTACTGGATGCCTAAAATGTCCCTCGGGATGAATAAAGTATCTACTATCTATCTATCTGTCTGTCTATCTATCTATCTGTCTGTCTGTCTGTCTGTCTGTCTGTCTGTCTGTCTGTCTGTCTGTCTGTCTGTCTGTCTGTCTATCTATCTATCTGTCTGTCTGTCTGTCTATCTATCTATCTATCTATCTATCTATCTATCTATCTATCTGTCTGTCTGTCTGTCTGTCTGTCTGTCTGTCTGTCTGTCTGTCTGTCTTTCTAAGCTTTTGGAGAGAAATTTAAAAAAGCAATACCCCAGTGACAGTTTGTCTATTTCCCCACTTTTGTTTTATAAAATGTTGTCACACCTTCCTGCAAAGGGTTTGTCCATGCCTGTGCACAGATCAGAAGTCATCTGATCTGACAGGAGGGAAAAGCTCAAACCAGCAGGGAAAGGAGGGTCATTAGTCATCATGGTGACTTCTCACAACAGGGCAAAGAAAAACAGCATTATAATTAACTGGCCATCACCAAAACATGACAGCTGGAAAACATTCAAAGAGGTGATGATATCGAAGCTGTGTGTCTAAATGTCTAAATGTCTAAAACCTGAATATTTTAAGATCACCCAACTATTTGAGCGTCTTTCTCTGCTTTTAGTTTTGCTCTAGAGCTCTTAAATATGTTTTTCTCTAACTCATTTAGTGCTCCGTTAGGAATCCCTCTCCTTACAGCGTTTAAATACCTTTTAAATAAAACCATGCTGAATTTAGTCAGCAAAGATGAACGATGTCAGGCTGGTGATTGCATTAGGCTTTATGTTTTCATAATTAACTTATGAAACGCCCACCTCTCTCTGCTCTCCTGTATTTGTTTGTTAAGAGTGATGGACAGCTGTTGTGCTGTGTTTGTTTTGGTTTTTCCATCTCTACAAATTAGCCTGAGGGCTAAATTAACTCATCTGAGGAATGGCTTAGTGGCACGGCCGTGATTAAAGCTCATTTATCTGCATTAGCTTTTAACGCTGAGCACAGCAGTTATTAATATGCCCATAATTCCATTGAAGTGCTGAGAACAAGCTTAGGGATATGACATAGGGCACGGCTTGCATAAGATGATTAGCATGTTTCCTCACAATTAATTGCGAATGAAGTGTGCATGTCATTAACACTTTGATTGTATTATACTTCTTGTGAGTTACTCTGCATTTTTGCCAAAAAAAAGTTCCATATTAGTTTTAGGGATGTATAGTTTTGTCAACTTGTCTATGCCTAAGAAGCCAACCTCAGTTTCTCCCTTTTTCCCAAGCACACTGTGTTCTCAAAACAAGCAGAAATTAATTTTAAAAAGTCATATCTGTCGTCAGGAAAACACACTCTAAATCAATGAAGAAAAGCTTTTCCTCCGTTGACACTCGTGCATCCACTGTCTAAAACTAACCTCCAAGTGCTAGGCTGTTAATGTGGCTCCTGTGGCCTGTTTTAGTGAGAACATCTGCTTTTAAGAACCACAGAGCTGTTAACTGTGTGATCTTGGCTTGTAAGAGTCGAAACACACTGACGCTCATGTTTCATTGGCAGGATTTTGTAACTGTTGCAGATTTTAAATATGATAATGGAACGCTTCCAGAGTGTTAAGTACAAACAAGACGAGACTATGCCATTGCTTTATTAAGACCACTGGGTGTGTAATTCATTTTTATGGGCTTGATTGATTTATTGCACAGAACAGACGTTAGCAGGCTGCCATGTGTTCCACCCGTGTATGCAGTGAAACAAAGGTGTTTGACGCCATTATGATCAGCGACTTTCTGAGACAGGTTTATCAAAGAGGGCAGGATATAGAGGAATTCAGGAGAGCCTCGCCACATGGGGTCAAATACATTTCATGTGATAAAAGATGACTGTTTTTTTTTTCACAAACACAGAGAAAGACTAGCTGCTGAAGCCTGTGTGACCAAAGATAATGCTGTATTTTTTTAATGTGGTGCGGGTTCAGTGAAATGGCTACAAATATGAACTGCACACCATGGTTAAACTGCACTTATTTAAAAATAAAATGTGGCCTAATTTGTTCACTTTCCTCTCTCCAGGTCTACTCCCAGAATTCCACTGCCATGCCGCCTGCCATAGCCTTCACATCCCCAGCTGTGGACCTGTACAACCGCACGCAGTACTGCAAGTGGCCCTGCGAGTGCCCCACTGTCACCCCTACCTGTCCGCTGGGCGTGAGCCTCCTCATGGATGGCTGTGAATGCTGCAAGGCCTGCGCCCGGCAGGTGGGCGAGGTGTGCAACGAGGCAGACACATGCGACTACCACAAGGGACTGTACTGCGACTACAGCTCGGACAAGCCTAGGTACGAAAAAGGAGTGTGTGCATGTAAGTGTCACTCACCAAAACCGGCAAAACAAAGATTTTACACAGTTTATTTTTCTGATGTGTTTTTGGATCACTGTCCACACCGCAGCACAGACTGCAAGTGACCAGATTATGTTTTGGTAGAGCAGGTGTTTTCTGCCATATCAACACTGGTTGTCCTAGCAACACAACACAGGTGTCACTGGACTAGAATACTGATGCAGTTGCCTGCTTGGTACCACAGGCAACAACATGCAAGCAAGTCTTTGACCTCCTCTGATTTTTCCTCGTTATTTCGGTAGTTTATAGTTGCACTATCATTGTACTATCCTGCTGAATTAAATCACTTCACTCAATGACAACGGTTGCATGTCCACAAATTTGATGTGGATCATATTACAAACCACACATGGAAATGACTTCAAAAGCCTGACTTCCATATGTTTTTGGGGTGTTAACACATGGGAAATAAAATCTAACTCCTAAACATGCAAAAAAGCTTTTTGTATAACATAAGCCCCAACTGTAGCCCAAAATTATGCCTGAATCTAATTTAGACTTTCCATTATGTTTCACTTTTCACACTAAAATAGAGAATGTTGGGTTGTGCATTAAAATAAAGTGACTTGCTTAATGTATTGTATGTATTTTTATAATTTCATAATTCACAGCATCATTCACAGCATTTCTATTGTGTGATATCAGCCTGTAACAGAAAGTGTCAAACCAGAAAGTAATTGCGTGAATGCAGATTCAGCAGAATTCACAGTATTGTAATCCGATTCTTCGGTCGCCTACTACTTCTGCATAATTTCAGCTACAAAAACCATTCAAATATCAAAATGTTCAGCTCTTTAAGGACATGTGTGCTTGTATTCAACTTTTCTCCACTGTAGTTTTTAAAATATGAAGCTTTTTTTATTGAAAAGTCATTGAAAGTCAATGGAGCAATCCTCTTTAGGCTTCTTCCACTTCTTAATGCTAGTCCTCCCACATACTTTCACCTACAGATGTAATTCTAACTTTAAACTATAATTCTAACTTTAAACTATTCTATACTATACTATAAAACCTTCAGCTATTAGAAAACAATTCAGCTTTTTATCACTTTTTCGACATACTATACTATGGCTTTTTATTACTTTTTTCGACATAGTATACTATGGCTTTTTATCACTTTTTTCAACATTCTATACTAAGGCTTTTGTCAACATACTATGCTATGGCTGTTTTATCACTTTTGTCAACATACTATACTATGGCTGTTTTATCACTTTTTTCAACATCCTACACTATGACTTTTTTCGACATACTATACTATGGCTTTTTATCCCTTTTTCGACATACTATGGCTTTTTATTACTTTTTTCGACATACTATACTATGGTTTTTTTCTCACTTTTTATTGACATACTATACTATGGCTTTTTTCTCACTTTTTTCGAAATACTATACTATGGCTTTTTTATCACTTTTTTCGACATACTATACTATGGCTTTTTTATCACTTTTTTCGACATAATATACTATGGCTTTTTTCAACATACTATACTAAGGCTTTTGTCAACATACTATGCTATGACTTTTTTATCACTTTTTTCAACATACTATACTATGGCTGTTTTATCACTTTTGTCAACATACTATACTGTGACATTTTTGCAACATACTATACTATGGCTGTTTTATCACTTTTTTCAACATACTATACTATGGCTTTTTATCACTTTTTTTGACATACTATATTATGGCTTTTTTCGACATACTATACTATGGCTTTTTATCACTTTCTTCGACATACTATACTATGGCTGTTTTATCACTTTTTTCGACATACTATACTATGGCTTTTTATCACTTTCTTCGACATACTATACTATGGCTTTTTTATCACTTTTTTCGACATACTATACTATAGCTTTTATCGACATACTATACTATGGCTTGCTTCCACATAATATATTGTGGCTGTTTTATCACTTTTTTCGACATACTAAACTATGAGTTTTTCAACATACTATACTATGGCTTTTTATCACTTTTTTTGAAATACTATACTATGGCTTTTTATCGCTTTTTTTTACATACTTTAATATGGCTTTTTATCACTTTTTTCTACATACTATACTATGGCTTTTTATCACTTTTTTTGACATAGTATACTATGGCTTTTTTCAACATACTATGCTATGACTTTTTTATCACTTTTTTCAGCATAATATACCATGGCACTTTATCACTTTTTATCAACATACTATACTATGACTTTTTATCACTTTTTTCGACATACTATACTATGGCCTTTTATCACTTTTTTCGACATGCTATACTATGGCTTTTTATCACTTTTTCAACATACTACACTATGACTTTTTTCGACATACTATACTGTGGCTTTTTTATCACATTTTTCAACATACTATACTATAGCTTTTATCGACATACTATACTAAGGCTTTTTTCTAAATACTATATAATGGCTTTTTTCAACATAATATATTGTCGCTGTTTTATCACTTTTTTCAACATACTAAACTTTGAGGTTTTTTTGACACACTGTACTATGATGTTATTTCTGACTTTCTTTGACACACCGTTCTTTGTGGATTCAAACCTAGTACGGTACCTTCTGGTTGTGAGGCAACAGGGCTAACCATTGGGCCACCATGGTGCATACGTATAGTATGACTTTTTTGCAACATACTATACTATGACTGTTTTATCAGTTTTTTTCGACATACTATACTATGGCTTTTTATCACTTTCTTCGACATAGTATAATATGGCTTTTTTCAACATACTATGCTATGACTTTTTTATCACTTTTTTCGACATACTAAACTATGAGTTTTTTTTGACATAATATACTGTAACGTTTTTTTTCTGACTTTCTTTGACACACTGTTCTTTGTGGATTTGAACCTAATACCTTCATGGTTGTGAGGCAACAGGGCTAACCATTGGGCCACCATGGAGCATACATGGAGTATAATGTTTTTGCGACTTTTGTCAACATACTATACTGTGACTTTTTTCGACATACTATACTATGGCTTTTTTATCACTTTTTTCGACATACTATACTATGGCTTTTTATCACTTTTTATCGACATACTATACTATGGCTTTTATCGACATTCTATGCTATGGGTTTTTTATCACTTTTTTCAACATACTACACTATGGCTCTTTATCACTTTTTTGACATACTATACTATGGCTTTTTTCATTACTTTTTTGTCATACTATACTATGAATCTTTTCAACGTACTATACTATACTAATATTTTTTTCCACTTACCCTAATGGGTGGCTTGTGCCTAGGAGGTAGAATTGTCATTCTGTAACTAGGAGGTTGGAGGATCAATCTCAGGCTCCTCAGGCCACATATCAAAGGGTCTCTGATTATGTCTTTTTTTGACATACAGCTCTAGCATTTTAGCACTTTTTTGGACATACTCTACTATACTATGGCTTTTCTATAACTTCATGATATACCATACTATGACTTTTTATGACTTTTGTTCACCTACAATGTCATAGATTTGTACATCCTAAGAATAGTTTCATTCATAACTACTTAATTATGATTCTAAATGCAATGACATTGTGATGTGTGCAGTTTGCCTTGCATGTTTCTATAATATGTGACCGACTGCTTGTTGTTCCCCTCTGCCAGATATGGTTGGAACAGGCTGCGAGCATGATGGCGTGATCTACCGTAACGGGCAGAGCTTCAAGCCCAGCTGTAAATACGAGTGTGTGTGTGTGAATGGCGCCATCGGCTGTGTGGCGCTGTGCACAGAGTCCCAGCCTCCGCGGGTTTGGTGCCAAACCCCACGTCGGGTCAAAGTCCGGGGACAATGCTGTGAGCAATGGATCTGTGATGAACCCAAAAGAGGGCGCAAGACGGCGCCACGACATGCAGTAGAGGGTAGGACACCTTAGATATATATACGCTAGAGGGGGTCATGTTTTCTGTTGCTTGGTGAAGTTGGGCTTTACCTTGCAAACTTTTTCAAATCCCCTAATTTCCTTTCCAAAACATCGAGGCGAGGTAAATCAAAGGGAATGCTTCAAGTATTGGAAGAGAACACAAAAACTAGGTGCGAGGGAATAAACTAGGGAAATGATTGTCATTGCTTTATAAGCATGGTTATGTAAACCAATTCTTAGGTTCAGGAGGTTTTTTAAAGAACTTTGTTCTGGAGGATATCATTATAGATGCAGTTCACTGAATAACTTCATATTTACAGTTGAATGTATTGTACATGGATGTAAGAGGCCATGGAATGCAAAGTAGAATTTATATTCTTTTTTCAATAGCAGATGGATAAGATTGGATTTGATAAGTAGCAGCAGCTGTGTTTGGAATTGGCAAGAAACACATATGTGAGTCCGAGAGGATCATGAGGTTTGGGTGTGTGTGCAGGGACAGACCAATCCTTTCCTGTGGAAGCCCTCACACTGTTTTTGGGTCATGACCAGTTTCCAGTCCTGTATTGCAGCAGTGCTGTGGAGGGATCAATGTGAACGAAGATCTCTTTGTGTTGCATAAGGATACAAATCAGATCCAGATTACGAGGCAAACACAATTTAAAGATGTAGATTAAAAACAGACAGCAGAAGGGGAGGCAGTGTACTTATGCTTCTCTTGGTAAGAGCTTCTCTTTCAGGGCTTTTGTCTTTTCACTGTTGTCACGTTAAATCATTATGGTGACATCTTTATCATTAAACATAATTTTTTGCTTTAGTTCTTTATTTTGGTTATTATTATTATTATTATTATTAGTTATATCAGTCTGTATCTCAAATAAACTGTGATATTTGTAGCAGTTTGACGACATGATCTATTTACCTCACTTCTCTGATCCAGCTTCCCCAGCTGAGACCAGGAGCTGGCACAAGAACTGCATTACCCAGACTACCTCGTGGAGCCCCTGCTCAAAGACCTGTGGCCGCGGCCTGTCCCTGAGGATCTCTAACGCCAACGAGCAGTGTGAGCTGGTCAGAGAATCTCGCCTTTGCAACCTGCGGCCCTGTGAGGTCGACATCACCAAACACATCAAGGTAGTGATTCTGTTTAATATGTTAAGCGGTCAAACAAATTGAATGATGAAAACTGAATGTTAAAAGGTTCCCAGACTTTACACCTTTCTACTCCCTTCTTTCATCAGCCGGGAAAGAAATGTCTGAACATATACAGGGAAGAACTGCCCTCAAACCTCACCATCTCTGGCTGCACCAGCAGGAAGCAGTACAGGCCCAAATACTGCGGCGTCTGCACAGATGAGCGCTGCTGCATCCCCTACAAGTCCAAAACCATCGACGTAGAGTTCGAGTGTCCTAACGGGACGGGATTCACGTGGAAGATGCTGTGGGTCCAGGCGTGCTTCTGTAACCTCAGCTGCAAAAACCCCAACGACATCTTCGCCGAGTTGGAGAGTTACTATGGTCACCCAGAAGTCATGAACTAACAGGTGGCAATCATGCTCTCTGCCTGTGGGAGGATCCTGACGTTCTTCTGGCTTCTTATTCTCTTATGCAATAGTGTATGTATGTATGTATGTATTTGTGATGCGTATAATTATGTACAAGGGGTTTTCTTATGGTCTTTTTTTTTTCCTATTGGAAAAATCTGTAAATATGAAACATATGTCTCCAGATTGGATTCATAAAGCATGATGTGCTTTTGAAGAATATTTGAAGAACTGCTTTGCAAATGAAAAAGAGTGTGAAAGTTGAAGGCTTAATTTATTTATGTAGCTTTTTGCATATGTAATGGCATATGTAGTGTTCTTGAGATGCTTTCGAATGCAGTCGTCTGTCTTTAAACTCACAAGTCAACTTAGATAATAAGGCTTTATTGTAGAAACGTTCCTTTACATTTCATGAAATTTACTTTATAATAAATGCTAAGAAAGGCAGAAATGGACTGAGATGTCAAAGACAAAGCCTTATTTTAGGACCACATGTCTTAATATGCAATAATGACAGGATCAGTAAAGATCAGTTACAAGATTTTTTATTGTAATTTTTTTAATAAATACAAACTGTTATGTCATTTTAATTCTTTGTCTACAGCATTAGACAGTTGTGCATCTTTACAAAGCTGTGAATGTCTTCTACAAAGCAAAATGTTTCTGTAGTGCAAGTAAAATACAGGAGTAGAAGGTGTCAGGTAAGTTCTATGGCTATCCTCATGTTAACATGTGGATTCATCACTTCACTCACCCAAAAATCCACAACCACATAGGAGCATCACGTCTAAAAAAAAAAATAAAGAAATATTCCATGGCACATCTTTGTTCCATTGTGCTTGATTGCATAGAAATCATCATTAAAAAAATTAAACTGTCCGAAGCCATGATCCATTAATAAAGCATACAATGTAAAAACTTCAGAATTTTCTGTTTTAGTGTGTTTTGATTAATGACAAAGCATACAGCCTCGTTGGAATGTACTAAAAGTGACCGTTTGATTCCTGAAAGATGTAAGTTCACCAGAGAACAGATGTGTAATTGTTAAAATTACAAGAGATTTAGAAAAACAAAACTCAAGGATAATGGATATTGGCATGGTGAAACAATATTATTCGCTGTATGTACATGATATACGGGACGTCTTTCCCTCAATGTTACATAGAAATTTGTGCGGCAAACTACCATTTTTATTTATCCAAGTCCCTCCTCTTTCTCTCTCTCGCTCAACATCTACAAATCTGCTCCTGTGCACAAACGACAACACTTCAGACATGGAAGATAAAGAGTAAATGATCACACAATTATAGTTAGAACAGACAAAACAGTAATTTACAGTCAGGTATATTTAAGAAAGCTGTGTCAATATGGTAAAAATGGATAAAACCGGGATAAGGAAACACAGAAATGGAAATAAAAACTTATTTTTATATGTATGAGAGATACATGAACAAGCTGGTGTCCTTGTAGCCACAGCTTTCTCCGACATTCACGGCTTCGGTGTTCCCAAATGCTGCGTTGCCCCTAACTAAACATTCACCTGACCAAAGAGCTCAGGAGAATTTTCTGTTCAGATATGTTTGAGTTCTTCAGAATGACTAAACAGACATAAAGGTGACCCTGACCTCCCACTCAAAAGACATCATATTTTCAAATTGGGGCATCTCAGCTGCATCCAGTAGTCTGCATGTGAGTATCCATTGTGCATTTTTACAATTCCAGGAATGCTATCTTAATGTCCCTCTCCACATTAGTGTGTATGTGCGTAGTAATTTGTGTGTCAGTTAGAGGCAACGCAGCACAACCCGAAGGGCCCTTGAGAGGTTTGGGTGCATGGAGAGTGAAGGTTCACTTAACAGGACACTTCGGTTGACTTGGGCCCGGCTTGGTCTACGTTGCTGTTGGCCGTGCCCTCCGTGTGAGAGCGTCCGCGCTGGTTCTCGTGGCCGCGGCTGCCCTCGTTTGTGTGCGAGCGGGAGCGGTTTCCCTCGTTTGTGTGCGAGCGGGAGCGGTTTCCCTCGCTGGTGTGGGAGCGGGAGCGGTTGCCCTCAAAGGAGGTGACGCTGGAGCCGGAGGCGGTCCGGGAGCGGACCAGGCGGGTCATGCCGGCAGAGGGCACTGAGGGGCGGGGAGGAGAGGAGAAGGATTTGGTAAAGGCACTGTTTTGAAGATTATACTAGTGCTACTGTGAATGAATATCCAATTGTATAATATATAATGCCATAACTGTGACACAAGCCATTTTGACCTGAATAGCGGCTATTATTTCTGCCATCATTTAAGTCCATTTTTACTTATAATAATGTCAGATTTGCAAGATTTTTTTTAAATTTGACTAGTTCTTCAACTGCCATTTTCTGCACACTTTGTAGTACAATAAACATCTGGAGTTGACCTTTGGCTTTGGAGTTCTTGTTACACTGTGAGTACATGGGTCATTTATTAACCAACACAAACACAGGGGTGAAGAGGAGAATGTGGCTGAACTCTGCAAACACTCATGGCACAAAAAAAAAAGAAAAGAAATACAATGTTTAAAGTGCTCATATTATGCTCATTTTCAGATTTATAATTGTTTTTAGTTATATCAGAATAGGTTTACAGGGTTTAATTTTCACAAAAACACTATTTGTGTTGTACTACACATTGCAGCAGCTCTTCTTTTCACCCTGTGTGTTGAGCTCTCTGTTTTAGCTACCGAGTGAGGCATCTTAACTTCTATTCCATCTTTGTTGGGAGTCGCACATGCGCAGTAGCTAGGTAAGGACTACTAGCCAGTCAGACGCAGAGTATGAGGGAGTGCCAGCTAGGCGAGTATTATAACGTGTGTTACAAAGTGACGCACGTTCGTCACGGAAGTAAAGGCTGGACTACAACAGAGCTGTTTGGAGCAGTTTGAGAACAGTGTTTTCTCTGGAAGATGGTAAGTCCCTTTGGGGTGGACTTTGGGCTTTTTCACTTTGTGCACAAAAAAAGATATATAACACAATAAAGGAAAGTGAAAAAGCCAAAAAGCATAATATGAGCACTTTAAAAAAAATAAATCAAAAAATAAATAAATCTAACCGCAACATTCCTGCGAAGTGCATGTCACCAAGGTAAAACAATACTGCATGTCTTGAATACTTACTGTATCCCATGCCCTGAATGAAGTACTTGAAAGCTTCTGTCAGTTTGGCAGGCTGCAGAGAGAAAAAAGTAGGGCGAAAATTAGTCCTCTTGTCATTATCACACTTGTTTACATAATATTAACAGACTCGATCTCTCATCCAGCAGCTTACGATATGACAGCTGTTATGAGCAGGTGCTAAGCAGGGTGGAGGATTACAACTTGACAACTGTGGTTCATGTCTGCCACTTGCTAATGCTCTTAAGTGCAACCTTCGTATGCCATCCATCCGTCCACCTGACCCTCTGTGCCGATTATCCAGCCTCGCTCTACAACATTTACAGTGTCTAGCAAAGCTTTTCTTGTTTTTGTCACACAAACATACACACCTGGTCAACCTGGGGCATGCCTCCACAGTCAGCCATCTGGAGAGAGGAGGGAAAACACATAAGAGGCCATTAGCATTTCGCATGTCGGCGCTTGTACAGTCGCACAGCAGTGGACACACACCATTACCCCCCATTACACTCAACATGTCCCATTTGAACATGCCAAACACCTTGTCCCTGCTACCTCCAATCAGTGTCCCTCTAGACCCGAAACAGTTAACCCCAATAAATGTCACCCATTTTAGCTCCAACAGCCATTTGGTTTTAGTTGTGGATCATAAAAGGTTGCCATGGGCCAATACAAGTAGGTCAGTTGCAGCAGATTGCGTTCTCAGAGGCGATATGCATACGCACGTCGCCTCATTCAGGTTTACCCATGGTTAATATGTCACCAGATAAATGCTGAGCCACTGCAATCTTATCAGCAATGTGTTTCCATCAAGGCTATTATAATCTGAATGAGGACATGGTGAGGAGGCTCTTGTACCTTAAGCAGGGTCGTCTTTGTTGGGTCCAGCTTGGTGTTGCACTCAACCTGTGGGTACAAATAACACATCTATTCAGTAAAGTATCTTATATTATTAGTGGTCATATTTTGCAGGTTGAATATATAAATTTCTATGGCTAAAATAATGTACAATAAAAAGTTAAATTTTGCTGAACTACAATTTGAAAATAAGGTTTTAATGTAACTCTGTGTCACTGGATATCTGTTCCCAACTTTGTTCTTGCCTAAGTCGTGTTAAATTGTTGTCCTTAAGTATTTAATCTTGCATATCTCTTTGGCTTAAACATGTGACTGGAGTGAATGGAAAACACATCCAGCACAAAGTCAGCTGGGTTAACGGTGGTGGTGGGAAGTCTAATCGTTTGCATTTAAGCCTTGTTTTGAATGGCTGTGTGAACGACAGAGATTGAGCTTTGACTCACCACAGCCTCCACAGCAGGAGAGCTGTCGCCAACCACCAGCAGAGAATGGCACCTGGATAAGGGCGATACATACAATTACATATTTATTATAATATTGTGATTTAAAATAAAATATGCAGCAGGTGATGTTGCTGATTGTTGCTTAATGACAACTTACTTGAGGGTCCTGACGCTGCTTCCGGGGATCGGCCTCTCAATTTCCAGATCCCTCCGACTGTAGAGAGAGAGAGAGAGAGAGACATTATGTTATAAAAAATCCTCCTGTTTTTTGTTAATTAAAAGTTACGATTGTGCAACCCGTTTTTCTTTACTTAGTGTATTTCTAGCCGACTGACTTTGATGCGTTCTTTACCTTTCGTAGGACTTGACAAAAAGATGCAGGTTAAACTGGTTCATGTCATTCATGATGTGGTGACGGTATGTTCCAATTAGGTCCTGGTTGTTGTGGATCTCCTCCTGTGGGTGACCAAACACAACATTTGTTTGACTCACTGAGACCTAAAAAGCCTAGAAAGACTTAGTTAACAACTCAAAGAGAATTTTAATCAGTACCTTTCCAAAGAGGTGGGTGATGATCATGTCAGGCATGGCATTGGTCCAGCCGCTGATCTGAAATTAGACATAAAAACTACATTTAGCTTTTAATGCAGCGTTTGTTTGTTAGCTCTGCCAGTCCAAAATTCTCAGGTCCCACTTAGCCTCTGGTGGTGTTTCAGAAAAGTATTTAAAATGTTATGTGTGTATGATATCTATTAATGTATGTTACCTTGTTTGCAGCCCAGTCCATCCATCCCTCAGCGCATGGGTTGATGTTGATGAGCAACAGCCCCTCCACCATGTTCGGGTAGTCCAGCTAAAAACAAAACACAGCATGAAATAAGTGATTTATTACTGCAACATACAATGCTGCATTAAGCTAAATATATGTGCAAAAACTGTTTTCCCCAAGTGATTTTATAATTCAATTTTTGCTTAATTCTAATTTGTAATACATTCTGTGTTGCAAAGAGGCTTTCCTGGTCAAATACATTTTAAATAATAATAAAAAAATATATATAGTGCAATGATGCACACTTGATGCGTGTCGAGTCATTTACAAATGGATCCGTTTGGATGCAAATATTCTTGAAACGATGCCAGGGAAGACAGGGGAAAAAAAATAAAAAAGATTGTTTTGGTACGTGTGGACGTGGCCTTAGTTACAGAGAAGGCCGCAGCAAGGAGTTAAAAGTTCTATCTCCGTCCATCTATGTCCGCCTTGTTTTCAACAGAGCGAGACTTCCTACTGAGCACAGTGTTGAGCTGATCTGGAACATTCCGATCTGGAAGCTTTTATGGCTCAGCAGGCTCAAGCAATAAGCAGCATTATATTGCCAAAATCAGCAAAAAGAAGAAACATATTAGCTAGCTCTGTTAATCCTTAAATGATTAAAACTCATAATTACTAAGACTGACTGAGTGGGGGAGGGGGAAAAACTTACAGCAAATCTGGTCAGAATGTAGGACCCGGCTCCAATGCCCATTCCGACAACACTCTTCAGCCTGCGCTCAAACATATATGGAAACTGTTAGAACAACAGGTTAGAAACGGTCTTAAATTTGAGCGTGAACAGTTGGTGTGAAAACTGCAGCTTAACTTACCCAAAGTGCTTTAACACCAGTGGAAGGGTCTCAGAGAGTTGGTCCATAGAAGGGTACTCATATCTGGAAGACAAAAAGCATATTGTTACAATTAATATTGAACAATTTAATAATAGCCTTTATCTAATCACTGGTCTAAATTGCTTTGTATTGTTGTTATCAGCCTGTATTAGCCATTTATGTTTAACTGTCTTAGGTTGCGCTAACGTGAGGCAAAGTCCCACCCCATTAAAGCAGAGATTAGGCTGAACGAGATAAACACCTATCCCTGCCAACACACTTCAAATTAGGTCGTCTTAGTACAGCCACAGGATCTGCCTGCCGAGTCAAAGGTCACTAACTGCTTGACATATATTAAGTGCTTGTGTGTGTTTTTGTGACTGTGTGTGTCTGCATGGCTCACCCAGTGGAAAAGGTGTTAGCTCCCTCATGCTGCCCGAGGGCGTCAACGTGACATACAGCAAAGTGCTGCATGATCTCTGACATGTCCTCATGGTTGAAGAGCGTGTCCCAGCAAGTTTTGTCTAGAGAGCAGCCCAAAGAAAAGCGAGGTGGAGGTGGATGAGTGACACATGGCTGATAAGTAGAAATGATCTCAAGTAACCGGAGAATACATTTGTTTTTGCTTAGGGAAGGTATTGGTGCCTCATCGTCTTACACTATTTGACACCATCACAAGAAATCGGTCAGTAAGCATGGAAGAGTTTAGATACTGTAATGTAGTAGACTTAACAATATAAAGTTAGCTTGGTAAACCTAATCTTGTCCCACGTGGTACGGTTAATTCAGGACGCCCCAAGGCGTTGGTCACAACAACAGATGTTTCACCTAGATTGAGGTGAATAGGGAGCCAGGCTTACGGTTTAGTCCAATATCATGGAAGGTGAGGATGACTGGTCTGTCACCCTTGGGAACCCCCTTCATTGTACAGCGAATTCTTCCATGAGGAGTCTCCACATCATGCTCCTATAGATGCAAAACAAAAACGACCAAACTTTGAATAAAATGTGTGGATAACGAAAACAATTGAACAAAAGTAAACGTCAAGGAATTCAGCTTTGAGCTAAAAAGATGAGAAACATGTTGCACCTCTGAGTTACTGCAGGGAGGCCACCAAATTATTGTTTGATAATGTTTTTAAAAGTAAAAAAAAAAAAGGAAAAAAAAAAGAAATTAAAATATGACTGAAAATATACATCAACACAAATGCAACATATTTAGGTCACCCTACACGTTTTTTGTAGCTTCCGTTTAATATGCAACTCAATTTTATACAATATAATGTAGAGGTCCCTGCTCTGTCTCTCTTTCAGCTAATGGGTCCTTAGCCTAAAAAACATTTAAGACTGGCTGTGTTAAACGTTAATTGCACAAAATAACCAAATTAACCACACAGGATCTTCATGTTTAATGATGCATTCACAACATGTTTAATTATCGCCTCATTTAGTTGCAGAAACGTCCTTAATGCCATCGACCTTTTATGCTCTCTTTCAATTTTTCAAACTACTTTCCAAACAAACTACAAAACGGCCTACTATTTTAAAGATTGTCCGCTTATTCAAATCCAGTCCTTTACTTGATAAGCCACAAAACAGAACTATAAAACAATTCTTTACTCAGTGCTGACACCTGTTCTACAACTGCAGCTGGGAGCATAATCCAACACTTCACTGGGAACTACTCCGCAAGCAAGCATTTCAATAAAGCCTTTAGTCTACTCACACTGACTTCAATCTCAGCAACAATCATTTCCATATCAGAATCCTCCAGAACCATGATTGCAGGAGAGGAGTTCAACGCTGCTCGCTACTGAAAAATTGTAGTCACAGTGGCTCCCTGAGCTTTAGATCTAAATGTTGGTAAGCCTCTGAAGCTGTTTAGCCCTCCTCTGAGATCTGCATTTTATAACCCCGCTGCTTACCAGTTGGGCTAAGCCCCCGGCCTCCCATGGTGCCTTGCAGGCTGGTCAAAACAAGCTAACTCTAGATGGAGATATCCCTAAATTGGATCAACCAATGTCAGATGGAGGGACATTGGCTACTGTGGTGACATGGCAAGTACATATGGGTGTGTGATAATTAGGAAAACATGCTGAATGAATGAATGAATGAATGAATGAATGAATGAATGAATGAATGAGGAGAAGACACCAGTTAGTGTAGAAATATTTCGGGGAAACATTTCCAAATAGAATGGCTAAACTGGAGGAACCTTAGCTAAAATAATAAAAATGTATCACATCAGCCAAGGCTAGAGAGACCTTGACAAAGATTTAGTCAAGATAAAGTCATAAACATCTTCTAAAAATACTTCATAACAGTCAGTGACTGACTGATTTAATAGGCATATATAACCAGAAGCAATGCAGGCAGAATACTTCATAAAAGCTTAAACTCTAAATGCTGTTCATTCTCATAATGGGTGTGTATTTGAGGAATTTATATTCCAAAATGGTATACGCTCTTGAGTGCAACATCCTGTCTAAAAGATGTTGTGAAAACAAACCGGTGAATATGTCAAAACATTTGTTTTGAAAACATTGTTGTTATATGAGACAAATGCTTGTATACATCCTTACAGTTCTGTGTTTTTACCAAAACAACATTTTGAAATCCAACTGTTTGTGTGCAGATTGGATCCTAAAAATATCTGCCCTATGGTGACCTCACTTGTAGGTCTAGCAATGACCTATTGGGTAGTTTTCAAACCAGTTTTGACCGCATGGGTTCTGCCTTGGAGAAACAGCCAAGGAGGCGTATACCCTATTTACTGGACGTAAAGTACACATAAACATCCAAGGATTCACCTCGCTTCACCCATCCTCCACCTCTACTGGGCAAACTCAAGCAGGCTACACAGGGGAGACAATCCTCAACACAAAAACATGTGTGCATGTAAGTGCATATGCATTTATTATGAATGTCACGAGTAAAGGCGCAATATCGTCACCCTCAACCAAACCTACGTCACTAATGTTTGGAAAATTAGACGCCAATGAGATATCGAACACTTGCACTGGAAACTTCAGGTAATTTTATTAGTAATTAATCAGTCTAACAGCTTTAAGTGCCAATTAGCTCCTAAACAAGCTTGGTGAAAGATCTCTGCACAAAACACATAACCTCACACACTCTGACCTCCAAGACTGGAGCCACTATGTTTGAGGTAAAGGTCAATGCAAGTAATAGAATTTCCCATTCATCGTACTGTGTGTATGGGGCAATTAAGGAATAACTTTTTACTTCATGCTGACACTGTATCTGTAAGTTCAGCAACTTTTCTAAAAAAAAGAATTCTGACTGTGAGGGCCTGAGCACTGTCCAAAGTGCTGAGAGCAGCACCCATAAACCATTCAAAGTAAGTGTGTGTGTGTGTGTGTGTGTGTGTGTGTGTGTGTGTGTGTGTGTGTGTGTGTGTGTGTGTGTGTGTGTGTGTGTGTGTGTTAGAGAGGAAAGGGTTGATGCACTGTAGCTGTGTTATCTGTCCAAAGTGTGTTTCATCACTCTCAGTAGCCGACTGAATTAGTGGAGGCGCAATTAGATTTTCAGTCTTAATAAAATCACAGCGGATGAAAGGTCATGGCATTGACTGATGAGCCACTGCAGCAGCTATGTTGACTAGTGGCAGAGTATTTCTTTTTATCCACCACTAGATGGTACCAAACAAGCTAAAATAATAAGATGTGAAATAAAACCTTCAGTAATTACAAGCATCTGTCAACACAAGCTTCCAATAATAAGACTGGGTTTACAACTGGTAGGTATGATAAATGCTGGATCATATTTATTGTGTCTGGGTGATTATATAGGGATTATGGGATAGGATAGGCAAAAATAAGCCTTGGCTGCAGCCTATTCCTCTTACGGTTAAATACGGTGGCAAATTGTGGTAAATAATTGTTTCTTTCATGCATGTTAACCGAAATAAAATTCATCATCATCATCATCATCATCATCATACCTTGACAACAAGCTGCTGCACAGCCTCTCTCAGGCCCTGCAAGGAAAGAACAGAGTAATGAAAATATAAAACTAATGCAATTACATTACAACATGCTATAATCTAATATCCTGAGGGCGCCATCCTGTCACTGAATGTATTTCCACATCCATATGACCTCTGTCATATGAGGCACAGGGTATCATTTCAACTGCACAACTTTGTAGTTGTCGACAAAGGATAGAAAACTACTTTCAGGCCTTGTCTTGCACAGAAAATAATTAACCCTAATCGGTTTTGTTTTTAGCATTTTGTAAGCCATCAGACATTCATATCGTCAACCTATGGCTATGGCCTTGATTAGAAAACTCTTAGTTCACGTCTTTTGACAAGGATATTATGGTTTAAGCCCTATTTATTTGTCAGTTTATTAGTGTGATACTAATATTAGCGATGTTATGGTGCAGATCCAAATCCAACAAATATGAATTGCTAATTGTGCTTTTTCCATTTATGATGCTACAAAACAAACCTGGCACACCATTTTTTTTTCGTATTTTAAGGCAAATCCAGATGAAGATTAAACATTTCTATTACTGAGTGCTCCAAGTTCTTACTTGTGTATTCTCCTTAAAAAAAATAAAAAAAAATAAAATTGGGAACAGCACCTGTGACATTCTTTTAAATGTGCTCAAATTCTTACATGCAGCAATCTGATTAAACCACAGATGTACTAATGAACCACACAAGCAACTTCGTCGTCAGGTATAAATCATGCAAAGCTGGGCGATCTAGTACTCAAGCTGTTCAAGAATTCTTTTCAAACACCGTTTGCCTTGGCTCTGTTAAGAATACATACCGGCAGTTCCCCGTCAACCAGCAGGGGTTTGGACTCAACAACCTGGATGTCATCCATTTCAAAGAGCTGTAGAGCCTGGAGTTGGAGAGATCAAAATGATTACTGAGTACGTTTCAGGTTATATTGGATAATATATATGTGTGTGTGTGTGTGTGTGTGTGTGTGTGTGTGTGTGTGTGTGTGTGTGTGTGTGTGTGTGTGTGTGTGTGTGTGTGTGTGTGTGTGTGTGTGTGTGTGTGTGTGTGTGTGTGTGTGTGTGTACATTGTTTGGCTTTCCCAAACTACTTAGGGTTCTTTTAAATGAACAAAGATGTCGTCATTTTACTCAACCCTCTTTTAAAAAAGGTGTGGCAAAGGTTGGCAGGCTATTAGTAGGTGTACTTACAGACAATCAAATTACACAATGCTTGAACTTGGGGGGGGGGGGGGGGGTGCGGAGGTTCTTCTCATTTACAGAAAGCTCATAAAACTAATATAGACCTGCTGGCACTCACGTACGCACACACACCCACACAGGTGTACAGACACGGGAACATGCAGAGACTGCCGCTGTGATCTGTCCTAACATGCTGACCACATAATGGGCCACACCTCTGAACCACCCTCAACAGGGACACGCACAGAGAGAACATCTCACTGACAACCTGGCAGACAGGGTACACAGGTAGGCAGACTTGTGTGTCTCAGTGACAGGTAAAGGAATGCCCTAGTAGAGAGGGGAAAAACAGAAGAAATGTGTAATTCTCACTGTACTGAAACATGCCTAAAACACGGTGTTGTGGCCAAAACCGTCTACACGTTGTTTTAGAGACAGGGGACTTACAGAACTGAAAACTGATAATAGCTTCAAGATTGAGAGCATATTTAAAAAAAAAAAAAAAAAAAGAAAGAAGAGAGGGAAAGACCAACAGAAAGAGATAGGCAGAATAAAAAAGGAACGACAAGGGGAGTGTAAAGAGAAGCCAGGCGCAGACTGTGCTCTGGGTCATGATGCTGTGTTGGAGGAAAGGGGCCAGGCTGCAGCTCTGCATGCAAATCAAATTAGCCGATTAAGAGGGCTCTTTGTCCACTGGCTCCTGTGAGCCAGGGGCCTGCCCTCCTCTCTCCCCCCTGCTGAAGGGAGCCTTCACTGACACACACACACACACACACACACACACACACACACACACACACACACACACACACACACACACACACACACACACACACACACACACACACACACACACACACACACACACACACACAGGAAGCAACAGACACCCTGGTTTCCAGCAAAACATCCCAGCCTCTTTTCATCCCTGTGCTGGCTTTCTAGCTCTGTGCATTCTGTCACTTTTCTCTGTTTATCTTGGTTTCTGCTTTGTTTGCAGTTGCTGTGTTTGCTCTTCCCATACTCATTCCATCTGTGCTCTCTGTCTTTCCGTTTGTCTTTGTATACAGCCAGAGCAGACAGCTAATCAACATCGACCTACAGGACTGCAGTGAGGCAGTCAGAGTGAGGTAGTCTTTCTGAGGAATTGATTGGTTACATTTAAAATGTGGCGATGTCTCGAAGAAAATGCCCGGGACACACAAACACACACACACACACACACACACACACACACTCCTCTGACTGGGAGAACAGAGACCGGAGCCAGCCGGATCTCACAATAGCACAGAGGAAGAGGAGTATCAAACAACAGGTTCATTTTTCTGCTGAGGCCTTCAAAAACATGGCCGCCATCACACTGCAGGAGCTTTGTTGAAGAGGACAAGAGATCAGCCCCCGTTGAGATTCCACAGCCATGTGAGAGAAGTCATGTTCATGATGTTGAAAAATGAAACGACTCTGTATCAGATTAAAAAATGGGGGGGGAACCTCTAAGCCTATTTCCAAACACTGCTGCGTAAAACCAGACATAGAGCTCATTAACAACAAAAAGAGTGCAGACTTCCTCTGTACTTGGCCACCATCACCACCTGTTTGCAGGTTGGCAGCACAGGGAGAGCCTGGCTGTAGAGACAACTAGGTCACCTGCTGTTTACATCAGCGGCGTGCCTCCAACTGTTCGCCTTGCTGAGCTAATGTTTCACCTGGTCAAGAGGAGTGGAGGGAGGGTTGGAGGGAGGGCGATGTTTTAGTTTAAACTCACACAAGACTCTAAAGCAATGAGATATGAGTTGTTGCATCTTCTATGGAAGAACTGAATGTCCACAACATGCAAATACGTCAGCAAGTTTAATACAAACGGGCAGGCATGACATCTTTACAAGTTACTTAGTTACTTTCACATGTCTCTCGCTAGCAACAACTTCCTCGGTCTAACTTAGCTAGAGTTGTCATCCGGTCCGCGGACATACTCGGATTCAGAACTAGTAGCGCCTCCTTCTGGAACATCACTTACTAGCAGATAACTTCTGAAACGTAAGGAAATGAACTATTATTCTTAATAGGTATTTAAATGATAAATCTTACAGATCGGCATTCTTATGACTTAATATTACAGTTAGGATACCACATGAGTCTTGACACTTCTTACGGAATGATTTGTCAAACTAATTTTATAGATGTAGTTATGTCATGACAAATGGTAGGCATGGACAAACATCGCAACATTCAATATCATTTATGAAGAGTTTTATGTTGGGTTTCAGATTATTAGAAAGCTGGCAAATGCCTAAAAGCAATCTATCAAAAAGGGAAGTGATGCCCATGCAGTGTATCTTTTTTTCTCACAGGGATTTTATCTTGTTGTTGCTGCTGCAGCAGCAGCAGGGGTCTCTCTTTAAACTGGCTTCACTTCAAAACTGTCTTGGTGTCATTGGCAACAGTCGCCCATTGTCTTTAACCAGGTCAATCCGGTTCCTACATGCATATTCGCTAATGACACTTATGTGGGGTTTTTTAATTTATTTTTTTAGAAAATTTCAAGCCGTGAGGAAGAAAACAAACTATTCACCGACACATATTTGGCCTGGCAGAAGTGAAACTGTGTTATGCAAGCACGAGCAGGAAAACGTGGGAGGACACAGGCTTGGGACGATTCAAAATGCGTAGCATAAAACCAGCTGCATAACGTAGAATACAAACTATACTTTCGATGAACTACTGGCTGGAACGGTTTCAATATTTCTGAAACAAGATTTGGAAATAAACAATTGTTGAGTGCAAGTCACATGACAACATTATAATAAAGCCTTTACATGACTATATACTATATGCATTACCTTTTCAAGCTTTGACAATAAAGATGACTCTTGTGATCAGGTTTTATATGTGGATTCATGAAAAGCAGGCTTTTTTGAAAAATCTAATGTTTTCACTTGAGAGCGAGATGATGTGGCTTGAGCTTTAGAGGAAAACAACAACACTTATGCGGGCCTATAACACATTAGTGCTTGCTTTGCCACAGTAAATCCAGAGATATGACACACTGCTTTAAGCCAGAACATCCAAGTAACACAACAACATGAGCTCAAACTCTTTCTCTGATCGCTGAGAGAGAGGAACATATGTACTGATTAGATGTGGGCAGCAAGTCTCAATATTAGGGAGCCAGAATCAAGGCCATCCTTCCTCCTTTGACTCCATATAGTTTGAAATCCACGCCCGCTGCTTCCATCTGCAGAAACAATGATTGCTTCCCTAATCTTTGGGAACTCGCTTAATCTGTCAAATCCCTGGTTCTGAAATTATCAGCGCAGCAGCAGCAGGCCTGCTGGACTAAGCTGTCATAGACCTACATTTTTAGATTGTAAAAAAAAGGTATCAAAATGTGGGTGTCTCCCAATGCTACAGTAAGTTGCTGAGTGGGGGGGGGGGGATCAGGGTGGTTTGAGGGGATCCCACCATCAGCGGTTCAAGCAGCTGCTGCCGTTTATTGTGGGATGTATCCTCCTGTATCAACACAGCTCAGCAGACCTTCTGAGATCAGGTTCATAACCTTTTAGACAGGACTGAAGACCGGATTTTGGCTCAACATTGGAATTAGCTTGAAAATTATAAACACACACAATACAGTGCTGTTTTGGTACCAACTAATGAAGGATATCTTTGTATTTTTACAAAGA
Organism: Gymnocephalus cernua; assembly: GCA_023631565.1. Lineage (NCBI taxonomy): Eukaryota > Metazoa > Chordata > Actinopteri > Perciformes > Percidae > Gymnocephalus > Gymnocephalus cernua. Next base: position 17,676,419 of record CM042438.1, read on the forward strand.
TATCCTTCATTAGTTAGAAAGCACCCTGCTGCTCACACCCTCATGCATTTTTGTTTGTTGTCTTTATATCAAGGCTGGAAAGCAAAGAGGATTTGTCATCCAATTATGGCTCTCATAATATTTATAATAATAATAATATAATAATAATATTATTATATATAAAAGCTTCCTGCTTGTGTGTGCGCGCATCCTTCCAGTGTCACTGTGTGAAAAGCATGTTGATCTATGATAAGTTCCTGTACCTGCTTACATGCTACACACGTGTGACCTGCTATTAAAGACAAATTTTCAAAAAACATATAGATTCCCTCCCAAAAAGTAGTACATGTACATGAAATAACTCGTGATTTGCATTATCTTATATGCACAAAATCTAAACACATTCTGAAATATATGCACAATGATTTCTCTGTGATTTGGCCTTTTACATTACTTACAACGACTAACAGGGTGCTCTGACATGCTGCAAAACAGCGCTTAAATAATAATAATAAAAAATAGTCTAATGAAAACATTCAAAGTTTGCCATTTGGAGCAGAAACCTACCTGCGGATTAAACTTCTGATTGTCCTGAGATGGAAAAAAAAGTCCACAAAAACTTTTCGAACAGCGCGAGTTGTTGCAGTGACAGAAGCGTTGCTTTGTTTATAACGTGCGGCGCGAGGCGGATGTACGAGGGGATTTTTTTATAAAGCCTTGGGGGGTGTAGCAGCCCGGCCCACTTTTCCCGCTGCTCTCTCTATTGGGCGAACGCAGCTGTGGGATTGATAACGCAGCTTGACTCTTTTCCAGCGGCTTCATGATGAGCAAGATGATGACAGCTAGTGACTAAAGGACGAAATGCTCGAAAAGAGTCGATTTCCCTCTCCATTATATCGCAATACTCTCACAGCATTATCAATCTGCCTGAGGATTCATATATAGAGACTTCTAATCCCCTGTAGGCTAATGTCCTTTAAGCACTCGCCTTTCTTTAGTCATTTTTCATATGGAGTTTGGTAGGCTAGTTGTTGTTTCACGTAGGTGCTGACAAAACAGTTTAACTGGAAGTAAGACGTGTCAAATGTCACTATTCTCACCCTGCTGTGGCCATCGTCACCATCTGATGTGACACATTTGATGACATTCATAGTTAGGTGGTAATGAGTTTGGTAGGCTGTAACTGAGCTCCTCTCCACTATGAGCTGACAGGGAGTGGACAGGAATCTTGGCAAGGTCGTTTGACTTTTTTTTTTTTTTTTTTTTTTTACATCAGCTTGCTGTAAACCACAATTCACCACACTCTACCTGAGGACTAGAAGTCATAATAGTATTTTTACACTCTCGCAATCCAAGCGGTCTTTTTATTTGTTAAGATGGGTTTGAGTCATTGTTGGCTGTGGCTGTATGAGGCTGTGGGGTTAGGAATGCAGCCAGGCCTGCAACCTTGATTAGAGGCCAAGAGGAGATAAGTCTGTATAAAGGGAAGCCCTTCCCTCTCCTTCGATCAAACAGCCTTTCCTTGATAGCACACTGCTATTGTCTAGTCAAAGTTAGCCTGTCCTACATTTGAACAATCAAATCCACAACAGAGACAGTTTGCTCCTGTGTGAGCTGCTATACAAACTGTACTTTAGAGGGAAAGTATGAAAGACATGATACCTGCAGCAATCCCCTCTACAAGTGACCTCAATTATCTAATCGGAAATAATGCCTGTGTTGAGTGGTCACTTTGTAGTTTAACACCATTTAACAGCACACTGCACATGTAATCTGAGGTGTGTGTGTGTGTGTGTGTGTGTGTGTGTGTGTGTGTGTGTGTGTGTGTGTGTGTGTGTGTGTGTGTGTGTGTGTGTGTGTGTGTGTGTGTGTGTGTGTGTGTGTGTGTGTGTCTGTGTCTGTGTCTGTGTGTATGCACGTCTTCTAAGCATGTTGTTTGTGATTCCAGATCCATTCGTTTTAGGCCCCATCCAGACGAAGACGTTAGGATGAAAACGCATCCGTCTTCCCTGGATTCGGTTCAAGAAAATTCATGTCCACATGAATCCATATGTAAATGACTCAACACGGTACTTCATATGTCAGGCCTGTAGGCGGCGCTGTTATTGCTACAGAAATTAACGGAACAAAGAAGAGCAGCCTTCAGTGACTTTGTTTACATTCCTTACAGCCTTCAGAAACTTTGTTTACATTCTATCGGACATGATTGCAGCTAGCAAAGCTAGGTGAAGATACCTGACAACCTGAGGAGCTCTGGCCTTATTTTATATGCCTTATAAAGGTCTCAGCTGTGCCTACAAACACTGCAATCAGCCAGGTGAAAGTCCACTGGTTTTTTCAAGTATTGAGACACTGCGACCCAAATATGCTGCACTAACTCTGTCACAGTTGGCAGGCCCGCAAATGCTATCTTTTACAATAATGGCCAGGAGCTGTATAGTAGGATCAGACGCAGGAACTCATTCACACGCGGATGTCACTGTGTAGTGTTTTATCAATGGCAAGATATGTAAGAATAGTTTTGTTTGACTTCTCTCCATCAGTATAGCTCCCTATGTTTTGCAATGTACTAAGTGACTGACCATGAAATCAGCATAGTGGTTATATGTTTCTCCTCAAATGCGCCTATTGTCCGATATGTTCCTAGATGTTAGCTAGCTCTGCTAGCTAGTTAGCTCTGTTAGCTCTGTTAGCTAGCTAGCTCTGCTAGCTAACATCGGCAGTCAAACAAACATCAATGATCCGATGTCTTTTTGATAATCTAGCTACACGTTTTTCTTGCAGTAGCCTTTCTACAATAAGCGGTGCTAAAAGTTACTATAATCCGTTCAAGGAGTTGATGAGCAGACAGATTAGCTAGCTAGTTGATAAGTTCTCTACTTCCACTTCATAGTGTATATATCTATGCTTCCACTTTATAAACAGCATTGCTCCCTGCTATAATAGCTGTCAGCTGGGTTGAAGGCGGAGCTTTGAGTCCGAGGTGTGTGGAGATGACATCATCGATACGCACGTATGCGGTTTCGCCGTACACACGAAGCCAAACGTGAGCCAGCTTTTTTTTTATTCACCCTGGGACCAGGTTTCAAAGAAGTGCGTTTACGGGCAGTGCGTTTACAGGATTCGTGTGGACAGTCGGCCCAAACGATGCAAAAGATGTGCGTTTGCATCGAAATACATTTCCGTGTGGATAGGGCCTCACTTTCTCATCACACAGTGCAGTGGAAATTTCCACACCTGCAAGAGGCTCACTGTTACACTGTGAATCTGCCAATAAGTGCTAGTATTGGCAATGAGTGTGTGAAAGGTCCTTGTCGAAATACAATAGCCGCACTGTGGGCTTGTAATGTGAGGCCCACGATAGGAACACATCGGACAATAGGCGCATTTGAGGAGAAACATATAACCACTATGCTGATTTCATGGTCAGTCACTTAGTACATTGCAAAACATAGGGAGCTATACTGATGGAGAGAAGTCAAACAAAACTATTCTTACATATCTTGCCACTGATAAAACACTACACAGTGACATCCGCGTGTGAATGAGTTCCTGCGTCTGATCCTACTATACAGCTCCTGGCCATTATTGTAAAAGATAGCATTTGCGGGCCTGCCAACTGTGACAGAGTTAGTGCAGCATATTTGGGTCGCAGTGTCTCAATACTTGAAAAAACCAGTGGACTTTCACCTGGCTGATTGCAGTGTTTGTGGGCACAGCTGAGACCTTTATAAGGCATATAAAATAAGAGCTCCTCAGGTTGTCAGGTATCTTCACCCCTTCATACAGCTTAAGGCAATTGATACTCTACAGCTCCTGTCCTGTTAAAACGTTAACTTGTTTAGTTTGGCTTTTAATACTTTTTTATGTATTGTATTACTATATTGTTATATCCCTCTCTTCGCCATTTTAATACTTTATTTCTGTATTGATTGTTTGCTATACAAAAAAAGCTACAACTACTTTTAGTAATATTATGTACAATGAGTTCTAGGAGCTAGGTGTAAAGAGAAATGGATCATTAAATGAGGTGGTGTAAGGACACGACAGGTTTTTCTTCTTCTCCTTCTGCCTCTTAAACAGTAGGCCCATATTGAACATCCAGTGGTCACACTAGCTAAAAAAAACTTGTCTGTTTTTGCTCTCTGCCAATCAGGGGTCACCCAGTTGAAGTGTGTTCGATCTCCAAGTTCATAATGGTTCATGACCACAATGGTCACTGCAAACAGAGCAGATAATAAAAGACAGACAATCTATGTAGCGCTGGAGGTCAAAGCTCATCCATTCCACTAATTACTGCCGAATCCTGTATTGGAAAAGTATTTACATTAAATAAAATCTATTATGGGCTGTTTTCTGTTCCTCACCTTTATTCCATACAATACACATGCCCATCCCAGAGTCTTTGTGTGGCCCTCTAATGGAAATTCAATCATGACAACCCCAGTGATGCAACAGACTTGTAACAGGAATGTATGATTCAGACACACATGACACGAAATGTGTCTGTAGTCACCTAGTTAATGCTCTGTAAGGTGATGGGAATTTGTGACTAATGCAGAAAGGCGTGCCTGCATCGTATTCTCAGACCACATTAATGGTGTGGCACTGACAGTGTCTGTTGACCTCAGTGTTAAATCTTTACAACGTTTTGTAACATTAGTAAAGAAGTTACTTTCCAAAGTTACCAGTGGTGTCCAATTTAATCCTTACATGCAGTTTGTGTGTTAGTTCTTGTTAGTTACCACTCTCATGTCTGTCTGTTAAATATGACAGCAAGCAGACGGTTAGCTTAGCATAAATACTGCAAACAGAGGGAAACAGCTAGCCTGGCTCTGTCTGAAGGTACAAAGTCCACCAACCAGCACCTATAAAGCTCACTAATTAACACATTATAGCTCATTTCTTTAACATGTACAAAAACTAAAGTAAAAAACTAGGCTGTCTCTTATGGCTAAGCTAGCTGACCATCTCCTGGCTCCATTTTCACATTAAAAAGATATATGAAATGCTAGCAACCTTCTCATCTAACTTTCAGCATGAAAGTTAATAAGCATATGTCTCAAAATGTCAAACTTTTTCTTTAAACTAAAAAACAAAACAAAAGTGTCACATATCCTACATCACGTTTTCTATTTTTCTATATAATAATATTGCTAATATTCATGCTTAGCTTAACAGATGTTCCTTTCACAGATAGGCTATGTAAACCACTTAAGGCAAGGCAAGGCAATTTGATGTATATAGCACATTTCAGCACAGGGCAACTCAAAGTGCTTTACATAAAACACCAAACATTAAAAAGCAAAGATCACTAATAGAAAATAAAAATAATATAAAAATATTAACAAATACAAATGTAATAATGGAATGGAATAACAATCACAGTTCAGTATAAACATTGATGCAAGATGATATACAAAAATAAAATTCACAGTACAGTATAAAAATTAGGGAAAGGCAACATCAAAAAGAAAGGTCTTCAGCCTTGATTTAAAAGAGCTGAGAGTTGCGGCGGACCTGCATTATTAAGCATGTTAGCCGTAGAAAGAAATCTTTTTACTCCCTAACAACCTGCACTCATGTGTCTTGTGGATGTATGCAGTAATTATTGCACCTCATTATAGGTCAACAGACAAACAAACCCTGTGGAATTTTTATTTGGCCGTTAAGTGAGTTCACCAGCAGTGGTGGTGTCAGCTGCTGCGCTGTTCTGAGGTGATGTCCCCCCCCTGCCTGACCTATATTCAACATTGATTATCTCTTTAAAGTGCAGTAACTGCTATGATAAGACTGTCTTGTTTTATCTTGATGTTGATAAAGTTGTTACTAAATGACCAGGCTGGGTAAATGTAACTGATATATACCGGTCATCATTAAACAGTTAAACATTAATAACATTGTTTGTTTGGTCTGTGCGCTTATCCTGGGGGATAAGTGTAAACTAACCCGACACCTACAAAATCTGAACACACTCCTTAGGTCTTAACTGTTGATTGAATGTCTACTTGCAGGTGGTATAAGCTCGGGAAATATGGGTAATCCATGATAAAGACAGGAAATCTGATTTGTTGTGTTGAAGAAAGCAGTCACATAACCACCGGGACAGTCAGCTGACACATTCTCAAAGCAGTAAGACAAACATGTATGTGTAATTATTACCATATCTCACAAAAGGCATGAACAACCTACTGTCTGTTCTAGTAAATCAAAGGCACAAGAATAGTTATAAGTGTGTTCATTCATGTGTTCACACTGTCTTACTGATTCAATACAAATTATTATCTACAATGCAGTTCAGTGACAATTTGATATGCATAGTTGCCCTTTAATGCCAATCCAAAATCCAGTTAATCATTGGAATCAAAGAGAATAGTCACCATCCAGCTACGCAGTGCAAAGGGAATGGTGGTTGTATGAATGGCCAGCATGCATCTGACTTAGCACATTTTGTGTTGCATAAGAAAAGAAGATAAACAAACAGTAAACTAACCTAATCTTCCCAGAGCCGCAGTCAATGTTCATAGTGCTGATTTCAACAGAAACAATTTTAGACACACTCAAACTAAGCTGCAAAAGCGCTCTCAGGGGGTGCAGGTGTAAATCTTTACTACTCTATACTGTAGCCGTGTACAGGCTTGGCATTGATGCTACCTAGAAATCGCTTAGAATAATACCGATGCGATGAAGATTTTAGTTTGTTACTCTGGCAACAAATCGATGATGTTGTTTCATTGTGCCTGTAACACTAACAACCTGCTTCCCTTGCATAATGTTTACTTTTTCATGCATATGGAAATCCCACCAACTGTCACCTATTTTTCTGCATTTACCATTGGCAGGAGCAACACATTCCAGCAGGAGCAGCAGGTCAGCCTGCGCTGATGAAAGTTGGACGGGATGGAAGCAGCCTGTGTTTTAATTCCTGAGGAAAATATGTGAGGTCAGGATGACAGGACGTCAGCTTGTGGGTGAGACAGCATCATGTTAGATTCAAACTTATGAAACTGTATGAACTCAGTGCAATATAGAGTTGCCATTCTACCCAGAGCTTGATTCAGTTGCTATCAAATTGATTGGAATTATTGGAGCCTAAAAATGAAACTAAAACCTAATCCTGGTCATGGGCCTCTTCCTGAATGTGTTAAAGGGGCTCTGTGTTCTGTGACATACAGACAGGAAACCGTGAGCTCCTGCTGTGTCGCAGGTGGGACTGTTTTCACTCGTCCTTCACCCAGGAACATAATTTGATGTACTGTGGGCCAACATGTTTTTATATAAACAGTAGAACTGTTTGGATATTGGGATAGGGGTGAGGGGGGTGTTCCATTAAAGTATTCACATGACTGCGTGTGTGTGTGTGTGTGTGTGTGTGTGTGTGTGTGTGTGTGTGTGTGTGTGTGTGTGTGTGTGTGTGTGTGTGTGTGTGTGTGTGTGTGTGTGTGTGTGTGTGTGTCTGTGTGTATGTGTGTGTGTGAAGGATGTTTCGACTGACCGCGTGTCCTCAAAGTCACAGACTCATTCACGGCCAGCGAAAACTTACAGTTGATTAACTCACTGCAGGCTACACGATACCGCACAGCTCGAAGGAATGAATACTGTAGTACATTTTCAATGATTGACAGTTTGTTTTGGGAAAAAGTTGGAGCACTGTGATATTGTGTTGCATACCACTTCACTGTCTGAGTTGTTAATAGTTAGTGAAGAGTTAGTTGACTTTCCCTATTAACCTTACTGTTAGGATAAACAAACGGAACACTCTTCAAAAACAGATAATAAAATCCTACACTATCACTGTTGTAAATCAAAGGTCACTCCTACAATGCCTCAGGACAAAATATTCCTCAGTTCATAAAACTTATCATTTACTATAAAGTGAATAGTATTGTTAATTATGATTAGCATATTTAAAGGGCCCATCAATGTTTTTTTACTGAGATGGCCCTTATGATGGCCTGCTCGTTATTTATCATGATCAAAGTAAATTCATATTTACATAAAGACTTAGATACAAGATTAAATATCCTATAAAGTACAATTATGTTTTTTTAAAGACTATAATGAATCCCTGTGTGTCGATTTAAAAAAATAAGTGTAAGTGAACAATTTTAGGTCAATTTACCAGCTCTTTTTAAAGCATGTTCACACAGTAGACGGTACAGGGGATTATTCATGGAGTTAAATGCTGCCTTCAGGGGCTGTTGTACATACTGCTTCCGTAATTAGACATACAATTCAATGAAGTAGGAAAAGGACAGGGGTGAAGGAATTATTCAGGTGTTTTACGTGATAAAAGTAACAATACCACACTGCTAAAATACTACATTACAAGTCAAAGCCCTGCATTATATTATTAGCCACATGTAGGCCTATTAAATAAAGTATCAAAAGTAAAAGTGTTAAATGCCATTATCCATGGGAGTGTTATATATTGTATTATTATTGTGGAGTTTTTTACTGTTATATTTTGTTAAGGTGAAGCAAATATTAACTATTGTATATAGCCTACTTTTGCGTATTTTAATTTATGACAATGCATCATATGTTTTGTGCATAACATCTTGATTTGTAAATTAACTAGTAGCCTAACTATAGGTGTCAGAAAATGTAATTGAGTAAAAATTACAATATTTCCCTCTGACATGCAATAGAGTACAAGTTTAAAGTAGTGAAGTAAGTAGATTATATTACTGAATATTAAAAATGATAGGCTATAGCCTACGCTACATGATTTAGTTCAAAATCCTAAGAATGTAACCCAATGAAATGTTTTATTCATAGAATCTTTGTACAGCTTTAAAAAAAAGAAAACAACATCCACAACAAAAAAACAGGGTCATCACCAAAAGACCCGAATGTGCAAATGTCTAAATGTTTGTATGCGCATGTTCTTGAACGCAGCACAGCCCCGCACGTTGAATGCACAGGCTGTAATGACAACACAAGAGTTTCCGAATGACAGCAGCTGCTGTGGGCGGTGCGGGGCCCGACCGGGACGAGGAAGACGAGCGCGACGTGACTACCCGGATCGTTGTGGTGAACGGATGTGAACGCGCTGCTTTTGTTTATCCTCTTAACGTCCGAGTACCACACCTTTAGGTCAGCTCCAGTTCTTACTCAGGACATTACGGCATGGGGAGTTCAATGACCTCAGAATGTAGCCTATAATCTACTGTATTGTTTGTATGTTTTAGAAAAATCAACAGTGATACCTGGTTTTACATTAAACATACTTTATGATAGCTATTTCTCATGGTGTGAAGTAGCTAAATACGTTATGTATAAATACAGGGTTGAGGTACACTTGTACTTTACATGAGTATTCCCATTTTATGCTACTTTAGGCTACTCAACTCCACTACGATTCACATTCATATTTTTACTCTACATTTATTTGACACTTATAGATACTAGTTTATTTTTACATATTAACAGCATATGATATACTTATACATGATGCAGTAGCCTACTATACTGTCTACCCAGTAGTATACAAAGTATCTCAAATTGGCTTCACATTGACAAACCGCTCTTCATGTATTTGCCAGTGATAAAAACAGAATAATAAGGGGTAAATAAATATCTTTATGTTGTTGAATTGCTACTTTTACTTCTGAATACGTCTTCCACGACTGGGTGTTACCGTTTGCTTTTACAAGTATTTGCTAAATTGTACAAAGCATGAGACAAATAACAATGAAAGTGGTTAAAGTAGTAGAAAGTAGTAACTAAGACATTTTTTTCATTACTCCACTGTCAAATGTTGAGTGCTAATATTAGTGCCTACATGTAAACAAGCTGCAAATAACTGTGTAGAGATTAGCCTGAAACCTACACACACACGCACACACACACACACACACACACACACAATATATCATGCTAAGCCAGAACACAATTTGGTCTTGTCTCATTTGAAAGGAGAGGAGAGGCATATTTTGGTTGAGGGGTGAAGACTAACCTCAGCTCAGCTGTCATGAGGTTGATTTTAAATCTTAGGTTAAGGATTTGTGAGACAAATCTTTAAACAGAGTAACATAAAAACACACACACACATACAGACACGTAGGGTGGGTGGGTCAGGAAATCCGTGACATCCAGAATCATAATGGCCTGTACACCAAATACAGTGACAATCTTCTGCACAATGTGGCATTCAGGGAGATTAAAGCTTGAACCAGTTTATTCAGTCAGTAAAAACATACCAGCAACTGAAGTTAGTCCTTAGACAGACAAACAAACTCCACCTTCCTCTGTATGAGCAACTGAAGGAAATCTGGTCAGCTCAATCTCCTGGTATAATTTCCTCAACACTTTAATGTAAAATGTAAGGCTTGTAAACATTCAAAACAGCAGCAGTTTCTGTGTCTGGCTAAGGCCCTTTTCACCCTGAGATAGGACTTAATAAAAATATCCCTAAAGAAGCTGCTCTGGAGGATGAATGCAATGTGAAAATTACATGAAAGCATGAGAAATAAAACGTGAGAAAAATGAGAAGCAGTGAAGAAAAGGAAAGAGACGTTTTTTTTTTTTGCCTCCGTACCTCAGTGTGTCACTCAAGTCAGTCACATGCTGAGCCTGTCTGACTGCCAGGCTCTGAGTGTAATCTTTCTTGACCAGTCAGTGGAGGGAGGGAAGGGGAAAAAGATGGATGGCAGGAGCGCTGCATCGCAATCTAGGTCATCCACCAGTAATCCTACAGAGTGGAAGTATGTTGTGGTGGGCATACAATGCCAAATGCTGAGCTCACCCAGCTCCTCTTCCTTGGCCTCTGTCCAGCCAAGTTCTCGTCTCATGACAGACCTCTTTCAGTTTTTCTTCGACCGCAAGACTCGCATGCTCTGAAATTCCTGGCATTGATAAGGACGGTCAAGTAGGGAGACATAATGAAAAATAACTGATTTAAAAGAACCATTTTATGCAGGGGCTTATGATTTAAATCTATTGCCTCCAGGCCTTAGACCAATCTAATGCTTGATTTCTATGCTTGGAAAAAGAAATTTGGACACACTTTGATGTGAACCTGTGATTTGATGTGCTGGTATATTCTGAATGTAGGTGTCTAAAACTGTGCATTCTTTAGTCCGATAGCATTTTTCTTCTCATGTTCCTGGCTATAAACATATCAGGGAACCCTTGGCACTTGCACACTATTTACAGTGTTCATTACCTCTTGTTACTAAGCCTGTTTGTGAAGATCAAATGTTTTGTGTTGATGGGTGGGTCATAAGTGAACACTGTATTGTCTGTGTTCATGACATCCTAATGACCTGACAGCAAGCATGTGATGGAGAGTGAGTGTTTGTACTATGAAGGTGTGTCAGTACAGTCCATAAAGAACAACTTCTACCTCCTATTATTAGTACTACTAACTCAATATGAGTTGTACCAAAGATTTTCCATACGGACTATGTAGGTCATGGTTCAGATAATGTACATTGCAGCACAGCTGTACTGCAAATAGAAAAGCAGACAGATTTCATCTTTTACATATTTGCTCACCATAACCTTGCCACGGTGGTCAGTCAACCCAGTATAATGTCAAGGACTAAATATGGTTACTGCAGCATCAGGGAACAGGGTTTAAAGTTCAAGAGCTCAAATTTAACATCTGCACTGACATGCATGGCTGAACTGCACGGTTAATCTTGGCATGCACCATTAGATGGTGTGGTGTCTTTACACTAACCCCAAGCATGGCAGGAGGAATATAGAAAAAAAAGACTAATAATGATCATGTTCAACAAAAACTTATTTAAGTACCAGGATGCAGAAGACACACCTTTAATCGTTCTGTGTTTGATACGAGGGAGTGTGTTGACATTATTTCAGGCTAAACTTTGAAATACTATGTTGCCCTCTTGTGGTCACATGCTGACCTCAAACACAAACTAAATGTAAGAAAAAAAAAAAAAAAAAAAAAAAAAATGTATAAAATGTCCCTGGAAACAGTATTACATAACGTAAATCAAGTAGAGCTTCAGGAGATTTCAACCGTGAGTGTTCTTTACCAACAAAATACAGTCACAAATAAAAGAAATATAGATATATGACACAATGCAAAACACACTGGACCTACTAATGGGCCTTGCGTCCTTTGAATGCATCCAATTTTAAAGAAAAGTCTCTCTGAAGTGTACAGTCCACTAAAAAAACATATAACATATAAAAGTGCAATTCGGAAGTAGGGAAAATACCTTTTACAAACGAAAACGGAAAGCATCATGGGTAAATCCGGGTACAGGGTAAGTGATGTAACTGCTGTGTGGGCTGGTGAAATAGGGAGCAGCACTGACTCTTGTGTAGACAGGGAACGAGGGATCAGAGCACACATCCATCCTGATGGGCTGAGCAGCTGCATTAGCAGTGAGTCTGTGGTGTGTGCTGCCCCCCGTTGAGCAGATGGGGGAACTTCCAGCTGAAGCTTGGAGGAGGAGAGGCTCCTCAGAGTCCCAGCTGAAGCTCCTCTTTGCCCCAACTCGTCTGTGTGTGGCCCGAGGCTGCTGCTCCACTCTGACCCGCACACTGGACAGAGGAGATGCTCTGGAGGACCGAGCAGAGGGACTGTCTCTCTTCAGGAGGGATTCAATGGAGAAAGGACTGCTGAACTTCACCTCACATCTGATCTGAACAGCTGTGCAGGATGCAGGTTCAGGAGAGCGGAGAGCTGAGCAGTGCTGGGGCGGTCTGCTCACGTTCTCCGTTTCCACTTTGGAGGCCAACTCAGGGAAGAGATGCAGGATTCCTTTGAAGTGACGACGCACCATCTTTGCTGTGATCTGACTGGGATCCAGTTTCCAGTAGTTTCTCTTACTGTGCAGAGAATCTGGCACCACTGGGATCTGAAACATACAACACAGGGTTTTTTAGAGACAGAGGTTAATTTCTTCTTTTAATAAAAAACAGTGTCCATTTGAAATGTACATTTAAAACAATAAATTAAATAAAAAAGAAAGTACCTTGACAAAACATTTGTTGTTGGATAAACAGACTCTGACGTTGTTCTCCACATATCTTCTGTCTTCACAAATTAGTGGTGCCAGCTTGTCCATCAACTACAAAACATCCAAGTTAAAAAAAAAAAAAGTGTTTTAAAATGACAATCGTGTTTCAAAGACAGTTATGGCAAATGTCTTGACTCTCGCTTACCTGAATAAAAGTGAGCATCTTGCCTGGAGCGTTTCGGAGGACGACAGCGATCTTAGCCAGGTAGGTGGTGCTCTTACTGAACACACCTCGCTGAGAGCTGCTGGCTGGAACAAAGAGAGGCAGCTGAGCTCCAAACTTCTCACTCCTGTTCTGCATCTTGTTTGTTGAAGAATCAGAGGAGTCAGGTCTTCACACACAGAGTAGTGTGATCACAACCTCACTGAGAGCAGATGTGGACCTGAAGAGGTCAGCTCTGGATATAAGTCCTGTCGGGACAATAGGACATGAAAGGGTGTGCACTGCAGGTTAATGAGGACCTTTTGATAAGTAGATGAGCCGTTACTGCTGGAGGTGGAGCCAGCGATCACAATAATAGTCGTACAAGAAGGTCATCAGCATGTCTATATGGATGTTCTGAGAGTATGATCCGTCTCTGATTTTCAAACTTTATATCAAAACCTTAAATAAAAAAGGTAACAGAAGTCTAACATTGCATACATATTATTAGTTTCTATTATTAATTAGGACTTCATCTAAAGTAACTGATACAGAATACATGTGTTACATTGGAAGAAGCATTTGTCCAAAGCAGTGTATGAGTACAATCCAAGCCACAGTAAAACAAAGTACTATACAAACAAATATACAAACAAATATTCAAAGTATTGTCAACTTTTGAAGCTTTAGTAATACAATTTAAACTAAATTATAAAAACCTAACATGTAAAATGATTAACATCAATAACTTATCAGTTTCAGAGTGTATTTCAGTAGTTAACTTTTGAATAATCCTAAGAGTGAACTCACTAGTGAAATGTGTATCACATCACATCGAAGTTGTTTTCACAGTGGAGCAGCAGACAAACTTCAGCTGATTCTCAACCGTCTGCAGGTGTGTGTTGTTCCTCCTTCAACCTGGGATACTGATGACATTTTACCTTTAGTAATTATTACATAACCAAGGTTCCAACTCAAGAGCCAACATAAAAATGTTGTATTTCATCCTTTCGAAGCCTGGTCTGATACTACACAATACACAGCTGAGTGACACTGACATTCCAATGAGCAATCTAATCACATTCCAGCAGTTTGCACACCCCTCGTCATCGCTCCTTTTAATGTCCTTTGTCCCGTATAATGACGAAGGTAATTTACATGAGTGATCTTCATTCAAATGCAACAATACATTACCTGTGCTGAATGCTTTAAAAAAAAAGTTTAGGACTTGACTCTGAGGGCTGTGAGTCTGCAACTTTCCCTTTTGACCAAACACTAGACCAGCTGATTTCACTTGTCTTTGATTGGAGCTGTGTTACCCAGCTGCTCTGGGGTCTGCTCCAAGAAGCACTTTAGTAAGGTGTCTGGATAACAAGGGGTTCCAGGTTTTACTCAGGACAATTGTCAGATAGCGCTAAAAAAATTTGAAGAAGTGGCTGCGTTAGCTCAGTTGGTAGAGCAGGCGCACATATGTAGAGGTTTACTCCTTGAAGCAGCGGCCGCGGGTTCGACTCTGACCTGCTGCCCTTTGCTGCATGTCATTCCCCCCTCTCCCCTTTCATGTATTAATCTGTCCTGTGAAAATAAAGGCCTAAAAATGCCCAAAAAAAAAGAAAATTGAAAAGAAGTTTGAATAAAATTATCACTAGGAATCATGACTCACCCAGACCACCCAGGTAATTCACAGCCAAGGATCACACCATCTGCTAAGATGCAAAGAAAGGATTTATTAAATATGAAACGTGTGAGTAGTGACTGGTAGCTGGGAATGGCTGCAGTGTGCCCCCCCCCCCCCCCCAGGGGACCCTATGAGAGATGACAGAGGAGAGACAGAAAAGAGGGACAGAGGGTGAGGAACGGAAAGCGAGAACAAACGAGTGTGCAGGAAGGTGTTTATGGATGTAGAACAGGATTGAGGTGGATTTGAGGTGTGGTCCTGCTCCTGAACGTTTATTATTATTATTTATTATTCCCCTCATATATTACAATACAAATTTCCTCATGTAAATCAAAGTGAATCAGCAGCGAAGCCACGATCTATTAGAATGAAACAAGACCACCAATCAAATCATCTCCCAGCTTGATTCTATTTATTCCATTTTTATTTTTTGGACATTTTAAGAGCTAGTTATTCATCTAATAATGAAGAGGTGGGCATTTTGTGACATTCTCTTTCCAGAGCAACCAACTCAGTGGTCAGTGGCGTGGCAGGACAGATCATCATCTTATGTTGGCAATAAATATAGTGCATGTCTAATATAAGTTGGGAAACAATACATATTCGATAATACAAAATATAAAACATTTCAGTCCATTTAGTGGTTAAAATGAGTATGTTTGCCATAATTCATGTAGAAAAAGAAATAAAAGGATTGCACTATTATCTTGAAACCGTAACATGCACACAGTGTACTTTAAAACACGTTTACTGTGTGTTAGTGAAATACTCCGGTTGTCTGTTCGGTCAGTTGAACTGAATGTGAATGAAGCTCAGATGAGGTGTAAATCATTGGAATGTAACCAGAGATTTGCATCCCGCTCAGATCCATTGTGTTTGATGTTTTCAGCCATTTAAACTGTTACATTCCAGTGTCTATTACAGCCTGTGTCTGTGAGAGTGATTCACTTAGTAGTTAGTTAGTAGTTGAATCTACTAAATATGCATTATGTATTCTTTCATCACCTCTGTACGCAATATTAGAGAAAGATCAAATATTGCCTGATAAATTAAAAAAACTTAGTCTATGAATACTAGCTTTGACTGATCTTAGTGTGTTCTTGTGGGCAACAATAGACTGTGTGAGAGCTCATATTTGAAAAAAAAAGAATGCACATGTTGCCAGTATCCCTAATCATCTTAACATGTCTGAAACTAACTACAAAAGGAAAAGAAATTCTCAAAAGGGCATGCTGATTTGTCTGTACACATGAAAGGTGGTACTGAAGCACAGTCTGTCTGTGATCTGTGATGTGAGTCTGTTTGAAGTCCTCATAATCTTGGATCTTCACAACACCAACATTAAACTTCTTAAACACCCTGTCAGCTGGATTCAAGAACTCTTTACGTATTTAAACATTTTCTTTCCAAACTCTTCTGTACAGAATAAAGAGGTAGATTTTTTTCTTTTTTTTATATAATTGAAGTCATTATGTATTTTTAACATTTTAACAAAACAAAACCAAACACCCACAAAAAAAAAGACAGCTTCCAAACATATGATTAATTCACATTTGCATTTTGGGCCCATTATCAAAAATTACTACAGACAGACACAAAAAAGATACAATAAAATCCAATTATAAAGTGCCTATACATGTAACACCACAAAAACAATAGACTTAATAAAAAAAAAAGCGCACTAAAAAATAAAAAGAATCCATCAATCTCAGTCAACAACCCGTCTCCAAGATTTGTCAAATCCCTCCGTATCATCATTAATCCTGGCTAAGAATTTTTCATATGACACAATTTTCAGCATATTTTCTTTCTAAAAGAGGTAGATTTCTATATATACAATACATAGAAATCGACCTGTATAGAATGAGAGAATTGGAAAAGGGCCTTCTTCACAACATGGCCACTGGCAGCCACCTCAGGGAGAGTTCAGCACTGACTGTGACACTGTGGACTGAATCAAAAGAGATGTGACGCATGTTTAAATATCAGACACCTTTTAAAATATAATTTTTAGGGAGTAATTGGTAAAAAAAAAAAAATCTTTCCTAAGGTGAACAAAGTCTCAGAACATCCATATAGACATGCTGATGACCTTCTTGTACGACTATTATTGTGATCGCTGGCTCCACCTCCAGCAGTAACGGCTCATCTACTTATCAAAAGGTCCTCATTAACCTGCAGTGCACACCCTTTCATGTCCTATTGTCCCGACAGGACTTATATCCAGAGCTGACCTCTTCAGGTCCACATCTGCTCTCAGTGAGGTTGTGATCACACTACTCTGTGTGTGAAGACCTGACTCCTCTGATTCTTCAACAAACAAGATGCAGAACAGGAGTGAGAAGTTTGGAGCTCAGCTGCCTCTCTTTGTTCCAGCCAGCAGCTCTCAGCGAGGTGTGTTCAGTAAGAGCACCACCTACCTGGCTAAGATCGCTGTCGTCCTCCGAAACGCTCCAGGCAAGATGCTCACTTTTATTCAGGTAAGAAAGAGTCATTTTCAAGGACTATGATTGACAAAATTGTCACATTGAATGAAACGTTTTTTTTAATTTCAATTTGAATGTTTTGTAGTTGATGGACAGACTGGCGCCATTAATTCCTGAAGACAGGAAACCTGTTGAGAACAACGTCAGAGTTTGTTTATCAACCAACAAATGTTTTGTCAAGGTAGGTTTCTATTTTAAAATGTTGATATTTCAAATGAACCCATTCATTGTATTATTATATATACTTAACCTCAAATGGACACTGTTTTTTATTAAAAGAAGAAATTAACCTCTGTCTCTAAAAAACCCTGTGTTGTATGTTTCAGATTCCAGTGGTCCCAGATTCTCTGCACAGTAAGAGAAACTACTGGAAACTGGATCCCAGTCAGATCACAGCAAAGACGGTGCGTCGTCACTTCAAAGGAATCCTGCATCTCTTCCCTGAGTTGGCCTCCAAAGTGGAAACGGAGAACGTGAGCAGACCGCCCCAGCACTGCTCAGCTCTCCGCTCTCCTGAACCTGCAGCCTGCACAGCTGTTCAGATCAGATGTGAGGTGAAGTTCAGCAGTCCTTTCTCCATTGAATCCCTCCTGAAGAGAGACAGTCCCTCTGCTCGGTCCTCCAGAGCATCTCCTCTGTCCAGTGTGCGGGTCAGAGTGGAGCAGCAGCCTCGGGCCACACACAGACGAGTTGGGGCAAAGAGGAGCTTCAGCTGGGACTCTGAGGAGCCTCTCCTCCTTCAAGCTTCAGCTCGAAGTTCCCCCATCTGCTCAACGGGGGGCAGCACACACCACAGACTCACTGCTAATGCAGCTGCTCAGCCCATCAGGATGGATGTGTGCTCTGATCCCTCATTCCCTGTCTACACAAGAGCCAGTGCTGCTCATTATTTCACGAGCCCACACAGCAGTTACATCACTTACCCTGTATCCACATTTACCCATGATGCTCTCCGTTACTGGTTGTAATGTGTTTCATACCTGACATACCGGCTTTTTGCAGCACTTTTCAATAAAATGTAAAAACAAATAATTTTTGTGTATTTGTTTTTTTCCCCCAGTAAGTAGTGTACAACATAGCATGTAAACAAACACTTGATAAAAAGTGATGCAAATAAATCATTCATTGCCAGAGGAAAACAACAATAAAATGCATTATCACTAGTCACATTTAAACAATTCAAAAAAGTTGTTAAAAAATGTTGGTACATTTGTGAAAGCATTTCTGATGAAATTATTGACAGTACCACACAACAATTGATGTTATACTAAGGATAATAAGCAAAAGTAAACTATGGTAAGTATTATTATTTACCTCTACCTATTAATGTTCTCATTCATGAGGCCAGAGCAAGCCTTTCAAAATAATAACAGAATGCATTGAAACAAACCCTCCCTAAAGTGTGTGATCATTAAAAAGAAAAGTACATATTTAGGAAACCTGTAGGTCTAATTGGAAATGTTTGCACTTCACAACATTCCAGTTCATTTTAGTTTTAGAGGAAACTATACTTATACATATTTAGTAGATGCAAAAACAGTTTGTCCCTCCACAAAGAAATCCCCATCAGAGATAACAGCTGTAATAAATAAGGTGACAAGGGTGGTTGAGAGTGATTCAACAAGAACAATTATGCTTTTAAGTGGAAAGCTTTTGGCAACATTCCAGCTATTTTCACCTTATCTGAGGTCCACTGTGTCATTCAGTGGAGTGACCAGACAGCAGGATCATTTCACTGATACACAACAAACATTATGTTTTGTGGATCTTTGCTACTTTTATACTTCTAAATATTTGAAGGGAAGGGAAATATTTGACATTTTACCCCAAGGCTATGTTGTAAAGCACGTTGGATGCCTGTTGGTTGCTGCAAAGTGCTATGTACAACCCCAAATCAGAAAAAGTTGGGACAGTATGGAAAACACAAATAAAAAAAGAAAGTAGTGATTTCTAAATGTACTTTGACTTGTATTTCATTGCAGACAATACAACAGCACATAATTTAATGTGTTCCTCATGATTTTTATTGTTTTTTTTTCTTCAAAAAAACAAAATTCCTATTTGGTTCTTGCAACACATTTCAAAAAAGTTGGAACAGTAAAGCATTTACCACTTTGTAATGTTGCCATTCCTTTTCACAACACTTAAAAGACCTTTAGGGGCTGAAGACACCAAGTGAATGAAGTGTTTCAGGTGTAATTTTGTCCCATTCTTGCTGCAAACAAGTCTTAAGGTGGGCAACAGTACGGGGTCTTCGTTGTCGCATTTTGCGCTTCAAAATGCGCCACACATTCTCTATTGGAGTCATCTGACCACAGTACACGTTTCCACTGTGTGATGGTCCATCCCAGATGCCTCCGAGCCCAGAGAAGTCGACGGTGCTTCTGGACACTGTTAACATAGGGCTTCCTTTTGGCACAGTACAGTTTTAACTGGCATTTGTGGATGTAACTACGTATTGTGGTACTTGACAAAGGTTTGCCAAAGTAGTCCTGAGCCCATGTGGTGATATTGCTTATAGATGAATGACAATTCTTGATGAAGTGCCGCCTGAGGGATCGGAGTACCAAATCATAATTACAATCACCTGTTGACATCACCTGTTTCAAATCACATCATTATTTAACCAATTTACCTGATTACTAGCCCTTAATTGCTCATGTCCCAACTTTTTTTGGAATGTGTTGCAGGTCTGAATGACAGGAAAGGATGTATATTTACAAATGAAATTAAGTTGACCAGACAAAACATGAAATATTGTGTGTTCACATTGTTTGCAATGAAATACAAGTCAAAGTACATTTAGAAATCACTACTTTCTTTTTTTATTTGTGTTTTTCATACTGTCACAATTTTTTCTGATTTGGGGTTGTAAATAAATGGTGATTGATTAACTGAATTACAAGTCAAGCAGTGTACATATAGTACTCACTATCAGTGAGTGTACGCTATATTTAGAATATTTTTGACAGCTTTACCTTGCTGTCAAACAGCCCTGTTTAAGTTTACATGGCGGGAGCTGAAGCTGTTATCTACTGTAGGTTCTTGTCAAAGCCATTGACAAAAACATCTATTTTACCTTGCAGAGCATGGGAGTTGCTGGACTAACGCTGCCTCGTTCAGTTAGTTAGTTTGGATAGTTCCTAACCCTTTTAAAAATTAAAAATATTTTAGGTGGGCCTTTTTGTAGGTGGCTAAACTACATTTAGCTGCTGCCCACATCCACAACAGTACATTGCTTAGCTTCTGTGCCTGTTGTTCTGCCGGTTTCTCCAAACTGGGGACGTGCCAATCGCCATCTAGGTAATACACTGACTATGTATAGGTAAAAATAAGTAAAATTCCTCTTGATTACTAATATTAATAATCTTACTGAAAACAACCAAAAGCTTCATTTGGTTTTACATTTTGTTATAAAACATGGTTCATCGCAAGGGGTTTATCCTAATGAATAAACTTGTACAATAACGTGTGTGTAACAAGTGCTGCAGAAAGCCGGTATGTCAAGGTACAAAACACATTACAACCAGAAACGGAGAGCATCATGGGTAAATGTGGCTACAGGGTAAGTGATGTAACTGCAGTGTGGGCTGGTGAAATAGGGAGCAGCACTGACTCTTGTGTAGACAGGGAATGAGGGATCAGAGCACACATCCATCCTGATGGGCTGAGCAGCTGCATTAGCAGTGAGTCTGTGGTGTGTGCTGCCCCCCGTTGAGCAGATGGGGGAACTTCCAGCTGAAGTTTGAAGGAGGAGAGGCTCCTCAGTCCCAGCTCTGCCAAAACTCCTTTGAAATGACGACGCACCGTCTTTGCTGTGATCTGACTGGGATCCAGTTTCCAGTAGTTTCTCTTACTGTGCAGAGAATCTGGGACCACTGGAATCTGAAACATACAACATAGAGGTTAAGTTCCTCCTTTAAAAAAAATTATTAATGGGTTCATTTGAAATATCAAACGTTTCAAAATAGAAACTTACCTTGACAAAACATTTGTTGGTTGATAATAAGTAAGTTGTTCTCAACAGATTTTCTGTTTTCAGGGATTATTGGTGCCATTCTGTCCATCAACTACAAAACATCAGGTTGAAATAGTGTTGTTCTTTGCAATGTGACATTTTTGTTAATCATAGTCCTTGAAAACAACTTGACTCTCTTTCTTACCTGAATAAAAGTGAGCATCTTGCCTGGTGCGTTTTGGAGGACGACAGCGATCTTTGCCAGGTACAGTTGTGTTCAAAATAATAGCAGTCCAACATCACTAACCTCATGAATCATTTTCTTTGGTAGAAGTGATATTTCTACATGGCAAATAATTGACTAGTAAGTGTTGTACAGTCATAGAAAACCAACAGACCCAACAGTCATGACATGCATGCTGCTCATGAGCAGCATGCATGTCATGACTGTTGGGTCTGTTGGGTCTGTCAATTACAGAAAGTCAAAAAGTTGATTGGAGAGGGGAAAACCTATAAAAAAGTGCAGTAAATGATAGGCTGCTCAGCCAAAATGATTTCAAATGCCTTGAAATGGCATCCAAAGCCTGAACGACGTGGGCAGAAAACGGTCAACTACCATTCGAATGGATCGAAGAATAGCCAAAATGGCAAAGGCTCAACCAATGATCAGCTCCAGGAAAATCAAAGAAGACTTAAAGTTACCTGTGAGTGCTGTTACGATCAGAAGAAGGCTATGTGAAGCAAAGCTATCAGCTAGAAGCCCCCGCAAAGTCCCATTACTGAAAAAAAGACATGTACTGAATAGGTTGAAATTTGCCAAAGGACACATTGACTGGCCAAAGGAGAAATGGCACAACATTCTGTGGACTGATGGTTCTTTTTGGGTCTAGGGGCTGTTTCTGAGGCAAAACCCAGTAATGCGGAGGAATTGTGGAATGTAGTGCAATCGTCCTGGGCTGGAATACCTGTTCACAGGTGCCAGAAGTTGGTCGACTCCATGCAACACAGATGTGAAGCAGTTCTCAGAAATAATGGTTATGCAACTAAATATTAGTGCAGTGATTCAAAGTAAAGCAAACCCTTGAGACATTTTCAGTTCATACAGTAAATGTTTGAGTTTGTACAGAAAAATGCAAATACTGCTATTTTTTTGAACAGCCTAATATTCATTTTTCTCCACTTTCTGTAAAGGTATAACACAAACTTGATCGATTTTGGTCATGTTTTGATTTGGAATTGAATGTGCAGTGTTCCCAATGCATTGATATTATGGAATTTAAAAGCTATTCTAAGGATTTTGAGCATCATTCACTTTTTTAAAACACACTTATTCTGAACACAACTGTAGGTGGTGCTCTTACTGAACACACCTCGCTCCTTGTTTGTTGAAGAATCAGGAGTTCTTGAGCATGTTTTGGTTACTCTCACTCTTATACAAGCACAACAAAAAATGTTTACGCTCTGTAGCCATGACTCTTGCTTCTCAATATTTGGAGTTTTGGGAATCCGGATATATGATTTTCTTATCCAACACACTTATCTTCACTTGAACAAGAATGTCAGCTAAATGTCAAACATGTCAGCTCATTCAATGTCTGAATATATTGTTATTTCTATAAGTCTATAAAGTGTTAAGTATGCAAGTCAAGAACAAGTACTTTTAGGATGCTGTTTGAATGTTTCTGAAATAAACCGCTGCAAAAACAGGAACGTTGACCAAAGTGACACCACAGCATTGAACTCATCTCCTGACTTACAACAATGCTGTTTTCCACACCAGTCTACACAACCGTCTATGACTGGAGGTGCAACAATGTCTTGACTAGCATCCAGTTGAAATACAGACAAAGTTTGCTATTAGGCATATTGTACTTTGTATTTGAAATACAGACTGGTTCTTGTCGCTCGCTAAACTGCCTCAAACATCTTTTGGCATTATAAAATGCAGATGAAATTCTCTTGGCACAATAAAAAAAAAGCACTTCCATTGTACTTATTGGATGTTTCGAGGTTGCTTAATATGTCAAATGTTTCTTCTATGTCTGCAAAACAATCTGTAACTGGCAAATATACTGACTTAAGTTGAGTGGCAACCATGGACAAAACCATGACGGTTCTATATTAAGAAATACCAATTGTTTGATTGTGGTTGATTTTGATTAGTTGAATTTATGTCAAGATACACAACTTGAAGGTAATTTCACATTACAATTTATTACCCCCCTCATATTGTAAAGCTTGAAAAACACAGACCTGTCTGTCAAAGTAGTAAACAATCACTACATCACATGGAAGGACAGAAGACGCAGGAACGGGACTAAATGAAATAAAATGCCACTTTATTGTTCAGCCGTGTCATAACCTCGTCTCCAAAATAAGCACAGCAGGACTACAACTGGTTCATCAACCTAGCTACCCTTGATAGCAAATAAAACTGGGTTTTATTAGACCACCAATGATAGCGTTAAAGACTTTTCTATCAGACATCCAATGATAGCATACAAAATAGTTGTTAACCTACCAGTGATACTGTATATAAAAACACTTGTCTCTAGATTTATCCCCAACCCACCCTCAATTTCACCCATCTCCCTCTTTAGAATATTTGTGACACTGACATATTTTATGCTTGAACAAGCACATATTAAGAATGCATAATTCTCCATTTTTGAGATTATAAAAAAAACTACACAATGTTACACTTAAAGTCAGAGTACAATTCAACTGATTATTAGTGTTCTACACATTCGGCCATAAACCAAAGGAACATTGTATAATATCACTATAACTTAACACTACATGTAATATACGTTGTTTTTTTTTTAAATTACAAATGATTAGCAGTGAAGAGAAAATGAAGATGGCTAGTGCGAAGGCAAGCTGGGTCAGTACCATAACAGAGAATGAGTAATACAAAAAGAAATAAAAAAATAGAATAAGAAAAATAGAAACAAATAACTGATAAGAATACAGGCAAGGCTAAAACATACGTGTTTCAAACTTTTGAGATCCACCTCATGTGCACTCATCCATATAGGTAACCTGCTCCAAGACCTCCATTGTGTGATTCCACATCTCTGATTCTTTAACCTCTTCTCCCCCCCCCCCCCCCCCACCCCCCAATTCAACTTGCTTAAACATTCCCATGGCAACCATCTTCTTTGTTTTCTTGTGTCAGGCACTTTCCAAGACCTCTTATTCCCTTCAACAACTCCACAGGCCAATCATAATGCTGCTTTAGACTATACAGGCCAATCACAATGCAGGTTCAGAATACAACTGCAAAAGAGCACAGGACAAAATGTTCAGTGCGTTGTTATTTATATCAATATGGCTTTTACTTTGAACTTGTCGGTCTTACCAATCCTACAGGTCGGTGTCAAACCAGGCCAGCTGGTTGCTGTCCATCAGGTCTTGGGTGTGGCCAAGGTCTGGCAACGGATCAGTGTGGTGGCCCAGGTCGGGCAGAGTATCAGCATGGTAGTCAGCACCTTCCATCATGGGGTCCAAAAGGGAGTCCTGGCCGTAGGCTGCTGGGTAGGCCCGGTATGCTACATCTGGAGAAAAAAAAAAAATGTGTATTTAAATGTGTGTATGCAAGTTGGTGCAAACTGTTCCAATGACAGAAACAAGGATAGGTTTAGTTTTATTTTAAACAAATGCATAGCGCTCTGCGATCATTGCTGGGTGAAACAAAATTATAGATCAGACGAAGAGGCAGGATGACAGTTAAATTTCATCATATTCCATGAAATATGGTTTTTATGAACTCTTAAATAATTCTCAACAATAAGACTAAAGCCTCTATGTAGAAATACAATTGTTCTGTTGACTCAAAGTTCAGTTACAACATATTTTCTATCAATAGAAACCACAAAAGCAAATGCTTTTAAAAGATCAAATTACATAAACCAGGATGGACCAAGGATAATGAAATAAAGAGGCAAGAAACAGATTAAGGATTTTATTAGAGATAATACATGCACTCACCATCCTGCCTGTAAGCCAGAGGGTCTCCCTGAGCTCCCATATCCAGTCCCAGGTCTCCAGTCTATAAAAAGGTAATAAGTAAAGCCTGACATAAGACAGCTTAGGTAGAGGAGTGGATGTCTTAGTCCTCAATTCTATAGTACATTACTTATTGTATACAGTATACACTATAACATACTGAAATTGCTGAATGTGTGTGTGTGTATACATACATACATACATACTTTATATTTGGTCACTGTTTCAGTGTGAATGCACAACATACTCAAAACCTGCTAAAAATTCTATGTTGTACCTTACTTTAAACTTTATTTTGTGTGTGCACGTATTCGCATGTGTGTACCTCGTTCCAGGCCATGGGCTCAGTTCTGAACAAAGAGCTGGTCAGCTCCACTGACAGACGTTTCTTGTAGTCCTGGGGCTTGTCCTCAGACATGCGGAACAGGACAGCTGCAGCATAGGTTGCTACAGGAGACAACGGACAGCAGCACAAGTCAGGTACACTGAGTGTACACAAGTACACTGACAATCAGACTGCCTGTGCATTGCCTGCATTTGTGCATGTATACTCACCAACGCCCTCATTACGGGAGTGCAGCAGCTCAGTGAGGGGTGCAGTGGCTCCTTCAGCTTCGATTGCCTCAGCAGCTTCTTTGTCCTGAGCCAGTTCACACAGCACACCTGCTGCCACACGCTGGATATTCTCCACTGGTGAATACAGCAACTGGAGACAGTGAATAGCAGAGAGAAAGATAAGATGTTTGATGAAGACAAGAGAGTTGAAATGCATGTATTGGGAAAAATTAGAGCGAGGGAAAGAGGAGAATCAAAGTTGCTAATAACAGATTTTGTATTTCACTAAACCATTTAATTGCTAAACATTTTTAACAAAATACATTTAGTCTGTAATAAGATTGGGGGTTACATTTTACCTGGACAAAGAGTGGAATGGTGTTGAGCCCTCTGATGACAATTCTGTTGTGGACGTCCCGGGCCAGGATGTGCAGAGCTCCTGTGCAGCCTTCCACAATTTCCTCCATACGCACACCTTCCTGTATGTGTTTGAGTGGGGGGGGAAAGGCAAATCAAACACACACACAAAAATCTAAATGTTCAAATACAGAATGCATGAAAGTTTCTTGGCTTGATTACACACCACAAACTGCTGCTGGTTGCCGCCCATGCTGGTGCGCCTTTGGGTGTCCTGGTGAGCCCTGACAAGCAGTTGGACCAGTCGGGGGATGGCTCCCTGCTCCCGCAGAGCACTGTGGTTGGCTGGGCAAAGAGCCAGATTGCGGATCAGACCAACTGTGGCCTAGATAGGGGGGAAATTAGTTAGTTAGAATTAAATTCTGGTAATCAATGTCACTATATGCAAGGTTGATCCAACAGTATGTTCTGGGAAATGTGTAGGTGCGGAGAAACTGAGAAGGCTAATGACCTTGATTAGTGGCCAGTGGGACGGAGGGTGCAGTAGTTTGACCACCACAGGCAGGCCGTAATGAAGGCGCACAGCATTCTGGGCCATCTCAGCATCCTGGTGGCGGGAGGTCAGGTGACGCAGGGCACAGACCGCTGGCTCTGTGATGTCCTCTCTGTCACCGGCCCTGAGCACGGTTCGTACCAGAGCCTCAATGCCTCCAACCTAACACGTGATGAGATCAATCAGTGGACTACATCATTACAAAAATAAGACCACAGACAAATAATTTAAAACTAGAATACCCAACCTACACTCCAAAGAGATGTGTAGTTATGTTCAAAGGTAAAATACGCACCTGGCAGACCATGAGTTTGTTACTATAGTTGTTGCAGGTCAGGTTGGAGAGGATGCCAGCAGCACATGTCACTACATTGATGTCATCACTGCCCAGCAGCTGGACCAGGGTCCCCAGGAGACCCTCCATTCCCTCCTGGAGAGAGCAGAGGACAGGTTAGAAGGGCCAAATGAAAACCAATGAGGGGAGATGAATAGATACATCCTAAATATATAGCATTTTGTTTTATCTAATACTTTATATTAAATGGGATTCTGTAAGTGGGCACGAAGGTTCCTGTATGTATGTAGTCGTCATTCTGTACATACATACCGAATGTAGCTGCCATACATAATATCGAAAAAACAGCGTTCCTTGTATTGTTATTTTTTTTTGTAACATGCTATAGACATTTAACACACCGTTTACTGAGCAACAGTTCTTAACATTGAACCTAGGGACCCATAAGAAGCATTTGTGACTACTGAGAGAGTGTGTGTTGTACCTGTTTAGTGGCAGCATCTGAAAGATTCCTCAGAGTCCAGAGGCAGTTCTGGACCAGACGCTGGCTGGGGTCTGTCAGGTGAAGCCCCAAGGCCTGCATGCCTCCTACACACACGCCAAAATTCAACAAACAATTCATTACATCAGAGGAATTTCACCTGAGTAGCAAACCACAACTAGAAAC
This sequence comes from Gymnocephalus cernua, assembly GCA_023631565.1. NCBI lineage: Eukaryota > Metazoa > Chordata > Actinopteri > Perciformes > Percidae > Gymnocephalus > Gymnocephalus cernua. Next base: position 17,704,101 of record CM042438.1, read on the forward strand.
TAGAACATTTATGCATTGTACATTAGTATTGTGTTTGCATTATATTTCTGTACATACCAGCCTCTACGATAGCAGGCTTGTTGCTTGAACAAACAGAGAGCACCTTGAGCACTCTGCTTGTGGTCCACAGCAGTTTCTCATATGTAAAGGTCCTCATGATGTTGACCAGGGCCTGGGGACCGCCGCTGGCCAGAATGATTAGCTACAACAAAGACAGTTTTAAGTTCATAAATGCTTCAAACCGCTGCCAGGCAAGTGGCATCAGCAGACCCTTCAGGGGCGTTTAAACCAGGATAGAATGAATGAATCAGGGTATCCGCCAGCGTATTACAAGCCCTCATTTCAGGACTAACTCAGTGCGTAGGTTATGTGGCGTAACGTTAATGAGTGTGCGTTCCAAAGAAGCAAGAGAATGTGTAATGATATGAAGTTAACAGTAACATAACTGTGAATGAAGCAACCCCTGCAAAAAAAACAAAAAAAGCCACTTGGCCCCCAGGCATAACAACTTTTCTGGCGGAAACCCTGAATGAATGCATGTAAATGCATGCATATATTTATATATCATTTATCTTCCAATACCTTGCTTTCCTGGTTCCCATATGCAAGGATCTGCAGGCAGTCAGTAGTGATTGCCAGGAACTTGACATTGGTATTAGACAACAGGGCCACCATCTTCTGCAGTCCTCCAGCCAGGCGCACCGCCATCTTTGCTCCTTCCTGATGCAACAACAGGTTGTGGAGCGTGGTGATGGCGTAGAACAAAACACTGTCAACTGGCGAGCTGGAAGAATATCCAAATAAAAGAAAAATATCAGACACCAGTCCAAAACACGGTTAAAATGAGCTTTTAAGATACAAATAAACAAAATTATCAAATTCTTTTTTTTTTTTTGAAGCATGTGTTTTGGAGACAACTAGTTAAATCCATCAGTCAGCTGGAGATGTGGGCACAGCAGTGTTGTTGGGATGAACTCACATTTTACATAAAGTATTGGAATAAAATTGGAGCGCGAAGCGTTGAGCGCTGAGCGATAATGAGCGGAGCGGCCTGATGTAGCTTTGAGCGGGGGAGCTGAGGGGTGAACAGTTCTGTGAGCGATGAGCGGAGATTCTCACCGCTCCACTCCGCTCATATGCTCTGGTTGGTGATGATTCGGAGTTGGGTATATGAGGATATAGCCACCATTTGTCATAGTGCTTTTCTCACGTCAAAGCAAAGTGTTGAATCTCTCTTAACTGTGCCCTGCCTTCACCGGTAACGTAGAGTTAGAGAAAGAGAAAAGGGAGTGTGTATGAGACACATTTTAGCTTATTTGTGCCACAGTCTTAAAAGCCTATGTGATTAATAGAATATTGTAGCCTGCTGGACATATTTAAGCATCAAAATAAAATGTCTAGCCAATTAGTGGCCGATGGGACAGAGTCAATTGTCAAAGCCTGTAAAATAGTATTACGGCCTACCTTATGAGCTACCATTCATTGATACATGTTGTATACCTTATAAGTGTAGAATAAGAGCAGATTTAATTGAATTAGCTTGTTATGAAGTTCTGCTCCTGTAGTAGTCACCTTAGCATTATTTGGCATTGTAGGGAGGCTCCACTTGCCAAACAATGCAGTGGCGGCTGATCATGACTCATGGCTCCTATTTACTAGCCACAGCCCAGCAGGCGCGCGCAAATATGACGCCATGGGATCGGCGTACTCGCGCTGGTGGTCACAACACTAGTTGCAGTCTTCTCTTGAACAGAGGTGGCGCTAACGAGGAAAGGCTCCCGACTTTGCTCTTTCTACAGACTAGAAGAAGATGAAAAAGGTAAACAATGGCAGAACTGGCAGCAGCACCGACGTCAATGCTTTGATTTGATTCAATGAGCTACTTCGTCGGATCAAGCCTTTCATTCACCATAAAAGAACTCATCTTAACCCAGTAAGTTTACAAGAGAGACTTGCAGTCACTCAGAGAGTCCTGGCATCCGGTGGCCCCAAGGGGGCAGGCGTCTCTCCTCAGAGCGAAGCCGCCATTTTGCTAACCCCTATCCATCACCCCCGTTAGCATCCCATTGACTGCCATTCATTTTGGCGTCACTTTGACAGCCAATAACTTTACATCTGAAGCGTTTAAAGACTTGATTTGTCCATTGTTTATTTCTAAAGAAACACGACAATGTATAAAAGGCTTCATTACCTTGTGCCTCACGTTATGGCTCCGTAGCAGACGTTTTTATAAAAATAGGCTAACGATTGTGTCATAATCATGCGACATACTGTCGCATAGTAGAGGAATTACCGTATAGTACAGGAGAAGCTCGCAGGCAGTTTCGACGTACATTAGCTGTTTAGTTTAATTACTAATGTTAACTAGCATTTTAGTTAGGAATAATTAGCCTGGGAGAAGATTGGGAATGATTGAGATTTCTCTTGGCACAGCTACCAGAAGACTTACAACGTTCAGACACGTTGCTCACGTCACATCTACGGCGGGAAGCTCAGTTTGCAGCTGCGCAGTAACGCTCAACCATCACCGGAAAAGTGCTTCTAATAGACTTCACCTGTCTCCGTCAAAAACAGCGAAGTCACTGGGTCCATTTTTATATAGGTCTATGGGTGGCCCAGGAGCTCGTTCATGCTTCCTGTTTCCGCTTTGTCGCTCGCCAGCCAGCACCACACCAGACCGCAGTGGCATTAAGCACGGCCGTACTATGTTACCTTTATTAAATCGCCCCAAAATGGCACCATGCTGCTACAGTATAACCATACAGATCTCTACACACAGACTGGTCAGTTATAACTCGACATTTCTCGGTTCTCAGCCAAGATGGACGGCATAGCGCTGGAATTCTTCAATAACGCTGCATAAATTAGCCAAGGGATATTAAACTAGCAGCTTAATCCTGACAAAATACCACAGTGAATTTCAGCAACATTAGGGTCCAGCTCTACAGGGTTGTGCATGGTTAGACACAAATGTGCATTTAAGTGTGTATGCACTTCACAACATACAGTATTGTGAATGGTTTATACTTTGATTAATAAATAATTACATTTTTGGGGTTAATTTGTTCTAAACCATATCAATAATGCACATTATAGTACATCACAATTATCAGAAGGTACTCTTATAAAGTCTGAGGTATTTTAGTCACCTACATGTATGAATATTGATTTCATGTGACGTATTAAATCCTTATCAATCGTATTAACTGATACTTCACAATTCCTCCAGTTTCTTACCCCAGCATCTTGACCAGGGCAGGAATGCCTCCAGACTTGAAGATTGCAAGGAGCCCCTCACGGTGGTGGGAAAGGTTGTGCAAGGTGCCGGCAGAGCAGCGAGCTGTCTCCACATCACCAGTGTTCTGCATGGCACGAACAACGGCCGAAACCATTTGTGGGGAACGCATCAGGGCGTGGCGGGACGCCTCCTTCTTTGACAACTGATGCACCATTACAGCTGCTTTGTTCACAACGACCTAGGACAGAGACAATGTTAGTTAAGGATGCATGATTTAGGACGGATGTAAACTGCATGGCTCTAATAATTGACATGATACCACATGTTCCTCAGCAGGTACCATTTTGGCATTTGAGTGTATTAGTGCACATACTTGGTCCTCATCATTGAGCAGTTTGGTAAGCTCAGGGATGGCACGAGTGGCCAGCTCAGCATCATCTTGATAGTTAATGAGGTTGACCACAGCATGCTTCAGCATCTGAGAAGGCTCCGCCAGGCGCTGCACTGCTGTGGGTTGGGCAGCATCCAGCTGGGTAGGTGGGATCTGGAGCCCCTCCTCCAAGGTCTCGGGGAACATGGCAGCACGCACACGCTGCGCCCGGGTCATGGCATACCCCTCAATGTCTGAAAATAATGCAATATGACGATTGGACTATGTGATTGAAGAAATTTGTCAATCAGAGATTTATAGCATCTATGCTGTAGTAGCAATCCCAAGGTCATATATATAAAATCTGTATCTCGTATACCTGTGGGCTCAGGAGTGAAGGGCTGGTTGAACTCCCAGTCATAGAGAATTGGATCATCCTCCTCAGCATCAGGGTTCCCCTTGCCACTCAGAGATGGGGCTGTGGTGGTGACTCCAGACTGAATGCCTGAATCCAGGTAGGACTGCTGCTGCCACTGGGTCACTGCAGCCTTGCTGTCTCCCATCGCCATGTCCAACTCCATCAAATCAGCTACATAAAAAGGAGAAAGAAATGTGAAACAAGGAATGACAGTTTAGGAGAAGAGTAATCTTTACTTCACTTAAACTTAACTTCTCATTTTAAGCCAAGAAAAAATATTTAAGAGTGATCTTAAAAGGTTTCAGTAACTTTATAAGTAATGTAACATTCCTAATCTTATATTAATGCAAATAGGAGACATAATCATTACAGAAGTGGTAGTTAGTTGTCAGGAGAATAAAGAGGGACACAAAGTGAGAGTGACAAAAACAAAGAATCCTGTTAAAGCAAATGGAAAATTAACGACAAGCAACAATAAAGTGTGTGCTCCTCTAGGATTAATGATGCCCTCAGGTACTGATCATAAATTGAAGTATGTATAATCCAATTTCTCTTTCAATCGCAAAGCACATTTTCCTGGAGTCGAACTCTCAAGCTGTTACAAAAGACAAATTATTACTAAATGAGATAATGTGACATGTGCCCACCTAGCTCCCATTTTCCTTAATTCCCACAGTGCCTTAAGGATTAAGGTATTTCATGTATTCATGTACAGTGAAACTCGTGTATGAGCATACAATCTAAAATATTGGGCAGCGTTCATATTAACATAAAACTACTTAAAATCAAAGTAAGCTTTTCTTTTATACTTACACTGGGTAGCCATTGTTCTTGCCTGCCCTCAGCCCGCACAGCAGATATGTCTGCGAAAAAGGAAACAAGTACACAGGGGAAAATCAGACAGCTCTCACTCAACCTTGAGTTCTTGTTTGCCAAAGCCAAACCTAATCGTAATGTTTATGCGTTTCTCTTACGTGGTCTCAATAATAAAACCACTGTCTAACGTGAACCAGCTAGACGCTTGTTTGGCTTGCTAACGTAGCTATGAGGGGGAAATGCCGAGCCTCCAACTCCAGCCGAGAGAGCAAAGCGGTGGGTATTTCCAGGCCAGCAGGAACACAATTCACCATTCAGCGGCAAAGAACATCAAAGGCATATTTCTCCCCCTCCCCCTACCACGGCCAAGTTCCGACCTCGCAGCTTGGGTTTCCAATGAGAGAAACTACCCCCTCCGCCCCGCAATCACTTCCACGACTCCTCCTCTCGTGGTGGGTCTAACTAAGAGCGTAACAAGCTAGCTACCTAATCAAAAAAAAAAAAAAAAAAACTAACCTAACTGTACAGGTAGCATCAATCACCAAATATATTTTGAGGGCATTTACATCAAGACCGAAGCATGTATTAGCCATCACTGCTAGCTAACAGGTTGGCTAGCTTAACGTTACCTTGAAAGCTCGCTAAGCTAACCTAACGTTACCGTGCGTAGCTAACCCCTCCGCTAGTTAGCGAACATAAACAAACACAGTTTAGGGCTTTACTCACAAAGACTAAATAGTTGAGACTTGTCCTGAGACGCAACCACTACTCGATGTCATTATCGTTACAAATCACTTCATTATTTGAATCGTGCTTTTCAAGCAAACCATCCACATTTTTGATTCTGGTTTGATTAGCTTAGCTAGCTAACCAGGACGTATGAAAAGTAGTTCCAAACGCCACCGTACAAACCTGCCGTGCTTCCAGCCAAATCAGAAAACCCCACCGGAGCCCCCTCCCTAGCAAAAGATGATTTTCTTTGGTGAAGCAAACATTGACGCGCTGTAAATCCGTTATATAATAGCTATAGTAAACATACTATATTTACCAGAGTCGAACGGCTCCTCCGTGGTTCTTATCAGGAAATATGTTCTCCTTTCTCTTGGCTGGAAATAGGAAAAGGGCTGCTAGGTGAACCACCCGTAGAAGTCCGAACCACACCCGCTGCTGCTCCGCTGAAGATGTTGCTTCCGCCTGTGAGATCTAACATCAAGATGGCGAGGTGGAAAAAAATACAGTATTCTGCCGCACTCGGAAAAATAGGGCGCCATTTAAAATAAAGTTTTAACATATAAACAGTTTTTTATTTTACAGCTATTGGCAGATATTGATATACTTAGAGAGGTCGGCCATTCCAGTTTTGCGTTTTTTTCATCCACGTGAATAAAATATGTTTGATACTTGCTGTAGTGAGGGCAAGGCGCTTTCATTAGAATGGAATGTCTCATCCACGTTTCTCACACTCACAAACTGGGACTGCAAATGATAAACTGCGGTGATTAAAGGAAGAAGAAAAATCATACATTGACCACAAAAAAACAAACATATGGGGGGTTACTATAGAAACCCATAACCTGATCCCATGACACATTTAAAAAAACACACTGATTGCAAGAAAAACATGCAATGGCCACAATAACATGATGCCGTGCTGTGGGTTAAATGGCATTTGATCATTTGTCTCCTTAATTGCTTTTGTGTTAACATGCACTGCACAACTTGTGACAACATAACTAACTGATTGAAGGCAGATTGGCTATATGTAGGCTTCTTTGTATGGCCAATGTAAAAGGCTTAAACACATAGTGTTAACTCTTGAAATTGTATAACATTTCTTCTGCATGCATCTCTGTTTTGGGCAATCATTCATAGACTAGCTGTAATGAAATTGCAATGCACATTCAAGATTCAAGATTCCAAATCCTTTATTAATCCCACCATGGGGAAATTCACACTGTTGCAGCTACAAGGGATAAGAGGAAAAGTGGAAAAGTAGAAGACACGCCTGCGTAACAACAGTCTGACCATCCAAAATGCACAAATGATGCCCTACAATCAAGTATTTTATTTTGTATATACTTCAGATCATAACTAATAACCTTGGTGCTTATGGAGAAGTTTATTCTTCCTTAGCTAAACTTATAGGGGGATAAAATCCACTTAAATGCATCTAGTGCACTTGGCATTCAATACACACAAGAGTCTTAACAATTCCAGTTAAATGATAGGAAAGCTCAAATTGACCTACTATTATAGCTATATAAAAAGATTGTATCGATATTAAATGAAAACAATCAAATGTGTCACATGTAGTACAGTGCATGTTCATGTTTCGGACACGTGCCATAGAGCAGAAAAGGTCAAAGTCCAAAGTGTCATAGTGTCATATTGGTGCTACTGCAAACTTATGATCATTTGTTATACCACATCAGGACTAACATCAAACCCTCGGAAAAAAACTATATGTAGCTCATCCACTGTCTCCAACTGTGGCTATTTCTATATTTAGTCCATTTTATTTACCCAAGTTGACAAATACAGCATGGTAAACAGAAAGGACAATATAAAGCACAACTACCTGATAGTTCACTATCACATATACTAAAAGAAAGCTACTACTGTACTGTATGTCTGCAAGGTACCATCAGAAAATTAGGCTGGCTATCATCAGGAACCTTTCCTACAAACATTTACCACATTTTTTTTTATATAATAGGAATGCAACCCCCCTTTCATACACATGTATTCATTTATTTGGCAAAATGAATCGCTTATTCCTTGCAAGTGCATATTAGGTATGAGATTATGTCCAGTCTTCTAAAAATAATGAAAATGTATTTTTTGTCTTTCTGCAGAATAAAGAAGATAAATTATTCCAATACAAGACACTAGAGAACTGTATAAATACACTGCACATAAATTAAATCAGCCCAGCCCCTTTAGAGCAGTTAAGAGATCAGAGATGGCAGAGATCAGAATCTGCCAGACAGCAACAGCCACAGTGTCTCCACAGGGTGGACAAAATAACAGAAACTACTAACAATACAACCCAAATGTATTTTCCTCTATTACCCTTTTTTTCTGCCTGAGGAAGCACTGGACTCAAAGTAGTGCCTATGACACAATCTGTTTGTTATATTTCAGCCATTCATGTGTCCATTTCCTGCTATTTGGACGTTTTCTAAATAGTTTCCAATAATTTCATTCTTTGAAAACAAGAAAATCCACTGTCTTGCACAAGGCCACTGAAGCAGGTGGATGCTTACCAACATGGGCTAAACCTATCTAACTGAAGTTTTTGTTTTTGTTTTTTCGTAACATTTCCCCATTACAAAATATGACTTTTATTTGCAGTGAGGAGAAGAGGAATGATTGGTTGGTAAAAACAAAGAAACAAAGACAAAGAGAGAAGTCAGGTGGATGAATCCGAATAAATACACCTTTTATTTGACTGATTAACAGATCTGATTATACAAACGCCAACACAGAGCTCTGAAATAACAGGACCAATCAGCGAGACAATGACTGTACATTCTTGGTGTGACCCTCCCTTATTCTGACGCCCTTGCCCACCCACCACCCCCAACCCGCAGTAACTATGGAACTGAATCACTAGTGCTTCTTTCTGTACAAGTAAAGCTCACCTACCCTCTACAACCTACTACCACCCTCCCTTTTCAGTGCACTGTCTGTTTATCTACAGGTTTGGGGAAGTTTGGCCAAATGTAGAACTGGGTGCCATGATGGACCTTAAGTGCCCTCTACACAGGACTAGTGTATATTTTTTGTCATGTTTGTTGTGTGTAGTCTAGCAGACAGTGCTGCTGTCATAATAGTGTGTGCACTGTTTTAAGAGCTTGTAGTGTAATAGCATAGTAATGTTTTTGCATTTTGGTTGAAATGCAACCAGCCAAAGATCTCTCGACATACAGGTCTAGGTTGAAGTAACTTCCTTAAATCTTAAGTCTCACTCCCTCTCTTTCTTTCTCTCACACACACACACACACACACACACACACACACTGGTATGTTTGTCCCTTCAACTTCAAAAACAAGACTGTTTTCAATTTAGTTTCAGGCATGTTTTTTTTTTTTGTTCTCAATCTCTTCCTCTGGCCAAGCGTGACTTGCCGCACATACATGTAGATCATCACACAATCCTTCCTATGGTGCCCTTTAACAGTTCCTACTGTAAAAACACTAACTGTACCATCACAAGAAATGGATGGACAAAACACCCTCACTTGCATTCCTATAATCAATCTTTTTCAACCCACCTCCTTCTTCTTCTTCTCCTCCTCCTCCACACCCCCATTGGTCCCCCATACCCATTTACTCTCATGTAACAGACAGTCTTGTATGTAACAGTGACAAATACTCGCCCTCAGCGCAACAGCCAGGAGGAGAAAAGAAGGGGGAGGGAGAACAAGGTGTGGAAAAAGGGGTAGGGGAAGAGAGGGCGAGTTTTTCTCCTTGAGGAGAAAGCGAAAGTAGAGAATGGGGAGGGAAAACTGTGAGCCTACATCCCTCTCTTTCTCCCCACATCTTTGTGATGGAGTGGAGGGAGGAAGAACAAGGGAGGTGGAAGGTGACTGAGGTGGATAGGGGAGAGACGGAGAGCAGGGTGAAGTGCGTTGGTCTTCATGTGTCCTGGCCGTCGGTGGCAGGGGTGTCGTTGGCAGGGGTGTCGTTGGCATTGGGCAAGTCTGAGTCGGTCTCCCGGCTGGATATGCGGTCCAGCTCCGCCTGTACATCGCTTAGGCCCAGCTTTGAACCTGCATCAAGTGTGGGTAGATACATAAAAAAAAAATAGTACTACATCACAGCAAACAAGCATTTTGGCCAGTGTGATAAATGATACAGCATTGAGTGGTTAAGGCACAATGCAAGAAGCACAAAGGCTATACACATGGTTAAAATAAGTGCTGGGTGAAATATTGAATACTAGCAAAACATTCGCAAAAGCAATCTCTTCTCATTTGAGACGAGTTGGTTAACAGACAGGAATGCATACTGTGATAGAGAAGTGTTAAAATACTTTGACTTTAGCTTGTTGATTGGATTCATTTTTAAATGTTTATTAATGTCATTCATATGGTATATAGATGGTGTGGAACAATTTGTTTACATCCAGGTTTATTGCAATCATTTAATATTTTATATTGCAATAATACAAATGTGATCATGTTCTACCTTTTCTCTCTGTTTTTGTCTTTTCAACCAGACCTTTGGTAATACTGAATGTATTTTCATTTTGTTTGGATTTTAGTTCTTATAGCATTATTATGCATCAAACATACCTTTACAATTGTCCTTATTGAAAGAGACAAACGTGTCTTTGTTAAGCATCGTATGACAGAGCTGCAATGTAATACGTGTGCCGTTTCATGTAGTAGTACCAATATGATCTACAGTATCTAGTTCAAAACAGGCCAAAGTGGAAGGTAGACCCTATTTGCGGTAATTTTGAGCTTGTCTGATGAGTTTTAAAGTTGCATTGTTAAAAACATAAAGATATGGTTCTAACTGAAAATGATCTGCCTTGATTTTCCAGCCATTTCACAGAGAATGAAGGCATATTAGGTATACCAGTATAAATATAGTATATGGCAATGGCAAATATGTTGAACAGTATCAAGATATTGATTTCCCCCGAAATCACCCAGCCGTCACACACACACACCTTAACGTGGCTAGTGCATATAAATACACACATTATGAGTGATGTCAACGGTGAGATTGCACAATAGACTAGGAGCATTAGAATGACACAGAGCTACAGACAGGCATAAATATGAGGGCTGTTTGTTGTTATGATTTCCTCTACCATGTGTTATGTTCATATCTGGAGTAGAGGACAAGAAAGTAAAGAGGTGAGAAAATGAAGGATGGCAGATGGGAGGTAGAAACCAAAAAGAAGCGATGAGGAGTAACTGAAAATGGCATTAAAGCCCAAAAACAACTGAATAAATGAGCACTTTTTCTCTATTCAACAAAACCAGAGCAATGTAACAACCTCTACCACATAGTGTGCATTCTCACCTGACTTGCGTACTGTTCCTGGTGTGTTGTTACCGCCACCTGGCGTCCCGGGCCCCCCTGTCCCTGCTTTCTTTGTCAGTAGACTGTTGAAGAAGTTGGCCAACACACCCTCACTAGTCTGACCTGCAGCATACAGAGACTAGAGTTAAAAAACACACATACACACAAAGCAATGCACCGACAACGCCAATGGTCATGGTTTGATGTGTGCAGCGATGAAATGCATACCCGACTGTGGCATGGCGTTAGCTACGTTGGCCGCTGCGGAGCGATTACTCGTCCTGGGGGAGCCGGTGGGTGCTCTACTGGTGGTGTCCTATGAACGACAAAAAAAGTTTATTTCACACACATATGGACACTGGAGGGAGCTTTCCTTTATCTTCTGAGCCAAAACTAGAAAAAAAAAAAAAAGGAGCACTCACCACTGGTCGCCCTGCTGTCACAGCGGGCTGTTTGGCAAGCAGCGACTGCAAATTAGAGCACAATATGCACACTCACTCCAATTAGTATTTAATTAACATATCAGGACCCTTCAGCCAGATTTAATTGGAGTACAGACAAGCAGCAAACCAAAAGACATTAACACAACAGGAAATGTTTTCTGACCTGCAGTTTTACGAGAAACACTTGGTCATCTTCTGCCTGAATCTCCTTTTCATGTACAATCTGGTGACAAGCAAGAACAAAAACATTTATTCTTAAAAAATCGTTTACATGCCTTCTTTATAGCTCTACAACAGCTAATAAATTAGACTGGATAAAACTCTTATGATCCCTGCAGGGATATTAGGTAAAGCTTAGCACATGGAAATTGATGCAGAAGGTAATGAAACATACTATTACAGCAATAATCTATCTGTTGCGCTGTACGCTTAGCTTGCCTTAGATGATCTTTCAAAGTTCGCTGTTTTTTTAGCGGGTGCCTGTACCTTTCTGACTGGCGGTTTGACTATTACTTCCTCAAAGCTGTCGTCTGCTTTTACTGTCTGAAAGTTCTCGTGAAGTATGGCGATCTTCTTTTCATTGTCCCAACCTGATGGACTGAGAGAGCAGAGGAAGGGTTACATACCAAATACAGGTGGCCCCGCAGTCCTAGCATGTATACACACACACGCAAAGGCAGGCTTACATGAAGACAGCATCTCTTTCCACCACTTGTGCCGGGCAGTGGAAGGGAAAGCCGTACAGTCTGTGGACCAGATATTTGTACAGGATGTCCAGGTTTTTCATCTCCTTCACTGATGTGTAAACCAGAGATGCACCGTCTGACATGACTGTCAAGGATATTGTCAACACCACCATCTCAAAAATAAAACTTACACCGCAGTGACAGAAAACCTACACCTCTTAATATCAGTAGCACTACAGAAATACAGATTTTAGCTTTGACTAATTGCTACCAGTACACAAAACAACCAAGGCCATGTACAATATTGGCTCATTTTCAAAAGCAATAACCCTTGAAAATCTAATACCGTTTCCACTCAGCATTGACTGGAGAAATTATTCTGAAAAACAAACAATTTCAAGCAGTACTGGGTGTTCTATGACTTTTATGGAACTCTCTTAGCAACAAAGCAATATCAACAACAACGGGTTCTAATACAGCTTACAGTGGTCAAAATACTGCAATAACGGTACTGCTGGGAACTTTGTCCTGAGAACAAAACACCATGACTGCCAGTCACTCAGTTGTACCACCATCCTATATGACTGAACAGTTGGGCCTTAGGAGAATACAGGCCAAAATGTGAATGAATGCTTTAAATTTCAGTACCTGACAGGAAAACTGCAGAGTCAACTGACTCTCAGATCAACAGCCCTATTAAAACCCATGTGTATACTGTTCTTTGACCAATAGTTACATTTTGTTTTCTGACACTATAAATTTGAGTTTGTGCAATTTTTTCTAGTTTGTTCACTTTTCAGAAACAATGTTCAGTGAAGGATACACTGCAGACAGAAACGTCTGATGTGAGACTGGATGAGGTCCAGGTGTTCGTCTCTGTAGTCGTGCTCCTTCTCCAATGTACTGATGGCGTCACACTGAGGACAAATAAGAAGGTGTCAGACACAGGTGAATGTGTGTAAGCAGATGCAATGAAAAAAGGCCCATTCAATTTTTAAATGATTTAACAATTCCACACAGGTTTCATTAGTCCAAGAATAATGTACAGGACATTGAGAACCAAGTACACTTAGATTTTAAGGTAAAGTAAAATATGTTCCCACACATAAGCTATGTTTATTGGTGTGTGTGTGTGTGTGTGTGTGTGTGTGTGTTTGTGTGTGTGTGTGTGTGTGTGTGTACCTTGGTGCAGACCACCGCCACTGGTATTCCCAGGTTGTGTGTGAGTGCGTTGTCTCCTAACGGCAGCAGCACACTCTCCTCCTCTTCGCTCCTCCTCTGCAGGGTGCCATCCTCCCCACTGCCTGGCTCTGTGTACTCCTGGAACTGTTTTACAACTACACACACACGCACAATATTAAGATACACAAATAACGATGAAGCATAGAGTAAGACCTGGCATGGGTTATCATTTTAAATGTGGCATTATTAGTCTCATAACTGGCCTCTTTAGACAAAACCAAGTCCAATGTGAAGCTTTTTACAAAAGGCTTTTATAAAGAGGTTCCTTATTGAAGAAGTGTTTTCATACTGCTAAGAGCATTTTCCGTGAAGACACGTAGTTTTCAACTTGTATCTACTCGTCAGCCTGACTGCTGTCAGTATGACTCACGTCTGTGCTCCAGCTCCCGCAGTGTTTCCGGGGCGACCCGGAGTTTATCGATGTGTTCCCTAGCGACGGCGGCCCACTTCTGGAGAGAGTCCAGGGCGTTCCATGGCCGCGACATGTCAACTGTTATCAGCAGCAACGTGTTGCCGATTGAGTCCACTGGCACAGCTACTCCCTGCAGACCTTTGTGGTAAAGGTCTCCGTCTAACACCCAGGCATTACACCTAGTTTGGTCTAAAGACACACACATACACACACACACACTCAGGGTAAATACATTACACAGATATGCTGTTGTGTAAAAACAAACAAACACAAGACTACATGGATTTCAAACATTTATTGGGTCTATGGACTGCAAGTAGTTGCCGGTTACCATCAATGTCATCGTCATGGACACTGAAGTAGAGGTATTCCAGGCCACGCCCTTTCATGAACTCTTCAACCCCCTGCAGTTTTGCAACCAAGGCTGTCTTCCCCGAACCCACCTCACCTAAACACACACATAAAATCAGTTATAAAAAAGAAGAATTATGGATAGTAGACAAATTATGGGCAGTAGCCTCATCCATGCCAGAATTCACTGCTATAATGATAATAATACTGGAGTTTAGTACCTAAACCGTATATGTTTTTAGTTTGAATAAAGGGGAGCAAGAATTCAAATTTGGCAAAAGCATTTTAAGTGACATACAAACTGAAGCCAACACACCACACCACTGCTGAAGGCGTACGATTTGCCCATGCAACCTGCTGCCCTCTATCATGCTATGAGCTGTACTAGTAACACACTTCAGGGTTAATAGAAAGAGTAGGGTGTTCATCACACACTATCCAAAATTAGGATAGCACAAAACTGCACAAATATAGGGTTGCAACTAATATTTTAATTAACGAATAATCTGCACATTACGTTCTTGATTCATTTATGAATCATTTGGTTTATAAAATGTCGGAAAATAGTGGCAACTGCCAATTACAATTTCCTGAACCTCAACCAACAGTCCAAAACCAAAGATATTCTGTTTACTGTCACAAGGAGTGACAAAGAAAAGTATCACATCCTTACATTTGAGAAGCTGAAACTAGAAAATGTTTGGCAGGTTTGCTTGGTTACCTAAGCAAAAATAATTAGACATATTTTCTGTCAGTCACCTAATTGATTAATCACTAATTGTTTCAGCACTAAACAAATTAAGTGGAGCACACCTATACTGTAAACAATCCCCTTGACTAGAGCCACACAGCTTCATTAAATTATTTTCATGAAGGATCAACAGTAGCCCTAATATACTAAAATATCTTTTGACAATGGACTGCATTTGTCCTGGCATCATTGGTTAACCTCGACGCTGACAGCATGCCATTGTTGTGTATGTTACAAGGCCAAGGCTGCATCCATTCTTGCACTATGCCATATTATGTCAACAGGGGGCCTCGGTGCATCATACGGGCTGATCTTGCTGGTGTTGTCATGGATAGCATTAACAGACAAACGGCTGTACAAAGCCATACGTCGGTAACCAACTCGCCGATTAGCTGGAATGGGTAGCAGGCTGCGGATTATCCCAGGCGGATGTGTAGACAGTGTGTGTGTGTTTGTGTGGACGACAGCGGGACACGAGGATTGAGCGAGACGGGGAGGCAACCTTTCTGCCTCTCAGTCACATAAAGCCCCGCGGCCGCGTTAAAAAAACACAGGCTGATGGTTTGTCTTGTCCCCTCAGCATCATCTCCACCTAACTGCTAATATAGCATCACTGGATGCTAGTATGACTTGCAGTGTTTCAAAGCGGCCCGATTCTCTCTCAAGATGGTGTGTGTGTGTGTGTGTGTGTGTGTGTGTGTGTGTGTGTGTGTGTGTGTGTGTGTGTGTGTGTGTGTGTGTGTGTGTGTGTGTGTGTGTGTGTGTGTGAAAATACACCTGTCTCTCTCTGCTATGACAACGCATCCGCTACCAGGTTTGAACACAAAAGCACCATCAGTCATCAGTCCAGAATAAGCTATCTTAGCTATCGAGCAGTGTAAGTCTACCCGAGTCTATCAGGATGAGATGATCACCAAGCTAACGATGCTTACTGGCTAGCTAGGAGACTGCAGACAAACAGATACCCACCCATAACCAGGACATTTTTCCCAGACGGTAGCTTAGATCTTGAATGGGTTGACACTTCACTCAGGATGGTGGACCTGCAGACAGAACAACCCCGTTACAACACGGGCAAACAAGGCTTCTTCATTCATTAACGAACAACGACTGACAGCGAGGAGCTAAAGCGAGCTAGTGCTGCTGTGTCACCAGTGCCAGTCTGGTGCTGATGCTAGCTAGCCTCGTTAGCAAGCTAGCTGTCAAACCATCCTCATCCCAGCACAATGAACCCTCTGCGCCCACAAACCCTGCTCATAATAACCTAATCTCAAATGACCAGTCGCCCACCATAAGTCCTGTCCGTCATCCTCCTCTGGGTTGGAGTTCTCCAGTGTGCTCTTAGGTCCAGTTGAGGTGGAGGATAATAATGCACTCCTCCCTGAAGTCGCCATCTTCGCAGGGCTTGTAAACTGACCAGAGCGCCCGGATGTAGCAGTTGTGTGCTAACCTAGCCTGGTGCACCGCACACCGGGGCCGGGGCGTGGTCCTGCCCGCACAAAGCTGGGGTCCTTGCCCGAGAGTCTACAAACTATTATATTATTAACTTATCAAAAAACAAATATAGGCTAAAGGGGACATACTAGGCTATTTGTAGGCTTGTATAAATTGGGACTGATACATTAATAATGAACCAAATTATAGTAGCCTACAAAGCCCAGCGAGAGTAAGGCTATTTTGCTAGTGTAGCTTTGCGTTTCCCGGCCGATTTATCAGAGTAAGGATAAATGGGCTTTCAAAAAAGCCACACAAATCCTAAAATCGTTGATCTTAATGCCTTGATTTGTGAATAATATGGCACCGGGCCTAAGCCTACAGGATAACGCTGTAATAGCCTATTTGGATGCACTTCAAATTGACTATAGCTGACTAAAGGTTGAGATCGAGCACCAATGATTTTACAACAGGTTAGAACACATAATAGAACGAGAACACAAGGGAAATAAGTCAATCAATCCAAATGGCAGCCTTATTAAAATCTAAAGTAGGCCTACTTTAGATTTTAATAAGGCCGATTATAAAGCTATGCAGTGAGCGGTCAGCACAGGCAAATCTGAATAAGAACTTCCATAAAGGTTAGTAGCCTAATAGCCTATACGTTACTTTTATTTATAAATAGCTGATAAGCTGATAATTAGACAGTAGGCCTACAAATATAAACTAATTGGAGACCAATGTACACGGAAATTGAAATAATTAAACCAAATAGACAAAAAAACAAACAAATGTGATATATAAAACCTACTGTTGAGAAACGTTTTTAATTCGTCTACACCATGACTCTGGTGGGCACAGCGTGAACTTTGAATTAACTACCAAGTGGTCTCAGGTGTGCGGTCATCCCTTATTATGAAACCGCTGAAGCACATCGCAGCCAATCAACGCTGAGAACCGGAAAAATCAGTTGTACGCGTCAGTTCACTATAACAACCACGAGATGGCGCTGATGCACTGTGCTCGGAGCTCGCTGGTCCCAGGGTACGGTGCGCTCTCTGCGGCCCCCGATGGAGCCAGCGGATTACGAACTCTAGTTAAGTGAAGGACCGTCCTCCCCCTCCTCCCCATCTTTCACCCAGAGTAAACCCAGCAGCACGGAGCGCATCCTCGCCGTGCTCGCCCTGTGGGAATTCTGTTTGGCTGTCAGTGGCAAAACCGGCCGAGCTTTGCAGTGTGGGGGACTGAGGAAAAACATATACTAGACAAAGAGTGAGGAAAGGGAGATGGGTCCGGAGGCAGTGAGGCATCCGTGATTGTCAAGCAGGCTAAACGGCGTTGAAGTTCTTCGGCTCCGCTCGGATCTTTTCTCCAGGTCGTTGAGGTGAGTTTTCTCTCTGCAGGAGATATAGGAGCAGCCCGGATGGTGCATGTCTTACCCCGCTGCATGAGAGTGAAGAGGCTATTCCAAACATTTGGCAGGACATGTAGGCTATCTTTATTGTCCTATAAGTGAAAGACATATGATGACATTAGATGTTTATAGCCTGATCTGTATCATGTTTATTGTCTAACAGCGTATGAGACTTTGTGGATGTATTACTTATTCTGTAGAATAAAATATACCATAAAACTATAATAGTTACTGTCAGGCAGCGACATATTATTCTAAAGAAATCCACAGTGATTTGAGAGATTATTCTTTTGAGAAAATACTGGAAAATACCTTGTAGGCTATATATGCTCTTAGTAAGCCTCTGCTTTAATATATTTCGGCTGGAGTCATAAAACGAGATAAGAAAAATCTGCTTTATTCTCTGTCTCTCTTTTCCTTTCCTCTGCTTCATTCACTCTCACTTGCTTGCCTTTCCCCATTTTTTTCACTCACTCCATCTCTCTAATCCCCCCTCTCACAAGCCCTGTCTCCTCACACTCACTGCTTCTCTCCCTGTCAGCTCTAATAACGCTGTGAGTTCGCAACACTAGACTGCTTCACTTGTGATACTCTTCTCTGTCTTTTCTCACACCCAGCCGCCTTTCCTGTATCCACTCTTTCATCTGACACCTGTCATGATTAATGTTCCACATAGGGTGTGCATAACATGCCACATCGTTCTTTAGCTATTGCTGCCTGCAGCCTAACTGTGTCTGGATGGCGATGTTACTCCTCCGATAATCAATATGTGACGGAGCAGTTACATTATTTACATGTTATAGACCTGTGGCTAAATCATTAAGTTCACATCTGCCACAGCCACTCTACACACTTGCACAGGTGAAGGTGAATGGTCACGCACGCACACAGACACGCGCACACACACACACACACACACACACACACACACACACACACACACACACACACACACACACACACACACACACACACACACACAGAGAGAGAGAGTCAAGGGTCATGGCAATTAAGCTCTGAGCCTTGATTGATTGTCACAGTGTGGAGATTAAGAGCTGACAGTAAGGAGCTTTTTAGACATGTTACACCGCCCAGCAATCAGTCATTACTGTTCTGGTTTTTGTTTGGGTATTGCTGTATTTGGATTTACACACAGATTTCAGAGCACAGCAAACCACACGTTCAGTCTCTAATGCTACAATTTGCACATCTATGTTAGTGTTGGTAGCTTCTATACATTCTATAATCTGCAGTCATATTACTTGTCAAATGTTAAAAACATGTTATTCTATACATGTATAGAATAGCTTCTTGGGGGGGGGGGGTACTTGATATGTACTGTATGTACTGTAATACCAAGCAGGGTTTAAGAATTAGGAGCTGTACTTTGACTGAATGTGTTTTGTTTTCCGCCTTTGACAACGTGTGATATGGAAATTCATTGTCACTTCTGGCAATGTGCAACATATGTGACAGCTGGGCTAAAGGTAGATCCCACACACAGCTCTTTTACAGTAGCTGTAAATATCTTCCACATCCTCCGTCAATTACCAGTGTCACCTGCTGTCACCGGAACAGACAGGCATATGCTGATTCCCGCAAACACACACACACACACACACACACACACACACACACACACACACACACACACACACACACACACACACACAAACATGTCATGCATCGGGGCACATACGGAAAACCAATTAACAGCACGCCACCTACACACAGTTTGCTGTATGTCACACACCTACCCTTTTGCTCTGTTTTACGCCTGTGTCTCTGTATACAAACCATTCATTGAGCTTAGCTAAAAATAATCACTACCAGCCAACACACACATGGAACATGAATTATGGAAGACAGAGGGAGAGAGAGAGAGAGAGAGAGAGAGAGAGAGAGACATTCAGGTCAGATTCAGACCCACTTCCAAGAGCTTCACTCCCCAAGGATGGTACTACTAGACCGCTGCATTAATATTCAGTTTGTACCATGTAGCACATCAGACCTGTGGTTATTCTTGTTTGGGACTAACTGGACTGCTATAGTTTAAGACCAGTTCTCCATGTACAGTATGTAGCCTACTGGGAAAATGGATCCATGCATTTTAAGATTATTATACATGCAATGCAGTGTTTCGATAAAAGTAATAAATGTATAGTGTCCTGTTTTAGAAATTGTAGCCTTTAAGTAAAGAGCAGATGTTGGGAGGTCATTAAAGTATTATTGATGATGCTACAGTGCAAGTGTACAATCTACTGTACTGTACTAAGTGTACTGTTCTGTACTTTACAGGTCGATACCTGTGTCATATCTTTCCATTACATATGAAGCTACAGGGGATGGTTAGCTTAGCTTAGCATAAAAGCAGGGAAACAGATAGATTGACTTTGTCTAAAGGTAACAAAATCCATCTAAAGCTCACTCAAAGATTAACCACTAGACAGAGCCCTGCTAGTCTTTTTCAGTCTTTATGCTATGCTAAGCTAAGCTAAGTGCCTCCTGGCTGTAGCGTCATATCTAACAGAGTGGTATCAGTCTTCTCTTCTAAGAAAGGGAATAAGCGCATATCCCAATATGTCGAACTATCCATTTAAAGGTCCTGCACACCCACACAGGTGTTTTAACTGCTTCTTAATAATTCCATCTCTGATCAGGTTGGAGGTGGGTGGAGTTATGCTGGAAATGACGTCAAGTCACAAGGGTATCATTATTAAAGGTGTTGGTTTTTACACCCGAACATGGTGCAACAAAACAAGAGGAGAGTGAGGAAGATGTCAATCAAGCTGAGTCTGCACACACCCACGCAGGTCTAATTAAGCAGAATAATTGAAGATTTAAGATCAAGAGTTATCCCTTGTTACACATTAAACATTATTGCGATGCGTGTGTCAAATTGACCATCAAGCTCCTGTGAGATGTGTTATATAGTTGAATACCTGGAAGAAGTAGCTAGATTTTGTGTAGAAAACGAGAGCTCTTGAACAAATGAAAAGCGGAAGACATTGTGATGATGAGCCATTTCCGTTGCGGCTTTTACTGTAAAATGTGATTTAAACTCATTTCTTGATTAACATGAGGGAAAACTATCTCGATGTCGCAGCGATTAGATGCTTGATGGTATTCTATTTTGGGATTGTGAACATTATACACTCTGATGAAACCTGAGGAGAAACCTCGCAGATTTGTTCTGGTTACTCAGCAGAGTGTGCTGAGAGTGTGTGTGTGTGTGTGTGTGTGTGTGTGTGTGTGTGTGTGTGTGTGTGTGTGTGTGTGTGTGTGTGTGTGTGTGTGTGTGTGTGTGTGTGTTTGTGTGTGTCTGTGTCTGTGTCTGTGTGTATATATGTATGTGCATGTGTGCATTTGTATGCAAATGTATACGGAATGAGTACATCCAAATGCGTCTTAGCATTAACATGAGAAGGCTTAATTGTGTTTGTTTATGTTCATGCTGGACGGTATGTGTGTATTTGTTATTTGGGGACCTTGTCTGATATTCAGTAGCTTCAGAGTCCTGACCTTGAACAGTTTGAGTGCTGTCTGCTTAGTCAGGACCTCTGCATCTGCTCATGTCAAAGCAAACAACAGTTCAAATGCACTGCAGTGCATGGGATTTTTTATCTATTTATGTATGTACTGTATATACTGTATATACTGTATGTATGTATGTATGCATGCATGCATGCATGTATGTATGTATGTATGTATGTATGTATGTATGTATGTATGTATGCATGTATGCATGTATGCATGTATGCATGTATATATGTATGTATGTATGTATGCATATATGTATGTATGTATGTATGTATGTATCTATCTATCTATCATCTATCTATCTATCTATCTATCTATACATCTATCTTGTAAGTAACCCTGTCTTTTATCCTCTCTCCCTCTCCTTGCAGTGTGTTATTGTGTGTTCAGCATGAGTAACATCTATGAGTCTGCAGAGGCCACACTGGGCTTCATCAGCTCTCCATGCCTAGCCAAAGTGGAGCTGAGAGTGGCCAGCCGGGGGATCTCGGACCGCGACGCCCTCTCCAAACCTGACCCCTGCGTGGTGCTCAAGATGCAATCACACGGGCAGTGGTTTGAGGTACAGTAACGTTGGTGGGATAAAGGGCTGAAGTGAGAGGTGGGGAGGTCTGCAGTTCAGAAAGACAAAGCCAGAAAATGAAAGTGTAATGGTTACATCAGTCAAAGCGTTCTTGCTCGTAACACTCACTGCCCATTGTAAGACATTCTCAATAAGAGCAGCAGGTTTGTGTATGTGCTATCTACCCATACTGTATATTGTTGATCTCTTATGAATAAGGGTGCCATTTCAACTATTTTCTTTACAGAGCACATAGAACAGCCCATAGAACTGACTAGCATTAATAAAAGCTTTCCAATTCCTTAGTGACATGACATTATATTGTTATTGATGCTTTTCATAAACAATTTATCTTCGCGTTAGACTCTAAGTGTCTTCATCTGCTCTTCATGTTTTGTTCCTTATTAATTCCTCTTTAGACAACACTTGTCATAGACTTGTTTGACAAAATGATGGTGTATAATCAAGGACCTACGCTGTCATGAAGAGCTGTGATTTTGTCACTAACCTTCTCATGCTAAATTGCAGCTTATGTTTGGTTCTAATAAATTATGGATGCTAATTGTCACAGCAGCTGAACTGAAATCATCTTTTGGAGATTGGTGTAAAGGTTGTATTTGCTGTTGTAAATATTTTATAGATTGTCACCTTAAAATTGAAAGTGTGCTGGTTTTGTTACTCTGATCATCTTAGCTTTCCAAAACAAGTTGTCTGCCCCAATCATTTTGATATTGAAAATAACTAAGTACTTTTTTTCTGGAATCATGCATTGTATTACAATTATTAGGCACACTGCTGTGCACAATAAAAGCTCTCAAATAGATGGAGACACCATCTTCCTAGAATAGATTCTTTAGCACTTGAAATTAGAAAAAAAATGGAGAACTGATGGTGCTTTCTGGAAGTAGGTGTTTCACTTCCTCTCCTCTTTGAAGGACTTCAGATGGAATCTCCTTCTTTAAGAAACATCTTATTCCCACTAAAGTCTCACAGGTGGTGTAGTAGCACACATATTATCTGAACTTTGTAAGGGCACAACATGAGGGAAATTCTTTCTCTTTCCTCTATTTCTGGGAGAGACAGACATGCTAAGTGCACAGTTTTCCTTTTAAATATGTAGATACACACACCCACACAATGTTAGTGCAGTGACCCACTCTAACACAAATACACGTACATGGATTCACACATTACACACACACATTACACACACACACACACACACACACACACACACACACACACACACACACACACACACACACACACACACACACACACACACACACACACACACACACACACACACACACACACACACACACACACACACATACACACAGATAGAGCCACTGCTGAAGTTCACTATTTCCACCGGGGCTCAAGATCTAGTGCACAGAAAGTAGTGTGGCATTATTCTGTCTTTGGAGACTCCACAGAAAGCTACTTTGTACAGTGTTAGTGTGTGTGTGTGTGTGTGTGTGTGTGTGTGTGTGTGTGTGTGTGTGTGTGTGTGTGTGTGTGTGTGTGTGTTTATGTGTTCATGATTATTTTTGCCTTGATGAGATGCCAGACTATTGAGGTACTTGTCAGAAAAAGGCCAAATCGGTTTGTTTGTTGAGTCTGCTGGTGTGCCATTCACATTTGTGTGTGTGTGTGTGTGTGTGTGTGTGTGTGTGTGTGTGTGTGTGTGTGTGTGTGTGTGTGTGTGTGTGTGTGTGTGTGTGTGTGTGTGTGTGTGTGTGTATGTGTGTGTGTGCCAAAGGGTTATCAACAATAAAAGGGACCCAGTCGTTGCTGCTAGTGTCGGGTATGTTTTGTTGGCAGCGTTGAGCCTTTTGTTTGGCTTCTCCGTCAGGCAGTTCAAGAGAAGAAAATGTCAGATCAATGTTACAACTATTGTGTCATTTAAGCCATCAAAAAATCTATATTCCCAGTCCTCAAGTTGATAAGTGTAAACAATTTGGTAATGGCTATTTGGGGTAATTGCTGCAGTGCTGAAAAGTCTGCTGAGGTTCACAATCAATGCACAATGTCTGTGTTGGTTGTTGAATGAAATCTTCATACTTCAGTCCACTTTGGAAAGACCATTAAAAACATTTTAAAAACTGCCAACAATAAAATAGCACAGTTTGATGAGACACTACTTTCACATAGCTAGACCTTTGCTATATGAAAAATATACAGAACTATGAAAACAATATTGATTGATTGATTGATTTTTAAAGTAACAAAAGAATAATATAGGATTTAGTTGTTTGTCATTAGAAGTTTTGACCAATAAGTATGAATGGTAACGCAGTAGTTAAATAATTAAATGAATGACACTATTCATATTCATAATACAACTATTCATTATATTTAATTGGACATAAAAAAAATAATAAATCAATGAAACAGACTGATTAAAAATTAATTAATAATGGAAATCAATTTGACCCTTTAGTTTTATTATGGTATTATTTGATGTAGCATTTCCACTTCCCAGGTGATTTTCCATTTACCAACTCTGCTATCATGATCATTGGAGGTACTAGGGTTAACCTGGAGTTGGAGTGTGTGTGTGTGTGTGTGTGTGTGTGTGTGTGTGTGTGTGTGTGTGTGTGTGTGTGTGTGTGTGTGTGTGTGTGTGTGTGTGTGTGTGTGTGTGCGCCCAGCTTCAATGAGAGTGTATCAACCCTAAATACTCGTGTGTTTGCAGGTGGACCGTACAGAGGTGATTCGCAGCAGTAGCAGCCCAGTCTTCTCCAAGATCCTCCTGGTGGATTACTACTTTGAGGAGGTCCAGAGGCTCCGCTTTGAACTTCATGACATCAGCTCTGGCAACAATGGCCTCCGTGACGCTGACTTCCTGGGAGCCTTGGAGTGCACCTTAGGACAGGTCAGTGTGTCTTTTGACGGGTCAGTGCTTGACCAAGAGCACATGTGAAATGCTGGTTGGTTAAGAATGGATGATGTGACAGATGAGTACACACAAAGGTGAGTAAGTTAAGTTTTAGCTGTCTTCTGGACACGTACTGTAATCACGCCATGTTACACTCCTTGCTATTACTTTCATCTTCCACTGTGCACTATGCATTAAAACATCTACTAGAAGCCTACGCTTATATTAATGAATCGCTGCACAAGCTAAGTGGTGCATGTGAATGAAGTTTTGAGTTCACATCTGAACACGTATAAGAGTGAGTTCACCATAAGAACCAGAAGTGCGTATGATGAGTGGATGCTTCTCCAACGTATAAAAGGAGTGCATTCATGTGCATCAGTGAGTGCACTTACATCCAGCACATTGCATTTACCCAGTATATCACTTACAGTAGGTGTTATGTTTACCAGTGTAGAGCATGGAAATCTGTGTGAGACAATATGCATGCATGAATACAGCCTGCATGCTTTGAGTGTAAGAATTACAGACTCAAGTATGTAATCCTTTTGTAAAGCAAACTGAGCTTGTTGGGATTTGAAACGTCTGAATCGGGTATTGTGTACTACTTTAATTAGGGTGAAAGAGCAACTTTAAGATTAGAGAGACCAACCTTAGCCGTGGATGGAATCCTAATGCTATCGTTTCACTTGAGGTCGGCTACTGTCACTATCTGCTTTTACACTGAGCTATAGTTGTCCTTGAGTCCTTAGTTATGTAAAGCCCTGGCGGTGCTTTAAAGTATGTTTTCAAAGCACTAATATGTGCTTATCCTAATACGTATGGCCTTTTTTCTCACCTAATGGTGTTGTTGGCCCTCTTAATGATGTAGTTGTAATCAATATTTAAAGATTTTCCTTTTTACGTGCTTTACTTAATATCAAAGAGCATTTGAAAAGGAAATTGTAATTGCAGTAGTACTAATTAACAGGTTTTTCAGGAAATCACTAGCTAAGTCAGGCTGAGAAGCAGGAACAAGAGAGAAAGCAGAAAGGCCAGGAGTACACTTTAAAAAGTACAGTATTAACGTGTTTGGGTCCATTTCCCATTGTCAGAGAAGCTATCAGCAACATAACGCTTGTGGATGTATAATAGTTGGGAGAACTGAGATAAATGACATGGAAGAAGGGGATTTTGAAGGCGAGTGCCAAGAAGGTTTACTGAAATGGGAAAACATGCTAAAAAAAGAGAATTATATGAGTGCGATATTAAGGTACCAGAGAGGCACATTCAGTAAGTGATAGTTACTGATCTGTTATTAGAAGTCCACATTGTGAAAATTGAGACGTATAACAGAAGAGTTGTGTTGAAATTGTGTTCATTTTGGATCTTTTTTGCGTGTACAGTGGCAGGCCCACCATAGTTACCTGTGTCATCACTGAGAAATGTAACCAGGGGGAAGGCATGTCACAAACGCACTGTGTCATTGTGTCAGTGATATCACCACAGACAGCATGTAAGCAATTAAACAAGACATGTAGACCTTAAAGTGTCTCAGTCCATATTTATATATTACCAGTGGATCACATGACTACTTATATGTAATAAAACCATGATAATTCTGCAGTGCCCCTCTTTATCGCATGTTTGAACTTGTTTTTTTTTGATCAGCTGGTGAACATATTTCAGCTTAAGAGCCAGATAGTTTTCTCGGGAGATGGTGGAGACCAAAAACTGAGTCAAAAGGAGAGTGAATATACCCCAAGTCGCCCACTCCGCTCTGCATCAGCCAACCTGCTTGCTGCCCCCTCACAGCAAGGGACAACTAATCACTCAACGAAATCCCGACTGTTTGCTGTCCTGGCTCCCAAATGGTGGAATGAGCTCCCTGTTGACATCAGGATGGCCGAAAGCCTACGCATCTTCCAATGAAGGCTAAAAACACATCTCTTCCGACTACACCTCTGATAAACATGAAAATATATTTATATTATATAAATATATTTCTTGAAGCTGCACTTTCATATGGCTCTTTGTAGTTTTGCTTATTTAAAGCTAATGTACTTGCACTTACTACTTGTTGTCTGGAGTTTGCACCTTCAGGGTTGAAAGCACTTAATTGGAAGTTACTTTGGATAAAAGCGTCAGCTAAATGACATGTAATGTAATGTAATGTATATTATACTTACATATTGGACTATTGGACTTGAATATTGGACTTACATTTGTTAGTTTGCCAGAAACACAACTCCAAATGAATGGCGACGTTGCTGCGAATCTGCGCGATGCATAAACCGGCAACTGTTTGCTAACAAGTCAGCCATATCAACATGAAAGTAAAATGTCAGTGATGTGTTTACAAGATTGCTTCTGCTGCACCCAAGTGCCCAGAAATAAATGATTGCATGTTTAATAAAAATAATACATTTGGAGGCAAGAAACGTCCCGTGTTTTCCTCGTAATTATATTTAATTTCAAAATGAAACATTTTTAAATCTTTCAAACCCAATTTCTGTATCAAAACGGAACACCATAAAACACAGATCTTTGCACAATATATAATTACAAACGTCAAAACGAAAGAACACACGTGTACAGTATATGTACACATCCCAGTAATGAGCCCTCACTATAAAACCCCTGTGTATCACTTTTGCTCTTTGGATTACAACTGAATCAAATGACTCCCTGTAATTTGAAGGCATTGATAGTGCTGCCGATCCCACAAAAGCATGATTTATACTTCTGCGTAAAATCTACGCCGTTGCTACGTACGTAGGTACGTGGAGACACAAACCTATGCCGGACCCGACACCGTAGCTCGGCCGTGGCTTGGTAGCGTTGCATTTCCTCCGACTCATTTCCTGGTTCTCCTTCTCCATAAACAACATGAAATCAAGGAGAGGGTTAACTTTTCCTGCTACAGATTTACCACCTTGGTCAGAAAGCACAGGGGAGACACTTTGTTCCTCTCATTATGACTCTAGAGTCACTACTCGCTTTGATGCCAATCGTCGTCACTCTCTCACTTTCTCCCTTGTCTATCACCCCCCCCCCCCCCCCACACACACACACACACACACACACACACACACACACACGTGGAGCCTCCACAGAACCATAAACCAAGCTTAAGAAACAGCACCTCACTCTGAAGACATTTGTGGCTTCCAGGTGCTTTTAGCTCATTGTTTTGGGTTGTCTGTATGTGTGGTTGACACTCAATGGATCTCACTGACCTCCCCATGTAAACTTGGGCACTCACTTATAGCTTGTGTAACACCTGGACAGCCCAAAATAGGAGCTGGCAGATCAAAACAGGGATACAACACCTGAGAAAATTACATTTGACAGGTGGTGAGAAAGGTGACTCCACCATGCTGCTTTCTGTCCATTGGATGTGTAAAGTAGGCAGTTGTACTGTATGCTAGCATTAAGGAGAAGGGAGAAGTGCTAGATAACACCAGGGTGACACTAACAGGGCAAGCTTGTCCCTCTGAGGAGAAAAAGTGGAGAATGTGAGCTGATTTTGTGGAGTCTGTTTCTTTCAGATTGTCTCTCAGAGGAAACTGACCAAAGCTCTACTCAAACAGGGAAACACTTCTGGAAAGTCCTCCATAACGGTATGACACTGTTTGCCAAAGTTACACACGCGCGCACAAATCACACACGCACCACCTCTTGCACTCAGACACTCTGAAGATAATTAATTTGATGATGTTGCCTGTTCAATCAGTTCTCTTCCTCATTTCCATCTCATTTTCTCTCACCTCCTTCCTTTACCCCTCTCTGCCTCCCCCTCCCCTGCTTCTTTTCTTTTTTTTTTCCTCTCCACCCCCGCCTCCCCCTTGTAAAGGTGACAGCAGAGGAGTTGTCTGGTAATGACGATTACGTTGAACTCTCCTTCAGCGCTCGTAAGCTAGACGACAAGGTTTGTGCAAAGATTAAAAATCAGTGGTTTTCCTTTAGATACAGTATGAGAGGAATTAATATTCTGATTTGTGCGCGGCAGGTGTGTGTGTGTGTGTGTGTGTGAGATAAAGTATGCGGGTGGAGGGTTGTGAGAATGGTGATAAAGCAACTCACACACAATACACAAAAGTACAATCTGGCATTAGAGGAGGCCTGTTGAGATAGATGGGCCCCCCCTCTCCCGAATAACCCCCTCCTATCTCAGCCACCCCACCACATACACAGATAACTATATTAATTTTCACACACACACGCGCACAGCCACGGATGACTAATCCAAACAAATTGTGCCTTAGGGAAAAGATGGAAGAAAGCAGGAGAGGGGCTGACAAATTGGAGAGGACAGGAAAGGGATGGGTGGTAGAAAGGGAGAGAAAAGGAGCAAAATAAAGATTCTGTTAGTATATGAATGATTAATGGTGATCAAAGGCAGTTCTGAGTCCTTGCATGCGTGTTTTCCCTCTTAAGGATTTCTTCAGCAAGTCCGACCCATTCCTGGAGATTTTTAGATTAAATGATGACGGGACTGAGTCACTCGTACACAGAACTGAGGTAATTAAATGCACACACAAACATATAGATATATGATTTTCCACTTCAGGCTTGTGATTAACAAAAACTGCAATGTTTTGTGCACTGTAGACGATCATGAACAACCTGAGCCCAGTTTGGAAATCCTTCAAAGTTTCCTTGAACACGCTCTGCAGTGGTGACCATGACAGGGAGCTAAAGGTGAGTCTGCAACATTTTTTTGCAGGTCATTATAATGGCAACATCATTTTATTTAACCTCAGTTACAATATGCAACAATCTGAGTGTGCAAAACCTTGGCTACAGCTCCCTTTATTTTTTAAGTTCCCCCAGGGAGACACAATGCACATTAAAGCCGTTTTCTCATATGAACGCTGAATATATGTCAGACACATTCTCACCTACCAGAAATACTTTTTTTGGTGTGAGCAAGGGGTACACACCGCAGTCACAGAGCCGGTCACATAGCCGGTTCCCAATTTGATCATTAAAAAAACGAGTCTCTTGCCGGTCCTTATATTTGTCTGACAATTTCAGCGTCAGCCCTTACTGACAGAAGTTCCAGAATCTTTTCGTCTCTACAGATCTGTGTAAATCACGCTTCTTCTTCTCCCTCAGATGTTTGTATTTTTCCGGCTTCGCTCCAGCTGCATGATAGAAACGTCATCAACACGCCAACACTCTCGCTGTGAATTCTTGGCAAAATGACCCGCTCTATCCAAACTCGGGGATCCAATCGGACATTAAACAGACGTTACCCTGCCAGCTCCCGAGCGTGAAGTCTGTTTAATGTCCGGCCCAACTGATTTGGACATTTGCTTTCATACAGCTCCTCTGGGATATGTCTAGATAAGTTCAGGGTTGCAGTGCATGTGTAAAAGGGGCTTTAGAGGGAGAGGCCGAACAGCACCTGAAGGCTTGCAGGTGTTTTATGGCAAGGTGTTTTTTTGTGCAGCATACAAATGTTGAGATTTGTAAAATATAAGCAAAGTACCACATACCCACAAGTAGCCTATATAACTGAATAAAACCACGTGAGCAAGTCACAAAGCAGCCTCAATCATTTCCTTCCATTTTATTCAAGTCCAAGCCATGAGTTAAGTTCAGGTCATGTGCTGCCTTTCCTGTCATCCTGATGCCTGATGTGTTATTTAAAGAGCCGGACGGGTGTGAAAGTGCTCTGTGGTCATCCTAAACTCTCACCTTTACTTGCCAGAATAGATGTGTGCACGTATGTGTGTGTGTGTGTGTGTGTGTGTGTGTGTGTGTGTGTGTGTGTGTGTGTGTGTATGTGCATATTCATATGTGTGAAAGTGTTGCTTTCACATCAGCTCCAAACAGTTTTTCCTTTTCATGAATAAACATGAGGTTGTTCATTAAATATTCAGAGGCGTCTTAACTCTGCATGGCTCCTGACAGCAGGACAAAGGGCTCACACACAATCACACACATGCAGGCCATCGGCTATGGTTTCTAGGGTTACCTGTTTGAAGCATCAGAGCTATAGTGAGAAATGGCAGGGCAGAGATTTCTATTCAGACCAGTGCTTCCTTTTCACAGGGCTCTTAACTGACCAATGCATAAATGCATAACCCTCCTCCGCCGTGTCTGTCTGTCTCCCGCTTTGTAACGCTCCTTATCTGGTTCCTCCACCTCTTTACCTCTCCGTCCGTCTCTCTGTTGGTCTCTCTCTCTCTCCCCCTCCATCCAACAGTTAGTATTCACTGAATGGAACGGAGATTCTTCATTCTTTCATTACTCTCTCGCACGGCTCTCAGCAGCCTGAAGTGGAAGTGCTCTCTCGCTCACACACAAAACTGAAACAAAAACACAAAACACAAACACGCTGAAACCCACAAATGATCACACACACACACACTCGCACTCACACACACATCACACACACACACACACACACACACACACACACACACACACACACACACATTTCAGGTGCAGGCACTTGTCAGCTTAAGTGGGAGACAGAAAATAAGGGGATTACTGCCGTCATTGTTTTTAATCAAGTGTTGTCGTTGTCAGGGTGACCTCAGGCAAGAAGGTCACAAATCTAGACAGCAAAATGAGTCATTCACAGCCAATACACCTTTGTGACATGTAGAAGCACTTTTTTTCTCTCTCTCTCTCTCTGTGTTAACGAGTGTCTCTATTGACCAACTCTATTGAATGTCATTGATTGTACAAACTCTTCAGAACAGTCCACGTTATTGCTGCCTTTTGTCACCTTTTCAAATGATAGGGTTACGTGTTTATGATGTGCCTTGGATCGCTGACCCTCACATTTCACTGGTGATTGAGGCCATTTTTCTTGTCTGGCAGCTTCTTTGAGAGAAACAAACTATTACGTCTAACACACACACACACACACACACACACACACACACACACACACACACACACACACACACACACACACACACACACACACACACACACACACAAAGCGGTCTCTTAAGCCACGTCCCTCTCAGCATCCTCAGATTAATATTTCACCGCTCCATCGCCCCCCCATCAACACCGCCTTATCAATCATTCATCATGGCATTTCCCTGCGTGCCATGAGTGCATGTGTGTGTGTTTAGGTGACAGTGTTGCAGCTGCGCTCTAACTGAATGAATGTGTGCACTTGCTTGTGTGTGTGTGTGTGTGTGTGTGTGTGTGTGTGTGTGTGTGTGTGTGTGTGTGTGTGTGTGTGTGTGTGTGTGTGTGTCTCTCTCTCTCTCTCTCTCTCTCTTTGTGTCTGTTGCAGTGCACAGTTTGGGACTGGGACTCTAATGGTAAACATGACTTTATTGGGGAGTTTCAGACCACCTTTAAGGAGATGAGAACAGAGCAGGAGGGCAAACAGGTGAGTACATGCAAAGGGATGGAAAGAGTAACGATTGCACACCGATCACCACATATGTATTCAGATGGACAACGATTTCATATCAGCTGGATCTTTGATAGTTCAAAATGTTTAAAATGGTTACAACACCTGCATATATAACAATAAGCTGATGGCAGCTACTTTTAACAAGTATACAATTAAAATGTAATCAATCAATCAATTTTTTTTAAAAAAAAGTTATATGATTTGAAAGAATACAATATTGTACATGTCAAAAAGCTATATTTATGGATAGATATATTAAGGTATATTTTGCCAGAAAAATGTCCACATATATGCATCTGTTAACAAACACTAAAATCAAAGTCGTACACGGTTATTAACAAGCAGCTATACCACAAATAACACGTTTGTGCGTGCGTGCGTGCGTGCGTGCGTGCGTGCGTGCGTGTGTGTGTGTGTGTGTGTGTGTGTGTTTGCCCAGCTTCAATGGGAGTGCATCAACCCTAAATACCAGATGAAGAAGAAGAATTACAGAAACTCTGGTGTTGTCATTCTTAACCACTGTAAGGTGAAGTAACACTATCAAATTCTACATACGGTAATAATACATGTGCATCCTCAGACGCGACCCACATGTAAAATCATTGCTCCATAGCGCTACTAATGGACATAAAACGCCACAGAGTGCCTTTAATCTGCCAATTAATTGTTAAGCTGATTAGTTGTTCACTGTTAAATTTCACATAACAGTGAAAAATGCCAATCTCACATTTCTCAGAACCCAAGGTTACGTCTTCTTCAGATTGCCCGTTTTGTCCAACCTGCAGTCTAAAACCAAAGATATCAAATTCGCAATGAAATAAAACATGCTCATATTTGAACTGGAACCAGTAAATATTTTGTATTTTTGCATGATACTCTATTTATTGATTACCAAAATTTTGTGTTATCTAATCAAACAATTATTTTAGCATCAATGTTGAGCGTCATAAGCCATTAACTACGTCCACCTCATTCAGCTTTTATTATATTTTATCTTGAATCCATGACATCCATAAATCTCAACATTCCCCTGACAGATTATCAAAATGTATTCCTTCCTGGATTACATCATGGGAGGCTGCCAAATTCAGTTCACAGTAAGTTTTGTCACATAAAATCTCCTCACTATTTATAGCAGCATGTCATTGTCTGTCCATGCTCACCCATGCTGTGTGTGTGTGTGTGTGTGTTTGTGTGTGTGTGTTTCTGTCTCAGGTGGCAATAGACTTCACAGCATCCAATGGGGATCCCAGAAACAGCTGCTCCCTCCACTACATCCATCCTTACCAGCCCAATGAGTACCTGAAAGCTCTGGTGGCTGTAGGGGAGATCTGCCAAGACTATGACAGGTAGAAACCACTCCATCAATCATCATTTATCTAATGCTGACACACACACACACACACACACACACACGCGCGCGCACACACACACACACACACACACACACACACACACACACACACACACACACACACACACACACACACACACACACACACACACACACACACACATTATTTGTCCTTGCCTCTGCTCTAAACCTCTGTCTGTCATTTTTAGTAAACCATGTACCTTTCTCTTTCTCTAGTGATAAAATGTTCCCTGTGTTTGGTTTTGGAGCACTGATACCACCTGATTTCAAGGTAGGACAATTGGGATGTGTGTATGTGTGTTTTCAGTTCTGGTTCCTTTAGGTTTAGACTTCTTAGATCTCTTTTGGAGGCACAGCTTCCTTTTGATCAACATGAAAAGAAAATGCATCTGCCAACCTGTAAATTGGACTGAACATGTTGTGCTGAGCGTTCTGTTTAACGTGGCGGTAAAAGGCCCTGTGTTCCTTGCCCCAAATGAAGGTTTCACACGATTTCGCCGTGAACTTTGATGAGGACAATCCTGAATGTGCTGGTGAGCTATCAAGCACACACACACACACACACACACACACACACACACACACACACACACACACACACACACAAAACCGTATCACTCACTACTGCACGCCTCTCATCTCTCCCTCGCTGTTAGTCCCATATTTCTCCCTCTATGCAGTATCTGTCCCCACTCTCTGTTCCCTCACACATACAAACACACACATGCAGCCAGGAGATTTGTCAATATGCTGCAGGAAGTATTTCAGGCTCTAAGATAAAAAAAAAAAAACAAGAAAAAACAACACTAATCTGTATGTGTGAAATGGGCTTGTGCACCCTTCGCCCCACATTGCTGCATTCCTGCCGTGAATATGTCATGTGTGTGCCAGCTTGTGTGAGCGTGGTCTAGGAGTGCTTTTTGAAAAATGCCCAGTCACCTTGAAGTGCAATCACATGCGCAGAGTCTGATTTATTTTAGCAGATACTTTTGCAAGTACAACAACTTTGACTTGGAGAGGTCAGTGCAGTGCACTACACACAGAGATAGACGGGAACACAAATAAATAAGTGGCAAAATAATGTGTGTGTGTGTGTGTGTGTGTGTGTGTGTGTGTGTGTGTGTGTGTGTGTGTGTGTGTGTGTGTGTGTGTGTGTGTGTGTGTGTGTGTGTTTGTGTTTGTGTGTTGCAGGGATCCAAGGCGTGGTGGAGGCCTACCAGAATTGTCTCCCTAAGATCCAGCTCTATGGGCCCACGAACATTGCCCCAATCATCCAGAAAGTGGCCTTGTCTGCCTCGGAGGAGATGCACACCAAAGAGGCCATGGTGAGAGAGAAAATAATAAAGATAAATAAAGAAAGTGTGGGCCATTTTGGTCCTGTTGTTGCGACTGTTGTCTTTGCACTGGCACACAGGGGGACAAGGGAAAGACAACTGGCGATGAAAAGACAAAAAGTGAGACATCAGAGGGGATAAAAGATGGGACAAAGAAGAAAGGAGATGCACTGAAAAGAGGCAGAAGTGATTCATATTAATTTAATCCCAGTCATACATTTCAGAGCGCAAATTCCTCTCTCCCTTAATGCCTTCACTTTTCTCTGGCTCTCTAGTGGATTAGAATGAGTTTGATTTAAATTAGCCCCTGACAAGAAGCCACTTTTAAAACATAAAAGTCATCGAACATCTATTTTTTCCTACGCACCTCACCCTCCCTTCCTCCCACAACTTTCTCCCCTCCCACCAGGAATACTTCATCCTGCTGATCCTGACAGACGGCGTCATCACCGACATGGCAGACACGCGGGAGGCCATCGTGCACGCCTCCCACCTGCCCATGTCAGTCATCATCGTCGGCGTGGGCAACGCAGACTTCACAGACATGCAGATATTGGACGGGGATGATGGGATCCTGCGTTCACCAAAGGGCGAGCCTGTCCTCCGCGACATCGTCCAGTTCGTCCCCTTTAAGGACTTCAAGCACGTGAGTGGCAGCTGCGGAGTAGGGCTGGGTACCAGCACCAACCAAATTGCCTCCTTAGTAGTGATGTGACAACCGGCTCTTTTACGCGAGTCGGTTCAACCGAAGGGGGGGGGGGGGGGGGGGGGGGGTGATAATACGTAACTACAAAGATAACATGCCGTATATTTATTTGTATGTGATACCCATCGGTAATGTAGCCTGTGAATTTGTTAAGATGCACGAGAAATAAAAGTTTCTGGGATCGGTTGACAACTCACACTTGCCAGACAACACAATCTTTAGACAACCGTTTGATTACAAAGGCACGGTTATGGTCTCGGGCAGTAGCCTGGTGCGCACCGCGGTCTCTCCTCGAGACAGCCTGCCTACCATAATACATTTAACTTAACATAACTACCGAGATAACATGACGTGTATTTGTACGTGATATCCAACGCTAATGTAGCCTATGAATTTCTATGTACACAATCATCTAAGATGCACGAGAAAAAATGTTTCTGGGATCGGTTAATAACTCAAACTTGCCGAGAACCGTTAGAAAACCGTTTGATTACATAGAGCTCAACAGTCCCGCCCACACTCCGAGAGACCTTGGGTTCCGGAAGTAAATTTCCCATTAATTTTTCCCATTGACGTCTGGAAGAATCCGTAGTTTTAGACCATGCCTTAGGCTAACCAGCTACGACGTGACTCACAAGCATACAACGTGTCATTTCGAGTAAAAAAACGAACAGAAAATCCCCAAAAACTCAAAGGTACAAGACTGTGTACATATTTTCAATATCGAGCAAAGGAACTACAATCCCACAAACCACCGCGCACCACTGAATGAAGGAAACTAGCGTTAGTTTAGCTAACAGCTAATTTGGCTAACCGCTAGCTTAGACAGCATGTAATAACTTTAAAAGACCCTCAAAATAAAACCTGAAAAGAACCGTTAAAATATTTAACAGTTGTTACATCAGCTGCAGCCTGCTTTCCCAGTATTTCGTTTGAGTTAAGGTTATTTTAGACTGAATCAAGCTGTTAGCTAGCGGTTAGCCTAATTAGCTGTTAGCTAAACTAACGTTAGCTTGTCGGCTGAAGTGTGGAACAGGTCGTGAATCGGGCAGTGTCGTAGATCCTCGGAAAATCATCTTGCGCATGTGCATGACGGATCGTGCAGGCAGCTCCCCCTCCTCCCCCTCCTTACCAGCATGAGTTCCACCAATCAGAGGCATCACTGTGGGATTGTGGGATTGTTCAGGATTGTGGGTAATGAAGTACTTATCCAAGACATTGCGAATAAAAGACATTTATCTCAAAACAAGGTTAGTGCCCCAAGAACTTTTGGCGTCTATATGAGCATATACAATAGCTTAGTCATGCCGTAGCTGGTTTTAAGTCTAACATTGACGGTTACGATTTTATGGCTTATACTGAAATTGTCAATGGAGAAATTGCATTGGATTTTTACTTCCGGAACCCGCTGTGGGCGGGACTGTTGAGCTCTATAGACTCGAGCAGTTGTTAACGGTTACATTCGGTCTCGGCAGTAGCCTGGTGCCCGCCCGGTCTGCTCGTGACAGCCTGCAACATTCACTTCTCTAACATTTAACTTAACATAACTAAGATAACATGGTGTGTATTTGTATATGATGTACTTCCCCATCAATAATGTGTGAATTGCAATGAACACAATCACCTAAGATGCACCAGAAACAAGGCTTGGTTAATAACTCAAACTTGCAGCGAACCTAGACACCCGTTTGATTATAGACTCGAGCGGTTGTTAACGGTTACGTTCGGTCTCGGTCAGTAGCCTGGTGCACGGTCTATACAACTCTCTTAACAACTCTTTCGGTCCAATGAATCGTTCTGCTGGCTCGAGGTAGCCCATTTCCTGATTGATTCTACCACCACTCCAGTGAGGCGCTAATGAGGTAAAAAACAGGAGTGAGTCGGTTCATTGACATATGGCACTCGATTCTCCCGGCTCAGTGACACGAATCGGGTTAATAATTGGTATCGAAAAAAATATTGTTCAGGGACCATTATCAAAGTAACCGTTTAGAAGTCTTGAATTTCTGGAAAAATCATAGATTATGCATTCCAGGCAGAAAATGTGACTATTTCTCTGGGGAGGTTAGGCAATATCAAGACATAAATGGGGCACTATTTAAGCAGAATGGGTTTTGTAACATGCACTAGATTCAGAGCTGTTTACTTTAAAAGGTTAGAGCTTTCTCAAGCTGAATTACAGCATTAAAGGGCATAACAAATGTGAGGTCATAAAAGAGTATCTAGTCAGCGTTGAAGAATTTCAAGAGGGATAGCGTTCAAGTTCGTGGTTCAATGCCAAGCCGTGCTATAAGTGTGTGTGTGTGTGTGTGTGTGTGTGTGTGTGTGTGTGTGTGTGTGTGTGTGTGTGTGTGTGTGTGTGTGTGTGTGTGTGTGTGTGTGTGCATGCGTGTGGGTGGGTGGGTGTGGGTGGCAAGAAGTGCTGTGTTCAGGGGGTATAACGAGTGTGAGTGTGTGGGTGTGATATGCTTGGCGTGCTGGTCAAAACACATCTGCCATCTGCTCTGCTCTGTGTGTGTGTGTGTGTGTGTGTGTGTGTGTGTGTGTGTGTGTGTGTGTGTGTGTGTGTGTGTGTGTGTCTGTGTGTGTGTGTGTCTCTCTCTCTCTCTCTCTCTAGTGCCATTCATTTTGCCTGACTTTGACAGGGGGTTTGGCCGGGTTTGTTATGGTGAGTTTGGTTTTTGACAGGTTGACAAATCAACAAATTACATTCCAGCTAAACAGAAAGAGACGGAGACGAATGTAAGAAGGAGAAGAAACATATAGTGTACCTAAAGGACATAGAGAGACAGTCAGGCAGGAGAGGTGAAGAATAAATCTGGAGGAACAGAAAAAGAAGGTGGACGGAGAGAGACAGCGCCCGGAGGTGGTGCAGGAGGGGGGCCAACAGGAGACCGGAGCTAAAGACAAAAGGGAGCGAGAGAGTGTATGACAGAGGTGGAGAGGGGATTTTCTGCTCTGTCGTTTCTTTTCAGAAAGGATTAGCAGGACGGAGGCGCTGTGAGACAGGCAGAGTGGGGAATAACAGGTAGATAGGGTACAGGTAGGGGGAGAAAGTGGGAGAGAGGTTGGAAATGAGAGGAGGAGGTTGGGGTGGGTGCTCTTTGATGGTGCATTGTCTCGGGGAATTATGTGAGACGGAGTACGACAGACTCTCTGACTTTGAGGATTCGGAAGTGTGTGCGGCATGGGATCATGTGTGTTCATGCAGACGAATGGCTGGCCTGATTGTAATTATGTGTGTGTGGGAATATTTTTTTCAGTACTGAATGTAAGTATAGTTTTTAGTGTTTTGGGGTTGACTATTTGATACTTTTTCTGCACATTTAAAAGTAATAGTCTTCCATTTATTTGATGGAAAATAACATCTGACTTTTTATGAACCAAGAGAACTCTGCCTTGTTTTGATCTTGATAACAATGCATTCTTCACATAATGGATTTCGAAAAGGCTTTTTGTGCATTGCATAATATAACAAAAACGCAAACAGAAAAATAGTCATGTACAGACAAAAAATGCCCCAGTGTTGAACAGAATCAGAAAATCAGAAAAGGATTTATTGCCACAATAAGTTACACTTATGTGGAATTTTCCTTGGTGAATGGTGCATACATTAACAAACACACGAACATATTAAACATTAATATTAAATAAACAATAAATACAGAAACAAATATAGACATACAACTGTTGCATAAGAAAAAAGAGGCTGAATGAATGAACCACCCGCCAAACCCCCTCCATAACCCTACATTTGGAGGATATTGTAGAATAAATAATAAACACTTAGCTTTAACAAATATTATTATTATTATTATTATTATTATTATTATTATTGTTATTATTATTTTAACCTTTATTTATTCAGGGAGGGTCATTGAGAGCAAGCTCTCTTTTCCAATGACACCCTGATTACAACGCAAATTCTGCATGGCTATCTAATTATAAACTACTAAAATACTAAATTATTTTACAACATGCATCCTGGCTACGGATAGCTCCAATTAATGATGTCAGTGTTTTTGTAATTCAGTATGGAGGTTTCAGTAGTTTCTATAACTTTCCTTAATTATTTTGATTGTTTTTTTTAAGTCAAGGAATTGCATTTTTTTTATAATAGCAAAATAGGAACAAACACAACTGCTACGTTCCATTATTAACTCATATGGCATAATCTGCACCCAGGTTTAATATACATGTGTAAAGAGTGTGCTTTAATGCATTGTTTTTTTATGAAAAGGCAGGATCTGATGTGTTTTTCTCCTGTGCCATTTTGCTAAGCACATACAGTATCTCACAAAAGTGAGTACACCCCTCACATTTTAGTAAATATTTTCATTGTATCTGTAACACTGAAGAAATTACACTTTGCTACAATGTAAAGTATTAAGTGTACAGCTTGTATAACAGTGTAAATGTGCTGTCCCCTCAAAATAACTCAACACACAGCCATTAATGTCTAATATAGCACCACATCATCACATACCCTTCACCGTAGAGAGAGGCATGGGGTACTTTACATAAAATCATCTCTCAATGCAAATCAAAACAGCTATTAGGCTAACCGACATAAAACCATGACAATGTGAGGGGTGTACTCACTTTTTTGTGAGATACAGTATATATCAACCAAGCTATGGCACTAGAGGACAAATTAGCTTGTCTGACTACATCAGTCTCACTAGTCCAGACCTTTGACAGCATCAGTCCAACAGTAAATGTTTGCATCCTAGTCCTAATTGTGCATGGCTAGTGATGTGTGCATTTATAACCTCTCTCTATCTCTCCCTCTCCGTCTGTCTCCGTGTTTCCAGGCCTCCCCAGCCGCGCTGGCTAAGAGTGTTTTGGCAGAAGTCCCTAACCAGGTGGTGGATTACTACAACGCTAAAGGCATCAAACCCAAGTGTATGTCGGACTATGAGTCCACAAGAACCTTCAGCCCCTGACAATGGACTGCATGCAAACATACACACAAATATACACACACACACACACACACATATATATCATACATGTATGTACTGTATAATACATATACACATGTTAAAGCACAAGCACACATACATACACAAACAAATGTGTACGCATAACCATATTACAAACTATATACAGTAGTCTAGCTCAGAAAATTAGCTCGTTCTGGTGAAACAATTTGAACTATTCCATTGGTGACTTTTGCATGTTTGGCCACAATGGCATCACCTTGGAAATTTATTACTATCTACTGTATATCTAAAAGATGTTTATAGAAACAAGAGCAGTCTTCTGAACCAGCATGCAAACTCAGACCATAGCCCACCCAAAGAAATGACATTCCTACCTTATTTAGATAACTAGCAAGTACATGAACTAAAATAGCTGTGGGTAGAAACACCAAAATATGTTATTGCATAGCCAGAAATGCTTAGAATTAGCATTGCAAATGTTATTTATGGGAATTGTAGTGTCCCTGTTAGTGTACTGCATAAATGCATGAATAATTCAGCTCCCGCTAATATCCAATCTTCAGTACCAGCTTGCTAGTTATGAAATAAAGTATCTCTGTCATTTGAGTGACATTCAAGGTTGCCTTGGGTGTTTTGGGTTCTTTTCTACAGATTTGTTTGAGATTTTGCTAAATGGAAATAAACAACTGAATAATTGTAATAATTTCTTAATAATAACCTTCTTACATTGTAAAGAGTTTTGGGTGGATAGCCAAGCGTGTGTGGTAGACACTCATCTGTGAGCTGAAAACTGTTTTGTTTTTTCTTCTGTATTCTGCATGTTGATTATAATAAAGACTTTGGTTTTCTCATTTTAGTGTGATCTGATGTTTGTGTGCGTGTGTGTACATTTCACATATGTGAAAAATGTTCGGGAGACTTTGATGAATTACACAGGAGCATTTAATGAACACTCAATTGAGGAGAATTTAGGATTACACAGTACGGTGTGGTGCCATCCCAACTTGAAATTCATGTCTTACTGAAGGTGTATATAAACTCATGCTGGAGGTGTTAAGTTTAGCTGAACCTTTAAGGTAAACAAAGATATTGCGGGTGCCCAAATATCTCAGCACAGAAAAATTTGTTATGTGTTTTTTTTCCTCCATGGCCTTGGTAGGGTGAGCAGCACTGTCTTATCATACAGCTGCTACGTCTCCCGTCATCTATGGAAGCACAAAGTTGAAATATTCCTCTGCCTGGATTGGTTATGAGGTTATGTTGGCCACTGACCTGAATGGCACCTGAATGAGTACCATTGTTTCAATTTAAACAGCATGAGTTCATAAGATGGAAATTCCATAACCGATATGTTCACATCACACTGTTACAAATACCTAGGTTAGGGCTGGTAGTGATTATGGCCAATGTAAGGTTAAGTCTCCAAGGAATTAATGTAAAACAATGTAACTTCCTCCTAATGACTGATAATTGATTTTTCTCCACCCTGTGAGCTTCAGTTTCTCTGTTTGCCAATGAATATGCAACCTATTTGTATATGCAGACCTCTACTGAGGTTAGATACTGTATCGCGCACCTCTCTCTCTCTCTCTGTCTCTCTCACGGACAGCCCTGTGAGCCGTATGTGTGTCAAGGAAGTGTGTGTGGCAGTTTTAAGTATTGTGGAGTGCTGGTTCATGACATTCATCCACAACATCTCTCTTTCATTATCACTGTGTCTCCCAGACAGACATTAAAATGCAAGAATACATTATCTCAGAAATCTCCATATAGTTAATTAGGGCAAACCAAAGTTGGACAGTCCTGAGAGTATATTCCATACATGCCCCAGTCTCTGACAGTCAGATCAGTATTCAGCACATGAGCCTCCTAATATCTGTTTCAGAGACCACCCATATTAGAAGAGCTACACTGAGAGGATCAGTTGTTGTATGAAGGCTGGGGGAGAAACCACCGAAAATGAGCAAAACCACACCTTCTATACTATTCTCTTCTGGTCTGTTATAGAATCTAACATAATTCTCTAAAGTTATATTTTTTAATGTTTAATGCAATTAACTGGGACACTGAGGCAACAATAACAACAATAACAATAATAACAATAACAACAACAATGATAATAACAATAGCCTACATTCAAAAAATTGTTGTTACACAGTGTATTGTTATAATTCAGGAGACAGTCAGAAAGGAGCCCCAAATTAGGACTAGTATTTGATATTTGACTAAATCAAATATGTTCATGTATTTTATAGTGCTCAAAAAAAGAAGATTTAAACATCAACATTTCCACGACAACTGGGCAAACTCCATCTGTTGATGGAGATCACGTATGATTGAAAGCTCCAAAACTACTAACGTTAAATTGACATTAGGGTGAAATTGTTGGTGTCAATTGCTGTTTCCAAGGTCAACAATGAACTAACTCAACATTTATTATCGTTTATTTGTATCATCGTCAACAACATTATGTTTTGTATTAAAAAAAATACACGTTTAATTGCAGTGTGGATATCAGATTTAATAGTTTAGCAAGTTAAGATGTTTGCTAAAAAATAAAAACTTGCAGTTGTGCGGAACCTTTTTAATGACACTGTGCAGCCCGGAACTGTTTTTGTTACGTACCGGTAGTAGGAAGGGTGACATTTGGAACAGGACGAAAACGAAGGCATGGTTGTGCATATTTTGTGACACTCTATGCCCCTTTAGTTTGTATGTGTAATTTTTTTATGTATATATTTTTTGTGTAAGTGTATATAATAAAGAGCGCAATGGCGGCGTGGAGCTGTCGGTTTCTTCTTCAGCGGGGACCTCGACT
The DNA here is from genome assembly GCA_023631565.1 of Gymnocephalus cernua. Taxonomy (NCBI): domain Eukaryota; kingdom Metazoa; phylum Chordata; class Actinopteri; order Perciformes; family Percidae; genus Gymnocephalus; species Gymnocephalus cernua. The sequence goes on from CM042438.1 coordinate 17,747,258, forward strand.
CATTTCTCCCCGAGCAGCAGCTGAAAGGTAGCTAATGCTAACTGGCTAACGTTGTGCTAATGATAACTGTACTGTAACTAATGTAAGTTAAACTATAGCACGTAGAAAACTAAACTAAACTAAGTTGCTGTGGTGAATTAGTAGTACAGTTTTGCTACTGTTACTGTTTTTACCTGAGCCTTTCATTTGCTAATAAATTAGCCAATGTTATCATTTGCACATTATAAAGCTTTTTAAACTTTATTTTCAGAATATAGTTTACAGATATTCAGACAGCACGTAATGTAATCAGATAAGAGTTATACATAAATGAGTGCAAATAATGCAATATGAAATTTTTTTCCCCTGCTTCCTCGTGACGTAGTGAGATATAATAACAATATTTTGCAATTATAATAAAATCTTACCATTTTAATTGCAAATATTTCATACGGTTTGTGTTTTTCTATTGTTTGGCTGAAAACTTATCCCGGCCATTTGTGTAACGTTAGTGCTTTCTCTGTATGGACTTTTAGTTTTTGAGGGTAATTCAGTCCTGGTTACCTTTTTTATTATTTAGTCTTTGAGTCGTCATTAAGCAGTGACATTTATGCAATTAAAATGCACAAACTGTCTGTGTCTAGTGTAAGGTCTGAAGCAAATTTCAGTTCAGGTAGGTTATGCAGTGACATAAATTAGCCCTTACTTAGAATGATGATAATAATAAAAATATTTTCTGATGATCAAGTCAATGGTGTGGAAGAAGGTCATGGTAACTGAATTTCTTTCTCCACATCGCCCAGCCCTTGTTGCAGCCCTAAAAAAGATAAGCACATATGTATGCTAAATGGTAGGCCTACTCTTGTGTTGATTGGACAAAGTTGTGAGTATGTGTCTGGCCGTTATTAGTCTGGCAAAAGTGATGGGCTTCCTGGTAAATAACTGCACCTGCTTTCCTGACTTTTCTTTTTTCTGGCAGTCCTGCCTATTTGGTAGGTTGTGTTAGGACTGTAAAGACCACAACATGGTTTGATGAACACCTCACAGAGGACAACCAGGAGTACATGAGGAAGAGTATGGCAGAGGAATACAGGAGACAAACGGCTGATAAGCTCAACCCGCTCAAAGATGAGCCCTGGCAGCGTCCGGAGTGGGCAGAGGGTAGGTGTCATGATTAGTGAGAGCTGTGTGATGTGCAGGAATCCTCTTCCTGTTTGCTCACACTTTAAAGATCCCATATTATGCTCATTTTCAGGTTCATAATTCTATTTTAAGGTTGTACCAGAATAGGTTTACATAGTTTAATTTTGAAAAAAAACACCATATTTTTGTTGTACTGCACAGCTCTATCTCACTGCTGCAGCTCCTCTATTCACCCTGTGTTCAGGTCTCTGTTTTAGCTACAGAGTGAGGCATCTTTTCTACTGTACTATCTTTGATTGCACTCGCACATGCGCAGTAGCTCAGATCGTAGATCATGTCAGCTAGCTCCATAGACAGTAAAAGTTTGTTTCTCCAACTTTGGTCAGTTATAAGGCAGGATTACCCGGGAGACTTCTAAAGGAGGGCGCACATATAAGTAGTTCTTATGTAGATTATGGTGAACTTGTGTGTGTTGTAGCAGTGCTTTGCCATTGAGAACAAGGTAGCATGCTAACGCTAGCGCTTGCATGTTAACGGTTGTGGTTAGCCAGCTGGTTTCGGCTAGTGATGTAAAAAGCTGTGCAGATTTTGAACAGCTCCACCCGGAGACTGAAGGCAGGACACATTCAGAAACCCGTATCTCACTCAAAACAGCATGGATGTTTCTTTTCCAAGTTTGTATGCGTGTGGAAGCACCAGAGACACAAAATAACATCCCAAATCCCAGAAAAAAAGTGTTTTTTTTTCTTCATAATATGGGCATACCTAAATACATAATACCGGCTTTTCATGTGTTCGTCCTCCCAGGTAGTCGAAGAGTTGGGTTAGTAGCCGTGAAGTTGGGGATGGCTCCTATCTGGACAAAAATGGGAGAGAGACATGTAGTCTCCATGTTACAGGTAACACACACACACACACACACACACACACACACACACACACACACACACACACACACACCTCTCTGTTGCCTTTTCTGTTGTGCCTAAGCTTTGCATTTAAACAGCCACAGGTATTCTTCAGGAATGATAATGTGCGTTTGTCATCCATAATGAATGTCATTTGATGTCAGGTTTATTCAGATCACATATTGATCTCATCGACTAATCCGTCAGTGAAGTAAATTGCTGGCAAACTGTGGCTGTGTGTGTTCACTTTACTCTTTATTGATAATGACATAGTAAGTAGCATCGCAAACTCTTATTGCAATTTCAGTAAAATGTCAGTGTTAATAGTCAAACATTTTGTTTTTATTGGTCATCACCTTGAGTTGATACCAGATTCAAAGAGATGCGTACATAAACTTCTACCCCCATCTGCTGTTTCACTTTTGTTACACTTAGTCATTTGTTTCTTTTCGGCTCATCCAGGAACGGTCTGTGCTAGAGGAAAAGTAGAGCATTTAAATTGACTCTCTCGGGGTGACAGTACTCCCACCACTTTGGCATTGTGGTACATATTCTTTCTAAAGGGAAGTATGTCAGTGAATAAATATAGTACAGGTTTGGTTGTTGCTTTATAAAAAGACATTTTCACTCTCCTATCCGCATCCTCTGATATTCTTGCAATGTATCATGCATTGCTAAATGCCTGTGATGTCATCCTATTGTTGTATGTGGCCAAAATGTAGTAATAGTCAGGTTTTGGGAGTTAGCTGGTTGCCCCATATTGGAATGCTTTACACCAGGGACGTTTTATCGAAAAGGGAGAAAAAATATGTTGTTTATTCACAAAGGGGAGAACGTTTTTTGTTTTTTTGATGAAAGGGAGACACATACTCCCTGTCAAAAGAAAGGTTTTTAGTTTCAATTTTAATTTTAATTTAAAAAAAAATCCCCTTCTATTTTCATTCATTTTAGGGTTATTGGAACTGATGATGATGATAATAATAATAATAATAATAATAATAGTACTACTAATAATTATGTAATACTGTGACACCATGAAACCGTGATATTTTCTGAAACAGTTATTGTACCGAGAAAATCTCCTCTAGTTGTAGTTTAGGAGGAAACAAGTGGCACGGTGAAAAAACTGCGGACAGACTGACTATTATTAATCCAGCCTCTGTTCTTTTTTCCAGGTGCAGGACTGTCATGTCATAAAGCACCTGTCCAAGGAAGAAAATGATGGACACACCGCCGCCCTTGTGGTAGGAGGGAAAAATGTATCACCATTCCATGTAAGAAATAGCTGTTAATATCATAATACCTGTTTAAGGTTTTTATCTTAGCTGTGATAATGGATGTGCTGACATATTATATTACATTACTTAGAAAATGTTAGTGAATGATAGGGAATTCCAGTATGCAATTTTTTTTGAACTGGCTATAATCAATCATTTTTATGACCGCACTGTATCGAATGATAATGTGAAAACGATGTATGTAAAAGGGTTGCTCGTAGTGATGAGCCTATAGAACGCTGTTACCCGAGTCTGTTTCGGCCTTACAGAGCTTCACGGTGAGTTTCAGCTCATTGTGTAGCTGTCTGGCTCATGTCATGGCGTTCTTTTCAGTTGCAGCAGGCAGCTGTTTTCATTTCAAAAACTCTTAAAAACTCACAGCACAGAACACGCTCAGCACCAACCGGCAGACAGACAAAGTTAGAGGCTAGCTGGTGAACATAGTGGAGTATTTAGCTACTATATGCCCCTTCCCCCAGGAGTTGGTGGAAGACAAAAATATTACTTGGGTTATGTTTTTGATAAGTAATAAACCTGTGAGGGTCATCTTAAAAAACTGAAATGCCCCTGCTTTTTGTTATACAATAAGAGGCCCACGCAACAATAAGAAGGCTCATGTGAAACATGAAAAGCACACTTTATACTGTTTTTGATATATTAGTTTAGTGGGGTGAGAACAGCCAAGCTGTTTGCTGGGCAGAGCCACTATGGCTACTGGTGACAGTTATGGGAAAATGCCAAATGCTGAACTACTGGACTAGCATTTAGTTACAATGCTAAGCTACTGTATCAGTAGCCCAATTGGAGAATTTGTAAATATGATTGTTTTGGGGTGGATATATTAATAAAAAAAAAATTTGTGTTCAGTAATGGGGTAGTAGAGTATTTATAATCCTCAGCTGTGCCGGCACAGAAATGTAATTTAATTATTGTGTGCTTGATTTTTGCCTTCCAATCTTGAGAGATTGCCTACATTACCCAACAAACACACACACGCAATTACACAGCAATTACTTTACATAAAATATTAATTACATAAGCCATAGATGAGGCTGAAACTGATGACTTGTTGGAACTGTTCAATTTATACTGAGTTGTAAAGTTTGAGAATATCATATCTAATCATACCAGTCACAATGCTCTTAATACCAGCAGTGCAGCCAGTGCCAAATACTTTAATCACATCACAATGTCTACTTTTGCTCATTTTAGTTCTGGCTACATTTCATAATCATGCGAAACAGATCTAATCAGTGTGACATCTTTATGGAAGCATAACTGGATTTTGTCATTTCCCCGAAGCATTGAGCTCATATCAGGCCCCCCAGTCCTAAGACCTTTCATGAATACAGTTCCAAAGTCAGGAAATTATACTCACCCATTAACCATCAGGGACTATTTCATTTTAGGCGTCTAAATAAACAAGGATCCAAAAGATTCCATCACTGCTATGTCCCACTAACACTGACAAGCACAAACACATTTGAGAAGTAATAATAAACTCCAAGATCCCATCACTGCCTCCGACTGCATACAGTATCTGACCTCAAAAACACAAACACTGCAACAGGAGGTGACAGACAGCCGCACTGACTCTTCCGTTTACTCTGTCAACCTACACTTCCTTCTCAAAAAAAATAAGTTTTAAAGATAATTTATTTTAGAAAGAAAGAAAACCGCCTCTTAGAATGTATGAGGAGGATTGTTTTCCTTTTTAAAATTTAACATCCATCTTTTTAAGTTTGAAAAAAAAACAACAGATATACAAGGATGAATAAATCAAAGTGTAATTTATTCATTGAGTCTTGATAGGTGCTTGATGGGCCGCTGTCGAATGTGAAGTTGTTTAGAATCCCTCTCACACAGCCGCATCACTCTTCAGTCAGAGTTTGTCGGAGTGAAAAGCTTTGGCAGGCTGATTTTCACCCTTCTGTTAAAAGGGAGAGAGAGAGAGAAAGAGTTTAGAGTGACTGGAGGGGCTGAGATGAGAGCGAGCCGAGTGAAAGCAAATGTCAGAGACGCTCCCTGCCAAGTGTGCGTGCGTATGCCTGCGTGTGTGTGTGTGTGTGTTTGGCTCCCAGTCATAACAGGCCCACGGTTGATTTTAAAATGCCAAAGTCCAACTTCTGTTCGTCCTTCTTTACCACTATTTTCCTTCCTTCCTTCCTTCCCTCCCTCCATCCTCACACGTATCTCTCTTTCCATCACTCTGACCGACAGAGGTCTGAAGAGGAAATGGAGATGTTCAGGAATGCAGGGGTGCCTCCGAAACAGAAAGTCACCACCTTTAAAGTCTCAGACGACGCCGTCATCAAGCCAGGTATACACCCGTGTCACATAATAGAATGAAAACATTTTTGTTGGCAGTTTTGTTGACATTTTGTAATGTAATTGTGTTTGTTGTGTGTTCAGGCACTCCTTTGTACGCAGCACATTTCCGTCCAGGCCAATATGTGGACGTCACAGCCAAATCGTAAGTTTGGTTCTGCCAGCTTTCCTTCCTCGCTGGCGCTTTCTTTTGGCGTCCTCTCCTACTTCTTGCCCTCTTTCAGCTCCAGCATCACGTTTTGAAGATAGATCAGCTTTTGACCTTACAAGATAGTCCAAACCTCTTTTTTTATGTCATTATCCTCTGAGGCAACAAGTCGACATACCTGAAAATAGGAGCATGAATTTTTCTTGTGTTTGTGTGCAGCATTGGTAAGGGTTTTCAAGGCGTAATGAAGCGATGGGGGTTCAAAGGTCAGCCAGCCACCCACGGCCAAACCAAAACTCATCGCAGACCAGGCGCGTCTGGACCTGGAGGGGTAACACACACACACACACACACACACACACACACACACACACCAGATAAGAACAGTTGGCTTCCCATAATCCAGTAATATGAGTGTGTATGTCTTTCATCATCTGCGTCTAGGATCCAGCCAAAGTTTTCAAAGGGAAAAAGATGCCCGGCATGATGGGCAACATCTACGTCACAGCTTATGGACTGAAGGTACAGAACACACACACACACACACACACACACACACACAGTCATGATATTGCACTTGTTTGTCCTTGACTGCAATTTCCGTTCAATACTCATCTGCATCCTCTCTCTTCCAGATATGGAGGGTCAATACCAAATATAATGTGCTGTATGTTCACGGCTCTGTCCCCGGCCACAGGAACTGCGTGTTGAAGGTAAAAATGATCATATACATACACAGTTGTGAAGTGTGATGTCGAAGGTCATGCCCAGCGCGCTTAGTGGCGACTGACCTTGCACCTGTAAAATGCCGGCACACCTGCAAGACAGTGTGATCCATCTTCATTGACACTGTGTGTGTGTGTGGGGGGGGGAATGGAAGTGCGCACCTTAATGATGTTGGTAATAGCCGCAGCATCTATCTCGATAATCAGCATGTTGTGTTCACCTTGTGTGTATGTGCAGACACACACACAGCCTATTATTTATTTCGCAGACAAGCAATAATGAATACAAATGTGCATTGCATTTCACCCAGCTCAGCTGTCCCCTAATACACACACACACACACACACACACACACATACATATACATACACACACACACACACATATACATACATACATACATACACACACACACACACACACACACACACACACATATACATACATACACACACACACACACACACACACACACACACACACACACAAACTTGGATCTACTATATTATATTACCCACACATGCAGGTTAATGTTAGATTTTAGTTCACAATTGTGTTTTTATTGTTCTGTGCAGCCCTAATGTCCCTATGTAAATGAGGAACAGTTACATTTTATTCATTAAAACAAGACTAAGGGCTGCAACAAATAATAATTTTCATTAATGTTTTATTGTTAAAAGAAACGACTTGTTTTGGTTAATCGATTAGCCCAGTGGTTCTCAGACTGGGGGTGTGTAGACTCACTACAGGGGGTGCAGAACACTAAACAAAATGATCTTATGATTTTTGTTTCAATAACATTGTCTTGTTTTATTAGTAGTTTTCTCAATATTGTTAATGATTCAAATGTAAAGTTGTAATCCTTAAGATTTCAATCCTGGTTGGTGGTTTACCCATAGAAATAGAACACGAGTAGAACGGACATTACCATTCAAATCAACATAGCATGATGGTCAGAGCGGCAGCCATCGTCACTGCAAAGAGCTGTGGCCATCGTAGCGGGCTAACGCATTCTATTTCTGTGGTCAGTGCACAGTGCCGAGGACCATGACAAACAGTAGTTGAAGAATGTCTGTTCTACTCTCATTCTATTTCTATGGATTTTGTTTTAATAAAGCGTCAAAGCAAAGTTGGTTACGTGGCTGAGGAGTTGTCGCCTGCTAATCTTCATCCTACAGCTCGCTGTGGCTGCCCCTTGTTCCATTACTCCTTTGGAAAATTTTAAGATTATCTTCTGACAAAAAATGACAGCTAACCTCTGTGACAAATATTGTGGTTAAAAAGAAAAATTGCTTATTGTTTTTTTTTTGCTTCTCAAGGGGGACATGACTGAAAAAACTTGAGAACTGTTAATTAGATTTGGAAAAAAACTAGTCTGTCTGCAACACAGTTTCCACCTGTCAAGTTGATATTTCCTGGAGAATGCAGGCTTTTTCGCTTGAATAACGTTGAAAATTTTAAAAAGATAGCAACTGGGAACACATTTCCTGCCACGTAATGTTGCAGTACTAATTAAGAGTGTCCTCACTGCTATTACAAAAAAGGTTGTTTGTGTGTGTTCCAGGTAAGAGATACTGTACTGCCAACCAGGAGCTCCACCCTGCGCAGCCCTCCTTTCCCTACCTATTTCACAGAAGAGGAGGGCGACCTGGATGAAGACCTGTATGACGATAACTTGTTCATTCAAACGGACCCATCATTAACACTGACCTGACCACACACACTTCATGTTTTCATCTAAACCCTCAAACTATGTCCGGATCCTGTAATAAAGAGTAATTCCTTTGAATGTCTTAAGCTCCTCTAGTTTTTTTTATTTTTTTTTAGTTTGAGATGCAACAACAGCAGTCTGTTTGATCCAAACAGTTATTACAGTCCCTTTCCCGCGAAACCATGGTAACTGTAGGAGTGATGTCACTAGAGGATCCCCAAGCAGAGAGATGAGAAACAGACTGTGAAACAAAACAAGGGGAGGCAGATGTGGTGGAGAAATGTGCAATATCTATGCAGGACACATGGTAAGGGAAGAGGAGGAGGGGGGGGGGGAGCTGGATACAATGAGTTACACAAAGCAGTGTGAGAGAGTGAGGGCAATACAGACAGAGGGGTGAAGGAATGACTGGGGTAGAAGGTATGGAAGCAAATACATAGGAGTAGAAACTGAAGGATGGGAGAGGGAGTCAGTGAAGGTGTGGAGGGCAACGAGGAGGCTGACAAAGGTTGACATTTGTGCATAAGAGGATAAATGAGGACATTAATGTTGCAGCAGGAGCCGCTGAGCGCTTAAGTGTGTGTGTGTTTGTGTTAAGCGGTATTTAAATTAGAATACCCCAAGCTGGTGGGCTGACAGATTCCCTCCTGCACTGTGTGGACCCCTCCTCACCTTGTAAATGTATCCTCAGAGGCCTGCATGTGATTCAGTCCCTCTCTCTCTCTGTTGGTTTCAGCTCTGTATCTGCTATGTAATTGACAGCAGCAGGATAATGGCTTAAACAAACCGCTGGCTTAAAAAACACTGACGAGTGGTAGTGCTGCCTCAGCCCACAACAACTGCGGTTACACACACTGCATTGATGCCTTTTGCCTAATTGAGATGACACGCAACCGGCAGATGCAGAAATGCGTAACCTATAGTAGTTTGATTGTCATTTAGATAAAAAGATGTAAGGTGGTGATTACGTGTATGGCAAACGACGTCCTGCTCCATGTAACATACCACAGCTTGTAGGTCCGTAAGGCAGCAGCAGGTTCTTTGAAATGGTAATAAAATCGTTTGAAAGTCCTGCTCTGTGGAGCCTGCACATCATCAGGCTCTTGTGGGGGTGGACGAGGGGAGGGAGGGGTGGGGGGTCGCTGCCTGTTAAAGCAGCAGAGCAGAAAGAAGACCAACTCCAGCCTGGTGTTTGTGTGCTTGTGGCAGAACACCATTAGGTTAGACAGTTTTCATTGTTTTGCTCCACCCGATGAACTAATGAGACCTGATAAATGAAAAAAGTGCCTGATAATTTAGATAGATTCAAGTACAGTATCTATAGCATAAAATGTATTTAGAAGGATCATTTAATGTGCTGTGATATCAGCTGAAGACTGTAGCCACTGGTTTACCCCCACTACGGTGCTGTCAAACACTAATGTCAGGGTTATAATGCCAAACCATTTTACCTGGACTTTAAATTTACCTACATGAATTCCAGACGGCAGCTGTGCAAACTGTACTGGTGTCCCTACTTCCCACACCCTTGTTCGGACCGCACCAATTGTCAAACTTGGCATTCAGGTTGTCATCTATACACCTCTACAGTTTGGTGACTGTATGTTGCACGGTTGCGCACTACCACGGTGACAACAAACAAGTTCCTTCCCAAGACTATTTTGCTGCGACACCGTGTCTCTGTCCGGCGCCCGTGACAATTGTGATTGGTTTAAAGAAATGCCAATAAACCACAGCACGTTTTTCTCCCATCCTGTGTGGACCAGCCAGACCCTCCTCCGCGGCGCTGTGGAGGAAGGTCTGGCAATGCGAGACTACCTCTGTGGTAGTTCCCACTACAGTAACTCCAGGACCACATTATGCCATGACACACACACACACACACACACACACACACACACATACACACACACACACACACACACACACACACAGAGTGACACAAGGTGAAATTAATACCAACGTCGCTGTCGCAGCTGAGCACAGCTTTGAAAGAACCAAAATTACCAAATAGTGTGCCTGCCATTTCGACGGTCAGCATTCAGAGACATGAACGAATTTGCTCATAAAAACTTCTCTCTGACTTGATTCCAGACTTGTTTTTCGACAATATCAACTTGACCCAAGACACCTTATATAAGCAGAGGAGCTGTTGAACAGTGGGAGCTAGAAACCATTTAAAAACAACATGTTCAAGCAAGTTTCCGTGCAGCCCTACCAAAATAACAGTTTTTCACATCTTCCAACAACCCCACCCACTAGTTTTCTTTTCTGCCAACGTGTCTGATATCCAGTCCCTGAATGCATTTGCATTCATTCATTATGCTGCATGCATGCATCCAGCTGGACAAGTTTAAGCCTAATCTAAACGTTTTGGGGAAATGACTTGGAAGTGTGGAAGTGCAGGTCGCCCTGTGATTTTGACCCCAGCCTGACATGATGGATCTACTTCTCTACTTCTGCTGGCTCAACACATGAGATCTGATTTCCATTAGTAAAGAGGACATACACACATACACAACCTTCTATTCTTTTCACACACACACACACACACACAATGTGACTATCGCTCTCTCTCTCACACACACACACACAATGTGACTATCTCTCTTTCACACACACACACACACACACACACACACACACACACACACACACACACACTTTGTTTTATTGCCTCCTTGGCAAGCAACAATTCTGCGCCCAAGACTGGTCAGCATTTATGTTGCTACTTCCTTTGCAGAGTTTACACAAAAAGTGTTGAAGTGGCCTGCATCTCAACACACACACACACACACACACACACACACACACACACACACACACACACACACACACACACACACACAGATCAGCATGTGTGTGTTTGTGCGATATGAATTATTGAGTGTGTTATTTGAGGGACAGCTGGCTCTTGAACACATTAACTCCCTCAATCAGAGAGCCAGTCGTAAATCTATAGTGACGGGAGCGAGTCACTAAAAGGGAGAGAAGAGGGAAATGATGATGATAATGTTAATGCAATTTCACACTGACATTAACAATCAGAAGGCAATGTTATTATGAAGTGTTTATATAAGCTCTCATAAGCATGAGGAATAAAAATAATGAATCTTTTCACCAGGAAGAGAACATTAAGTTATTTTTATTAGACTGAATACAATCACAGTCTGCAAATATAATTATATATATATATATATATATATATATATATATATATATGTGTGTGTGTGTGTGTGTGTGTGTGTCTAAGTAACATTTTAAGTGTATAAAAAAAATCACTTGTGAATTGATTGTTCTGACTCCAGCTCTTGTGCTTCACCATGTATTGCATGTTTTGTTTTTGTCAAGGCACAAACGCTGCATCATTGACTATTTCTTTCACAGCTCGATGGAGATAAAGTGATTCCTACGTATAGATGTTTAACTTTATGTTTTTTATTATAACAGAATCCAATAAGGGTCTTTTTCAGGACTATATGGGGAAAGAGAAAAGAAGACTGCTTGTAATTTCCCCTGCACAACTATCACTGCACATATCACCCTCTAAGCCTCACTGCCAGTGGTCCTGCTGTGGCGAGCCCCTCCCAATTGTGCACACCTGCGTCTCATGAGCGTGTCTGTGTGTGTGTGTGTGTGTGTGTGTGTGTGTGTGTGTGTGTGTGATGCCTCCCACCCACGTTGGTAAATTTGGGTTCCTTCCTTCCAGCACCACTGGATGTAAGCAGGATGCAGCCTTTGGGTCCCCACTTTTCTCTCCACAGGTGTTCCTATCCTGCCCCTCAGATATATGGTTTGTGTGTGTGTGTGTGTGTGTGTGTGTGTGTTTGTGCTCGTGCAGTGCCTGTACTTATTTGACCTGACAAATGCAGTTTTCTCATTACCTTTCATTGTCTCGCTCTTTCCCCTCAATTAAAGCCCACCTTGGATCCGAGACATCTCCATGGTAACAAGCACCAATGGAGGAATGGGAAAGTAGAGTCGGCATGGGAATAGGCAATAACAGGGAGTAAAGATCAAATCATAGTTGTGTTTCAAGCATTCAGGCCCTTGACTCACACTTCATTACACCATTAGGTGTTCAAAAGGTCTGCAGCCATACTTTAACTTTCACAGCTTCGGCATTTACTGTAAAAGCGAATGCACTATTTTATGGCGTTTAAATGAGCCATGTGGTGACAGTAAGCTAAATGTCATCGGTTTTCAACCGGAAACCTTCGCCACAAGAATGTGACCACAGGATACAGAGTAAATCAATATAAAAGCCAAGGGAGGAGGCTGAAGGAGGGTGGGGGGGGGAGAAAGAGGGATGTTACCGCAGGTGAAAAACTAAATGACAAGAGCAAAGGGAGGGGACGCAGGAGAGAGGGAGGGAGGGAGGGAGAGGAGACTGAGGGAAGGAGGGAGAGTTGACTTTGAGAGGAGTCAACTGCTCTTCCTGTCTGACCTTTGACATTCGGGGAGCAGGTTAATCTGTGACATTATCAGTGTGTGTGTGTGGGAGGTGGGGGGGGGGGGGTAAATAGTGCATTTGTTGGGGACTATTTTCAGCTGTGGATTAATACACATTTGGTGTATTAGTGACTATTTGCAGCAGCAGGATGGTGCATGATTTTCGATTAGTTTTTTATGGGATTTGTTGACTTCACCTACAACACACACATACATAAATATACAAAACATTGTTTAGTTGTAGATGGTTTTATATGTTGAAATGTAGGGATGTGTGCTGCCCAGCCTTCTGTCACAACTCCAACACAAAGGAGATCAAAAAAAAATCAAAATCATCAAAAAGTGACACTGAAACAAATCCAGACAAATGAAACCAAAACTATATAAATACCACTATGTGTGAGAGGGAATATAGATTGTTGTTTGTGGTTTGGGTGAATAGAATAGAATATCCAAAGTGATCCTTTACAATGTCTCAAAAAAGTACACACTCTTCTCTTGCACACACCTACGCACGCACACTAAGTGATGACATTTTCTCACTCCTGAATAGAAAGCCATTTAGCTCGACTCACAGAGAGGAGTGGACACAAAAGCAAAAACACAAAGAAAGAGTATGTGTGTGTGTGTGTGTGTGGGGGGGGGGGGGGGGTACTCTTAATACTGTGGAGAGTAAAATACAATAAAAAGTATAACAACTTGTAGAGATAGAGTTCAGTAGAAATATAAAGTCTATCAGATTATCCAGATTGGATTATTATTATAGTCTGTATTTTAGATCAGGTATAGACAGATCAAATATGTTTTGACATACCTGTTTCTCGCCACCTTTTCTTTGCTGCTGAACGTAAACAAGAAGCTGAATCAAAGGTTTGTCAAAAATGATTAAAAATCAAATTGGGTTGGGTTGTGAAAATGCAGTCAGTTCACTGCATTGTGTCGGTATTCCACTAATTATGAGAACCTTGATCTGCTACGAAGGCATCTCAAGAGACGTGTGTGCGTGTGTTTGTGCGTGTGTGTGTGCGTGTGTATGTGTGTGTGTGTGTGTGTGTGTGTGTTATAGACAGAAGGCAGATTGGGAGCAAGTGAGATAGAAATTAGATTTGTTTTCGGTCAGCAAAAACACTTTATAGCCTTGCTTAAAGAGGCAGTAATGAAGCTGCCAGCAATACTGTACACTCACACACGCACGCACGCACGCACGCACGCACGCACGCACGCACGCACGCACGCACGCACGCACGCACACACACACACACACACACACACACACACACACACACACCTGCACACACAAACCCATATCTCTGAATATTGATTCCTCTCATACCTGTGCACTATCCCGGCTCCCATCTCCACTCACTCACTGCAAAGTTTAAACTATGCCTGGGATCATCAAAGATCATCCAGATATCTACATGATAACAATATCAATTATCACAGCATCATGTTGAATCAGCTCACATTCCCTCGGTCGACTCAGAGTGAATGCAAAATAATGAAGATGCAGATCAGCATTTTCAAAGTGCCAGCGGGTCTTATCTGTATCTACAGTAGCAGCGCACGTCGGACTGCAGGGCAACGCTGCCGCTCAGTGGTTTATACAGGAGCTACACACACACTCACACACACACACACACACACACACACACACACACACACACACACACACACACACACACACACACACACACACACACACACACACACAGAAGTGGGGCAGGTTGGAGAGGAGGTTGTGCAAGGTGACATCTCAGAGAAGTACAGCAAAGAGTGCTGTTTTTCTTAAGAGCAAGGTGCGAGGTTCAGTTTCTGCATACAGAAAGCTGATTTAGGGGTTTTGGACTGCAAAGATGAAACTGCACATTTACTGATAAGATGTAATATTTTATAATCAAAATGTAAGGCATTAAAATGTGTTTTTCATGAATATCTTTTTCACTCGTTCACTATTTTTTGTGGATGATTTCACAATCTTTTTCTAATTATTTTTTCGGCCTCAACTGCGAGACACATACATAGACCAAGCCTGAATGGTTATTTTAAACTTTGTGGCTGTAATGCTGTGATCTTTGCCAACAGCACATTTTTACAGAACAAAACCTGGATAGTGAAACAAACAGGTCTCTGATCACAAGTTGTGCAGAGAAACCATCATTAGATTGACCCCCAAACGTGCACCCTGCTAAGATAATAGGACCAGAGTTTGCAGGCAGCCAGATGCTTTTTAGTGTGTAGCTGGATTTGTAGTGACTGCAAGATTCTTCTCTGAGGTCTGAGGCTGTGTTGTATGAAGCAGAGAGACAAAAAGCATCTGAGTGGCAGCAAGAATGTTACCCTGGAAATCCAGAGTTCTCGCGAGAGCACAATTTGAATTTGCTCAGCGAGTCACTCTGGCATTCAGTAATAATGCTCATTAACTATGCCCTTGTAGCCGTGCTGCACCAATCACATCGGTGTATCTGATATAGGCGGGCCGGAGGTGAGCTAAACAGATGACGACAGTTTAATCTACCAGTTAGCTCTGCTGGTAGTTAAGCGTATGAGGCTCTGGATACGTCACCACGTGTATTGTTGTGATTGGTCGTAGTGTTATCCAATTGCGGGCAGTGAGATTTTCAAATGCACGCTTGGTGCTGCCCCTCGAGTTTGGCCATTTTCATTACTCAGTGCCAGTGCCCTTAATCTTTCGGATTTGGGTCTGGATTTCCAGGCAACAACAATGTGGCATCTTCTGTACTTTTGCGCTATTTCAAACCATCAATCCTCTGGAAAGATCTACTGTTCCTATGGAGATCAGGACAGTAAAAGCAGTTTTTGCAGCACTGTCGGACGGCCGGCGCAGGCTGTGTGAATGCCCACTTATACTGTCCTTTGTTACACTTCTACATCACTGAAGTTAAACCGCTGGGGGTCGGTAAAACAAAGATATTTAGCTGGTGTTAAGTTACTCTTTAAGCTCTTTAAATTGTAACTGACCTTTAACCACCCACTTTATTTGGGTATTGTTCTCCAATATTCTGCTTTTTAATGCTGCTAAATGTATTATGTTATTTTCTCCTATCATACATCGATTGAAAGGATGGCCAGGTCATGTAATTTTTTTTTTTTTATTGCAGCTAAATTGTAAGTAAAATGTTAAATTATTCCCAGTAAAATGTAATCCTATTTCCAAGTAAGTACTATTTTTAGTTTTAATATCACCCCAGATTATTGTACACTGATCCCTTCCATGTACTTGACACTGGGGCTTTTGATGAAAAAAAACCTGACAACTGAGGACATACTGAGGACACACCTTAGTACCTTAAGTACCTTGCAGGTGGAGCAGGACGGGAGAGCTCTTCAGAGGCTCTGAGTGCCACTGAGGTATACGGACACGCCACTTTAAAACCTGTCGATTACTCTTTTCAAGTCAACACAGTCTATTGCTGATGCTGATGAGTACAGCAGGAAGGATAACTTCACCTTCACCTTCACCTGACACCTGATCCATCCGGAATTCAAAGGTGCTTTTCATCCAGAAAATGGTCTCAGAACAAAAGAGCAGAGCCGCTGCAGCCTTAAGCTGTTAACCACCGTGGAGGTGGTCACATTGTGGGAAATATGCTAGATGTTTAATTTGAATTGCCTTAAGAAACAGAATTTCCTGCTGCATTAGGTGAGCACATTCACATCCTGAGCACCAAAGAGGATAGGAACACTACCCCTCACTTAAAGGCATTCAAAGGGAATAACATGCTTTCTTCATTCTCTGTATGAACTGGGTGGATCCTGAGTGACTGAATACATTCTGTATTGTTTAGTCAGAATCAGTAGCTGTGTTTAATCTATATTATTATATATTTTAAGTCCAACTGAATTTAACTGCACATTTCTTTTCTGCTACAGCATCCATATCTGCTCTATGAGTCTATGAGAAATTACATCAAAGGTAGAAATGTATATTTTATATGTTTGGTTTGGTTTTGTGATAGTTCCCCTGAAGGTAATTACCTTCAGAGCACTGCTGTTCTGGATGTATTTTAAAAATCGTTACATCTCTCCTATCTAGAGGGGGGAAAAAAAAGAATCTCCTTGTTGCACATAAAAAGTAATTTATCCAGGCTTCCCGATTTGTACCTGTTTTCCTCACATGTTCCTAATCCAAACAAAGATTCTAGCTAATTTTCTCTCTTTCCATCACAAGGTAAACCAAAATGTAAAAATGTGATTAGCAATCATATTTGTCTATTTTCAGACAAAATAATGCTATTGTTCTTATGTTGTACAGAAATATAGGCCTACATTAATACATATAATATAATGTAATATAATAAATGAGCGACCGAACACCTTCATCCCTGAGAAATGTCGGTTTGCAGGCTAGATAGCTAATTAGCTAACGTTAGTCAGCTGCGGTAAATTTAATTAACAAGTTAAAAATGTACCTGCTGATGTTAATTTGGTCCGTTTAGACGCTGGCCAATGGTCTCTCTGCTAACTCAATGCACTAAAATCTTAGGTCGACGGCCATTAGCTTCTGGTGGCTAGCGTTAGCTAATGTTAGCAAACTTAGATACACGTTATTACCGAATCAGCTCGCTGACTTTATAACTTCTCTCTACTTGTGCTACTGTTAATCTATGTTTTAGCATTTAACATTGTCACTTGTGGCCACAAAGGCCGCTATTCAGCGAACGTCACAGTCTTGCTTTCATAGTTAGGTGTTGCAGTGTTTCTCAAACTGCAAGGTACACCAGCAGGAATGTGGAGACTGTCAATCATTCTCGGAAATGTAAGTAATATGCACAGACACACACGTATATGATTTACACACTGTAGTTCATACTGTACGCAGTCACAGACCATTACAAGGGTCACAGAATTAGCAAGGCATTTTACCCCTGTGATTTACGTTTTTGATATCATTCCACTGATGACTTTAAACCTGAAATGTAACTGGAGTTCCAGTGTTTGCTGTGTCCACAAGGGGGCGGCAGAGCCCCTCATATATGTTTTAACATTCACCTTGGCAACACTAAAGAAAAGTTCTCTGTCTCTTCTGTCTCTTTTAAGTCTTTGTTTTCTTTGTTCCTGTTAGCTCTCTTTCTAGAACACAATACTGCACACTTTGTAGTATAATCTATTTATTGAGGATTAGAAACATGAAAAACATATCAAAAAGCCCGTGAAAGCATAAAATAATCGTACACACTTAATAGCAAAAGATTTATATAAACCATTGATAATACTAAGTCTATTGTAGTAAACCTCTATGAAACCTTAATGAACAATATCCTCAGCAGTCGCTGACGTTGGCACCATGCTAGGAGAGCATATTCACATGTGGTTCATTTTGTGCTTGTGTGAGCAGTAACCTGAGGTTTGGAGGTTGTTATTTACATGAAGGTGTCAAATGTTTGGCTGCAGTAACTACGCGGTGTTGTCTGTGTGCATTTTCGTGCATCCATATCTGAGTTTGAGAGTGTGTGGTGTTTGTTGTCCCAGTTTTAGTTTTCTGGCTCCGTGGACCAAGACCAGGTGATGTGCTCCTCCTCTGGGTGTAAACGTGAGGAGGCAGGGTGCAAAGATGGATGATAGATGGATGGATAATCTATAAATCACTAATGGAAAAAGTTAGAGCCATGATGGAAATATCGCTGGAAAGATTAGATTACGACGGATGTTTGTGCGTGTGCATGTAGGCTATGGATGGATGCTAGGCTGGGTGGAAGCCAGGTCAGGAGAGTGGTGGCAGGGATCGGGTGCTGACCGGGCTGTACTTCACCCTGGATGGTGATGGAGGAGGCTGAGTGAGGTGAGGGGAGGAGGGGGATGGACGAATGTGTCCACTCTGGTACTCTCTCCCGGTCCCTGAGCGCTCTGAGCCGGGAGCTTGCGACCGACCTCTGGGCCTGCGTAACTCAGGCGGGATGGAGGAGGAGGTGGGCATGCATTTGTACCGGGAGGGAGAGTGATGGGATGATGGATGACAGGTGGGTGAAGAATAGCAACCGGGCGCAGAGTCGCGACTGGGTGATGGGTTGCGACCGGGTGATGGGTGGCGACCGGGTGAGCAGTGCCTGTCAGACAAGGGTTCACGGCTACTAGGTGGGTCTTCCTTGGTGTGTTTGGGTGACTTAGGCACCTTGGATGTTTTGGACGATTTAGACATGGGGTGAGAGGAGGAGTAAGAGTTAGCGCTGTGAGTGGGAGGGGCTTGGCTGGGAGAGGCGGAGTCTCCGTTGCTGGCAACCTTGTAGAGGAAGACGTCGTACTGAAGGGGCGAGATGGTCTCTGAGTGGAGCTTGGCATCTTTTGGGAGGAGCACTTCCAGGCCAATAGTGACTCCATCCTGATGTGGAAATATGGTAAGAAGGATGCAACAATGTAGGAACAGTCACAGAGGCAAAAAAATAACGAAATAAAAATATACAAAGAAATAGAGGCATGGTTAAATATGAGACAATAAACGCCTGGTCAGACACATTATCTTGAATCTGCAGCAACTGATTTCTTAGCCACTTGGGGGCAGTGAGAACAAGCTGTGAACACAAGACTGACACGTTATCGCCTTCTAAGTTAATATGACAACAGTTGCCTATTTACACATCCAGCACATATTGGGCAACATCAGAATTAATTTGGAGTCGTGTTTGTGGCCATTTGTGGCATGTATAGTCCAATATTCACTCTCCTATTAGCTTTGTTTTTTTGTTTTTTTTGGTGTCCTCTAAATTACAATACAGTTGTCCTCACTGTTTTCCCAGCAACAACACTGTGGCTTTAGTTAGAAAGCCACCTTGAAATTTGAATGTTCTGAGAGGGAGAATTTAAAAAGAAAAAAGTCTTTGTGGTAGCTTTCATTCATTTTGGAGAGCTGTCCGTGGTGCTGAATGGGCACACGGTAACCATTGTTTGTGTGGCGTAATCTGTAAACGGCTAACTCTAGCAGGAAAGCAGGCTCAGCAGTGCATTCGGTTATTATGAGCAGGGGAGCAGTTGGGCAGTAGTTAGCTTCATCATGAGCAGACATGCAAAGAAGAGAGCAAGAAAGAGAGAGAGAGGGAAAGTAGAGCTCATAGCAACACACAGGGACCAGCTGGATAAAATTAAAAAGATTTATTCCAACAACTGTGAACTATAATCCTCCATGTATACCCATAAAAGTACAAAAGAACCTCAAGTACATTAAAGTATTATAAATCACATTGAAAACCAAGACATAGCGTGTGTAATATAATGCATATAGATTCAAATATCAACGCCAAGCAATTACTTTGACCTCATCTAGACGCATCCACTTATTAGCAATGTCAAACATGAATATTTCGCAAATACAGATTCACTTGATTTCCACTTAACTTCTTTTGCAAAGTAGTTTTCAGACACTTTTCGGCGATAACACCAATGCATGCAGGCAGAGAGAGACAGTAAGGCGGGGCAGGCAGAGGCAAGGGGAGGGTTTGAGGAAACAGGAGAGGAGACAATGATGGAGAGAGAGAGTTCATTGGCCGAAGACCAAGGCAGGGCATCAGTAGAAAGGAAAGTCACTCATTAGTTGGTCCAAGCCAGAGATTTTAGTCCAGCGTAAGAGGCGATAGAGGAATAAAAAGGAAGCGTGGCGCCACTATGTGATCAGCATTGTAAACAGGACTATTGTGCTTCTCAAGTTGTATCCTAAATTCATGTTGTGCTTACTTTTGACATTAGACCTGATTGGACTGTTTAAAATACAAAGTATACACTTTGCAACAATATATGACAATTGGTTGTAGTTTGTGTGCGAATTAAATATGTTGGTCTGATTCTCCAGCAGCACACTTTGACAGATGGTAATATTATACCAGGTTGTTCTGGAGCATGTTTACCTCAGCGTTTTCCTCTATGTTGTTGGGGCTGTGGTCCTGGTCGTGGACAACAGAGGCTGGACGGTTGTTCTCATGTTTGGGGGAATGAGAGTTGAGAATATTCATTGATCCCTCTTCCTTGGCTTGTGGGGACTTTGCTGGGTCCTCCTGCTTCTGAGGATCTTCCTGTGGGGAGAGTTTATTACTTTTTGATACATGCCTCACACTTACATTTACAAACACATCTCTGTATATAGACACACGCAGGACGAGGGTGAGTAGATGTTCTGCAACCTTAAAGTGCATCACCTCCTCGCATTTGTATGTTTTGATGTGTGCGCAACTGCAGAAAAGTATGTGTGGAGCCTGAAATGCTTTTCTGCATGTGTCCCTTTTTAAGAATGATAGCTTTTCCACACTTATTCATTATTGTACAATCTTTTTTTTATGTGTATTTTATTACAGTTGAAGGGGTGGGGTAGCATTTCTTGACATGCCCAATTCACTGGACTAGGTAGTCATATAACAGAAAAACCAAAAATAAATATACAATTCAGCAATGTCCAAAACTTATGCCAGAAAGCTCTTCCCCATGCTAGAGATTAACTTTCTTGAGCTGGTACGGGTCACCGTATGGACTGATAATGCACTTGTATGCTTAGACCCCTATGTAATCAACCAATCAAAAATACCAATCGGCCCTCTGACATTTAAAAAAAAACATTGCATTGCAAACCATTTGTCTGCAGGGGCTCTTTACCCTCTAGACCTGACATTTAGAGCTTCCCGAAGTCACAGACACTCATCTATAACTACTGCACTGAAATGCCAGCGGAGCTCTGAGAGGCTTGCATTATAAGAGCAAGTCACAATATGTTCACTTCATTAAGCCCAGCCCAAGTATGACTGAAAATGAATATATGATTTTGAAATTCCATCGGTGTGTGCTTGTGTTTGCAGAGTGTTAAATGCAGTAAATGCATGTAGCCTAATTAAAAGTTGGAGAGCCGTGTTTGTCTGACTACAAAACTAGTGTCAGTGTACGTCTGCATGTGTCAGCTTGTAAATGACCAAGTCACCGATTGATTGGCATGTCACAAACATCTGAAGGTCAGAGGCACAGCAGGCAGTAAGTAGGGCACCATTGATCGGTCACGCTGGCTACTGCTGGACAAAACTCGCTCAACACCCTTTCACAGCAGACAACGAGCTCAAAAAGCTTCTAAGTCATGATCTCGTAGACTTTATGTGCTGTTTATGGTTAATCTCTGACTCTATTAACAAGATTCTTTATTGTTTACTGAGATTAAGAATTAAACCATGTATCAGTAGGCGTGTATGATTGATAAATACCAAACAGGGGCACACATAAATCTACCTGCAAACACAAAACCCCACAAACGCACAGAAGCATGGATCGCAATTAATGCATCGATGTGCACAGATTCATATTCACAGACAAACACACATGCACACACATGATGCATCTCGCTTTATAGCAGCACTACATGCACGACCTTTAGAAGAGAATTGGGTAGAAAAGAGGAAACCTGCTGCAGAGGGACCCTAAAATGGCTGTCTGCGCTTCATGGGCACAAGAGCAAAGCCAGCAGTTAAAACAAAATGGCGGCTCAGCTTCTTCACCAAGCTGCAGAGGTAAGAGAGGCAGCAAATGTGGGAACTTGCTATTTAATCACACAGCTGTGTGATGACATGACGCCTCTGAACAACTAGTTGCAGGAATCCTTGCGAGAAGGTGATTAATCATTTTAACCTACAGTGTACGCGGAATGCATCTGATAAGATCAGATACAGGGAGGGTTTGTGGAAGTGAGGTTTGCGGTAAGCGGAAATCTGGCTTCTAGCGGTTGCACAATGGGTAAGTTCAAAGCAAAGCCAGGGAGGGAAATTGCTTTTGGGTAATGTGGACATTTCCGCTCCACTTACCTGGAAGTGATTATAAGGGTTTCTGGGTTTATATTCCCAGGTATAGCTGGTTGTTGGTGGCCTCTGAAGGGATCGGTGAGTGTGAAAAGCATTAAACAAACACATGCTGTACATTCAAAATTGTAGGTGGAAATCCCAATGAGAAGTTAGTGCCCTGTGAAATCACTAAGGTGAGCTGGATGTGTGCATAATACTACTACTACTGTACAAGCTTAAGTTAGTGGCTTGGTGTTAGTACTGTCAATTGGAACAGATAGACGGCTGTGCACAAAGACAGGAAAAACAGACAAACCCAGACAGATACAAAAATCAAATCACTATGTAAGCTGGCAGAGAGAAAACATAGGAGGACACCGTGAACAAAGAGGAAATGTTACAACAGAAAACAGACAAAGAGAAAGGAAATGGTAGATGCACTGAGAAGTTGGACAAATACAATGAATACGAAGAAGAAGAAGAATGGAAGGACAGACAAGAGAGAATAAACACATGGAGAGTTTGGGCGTACCTGACAGATAATGTTGTCATAGTACGCCAGGTTGTGAGTGTGAGCTTGGGGAGCGTGCGGAGGGGTGTCACACAATTTCCTTACGTTTGGCTGCGAGCCGTCGGCTGTTGTGGAAATGGAGAGGCCGTCTGTCTGTGGCTCGCTGCTCTGTGGGCAGTACTTACTGCAGGAGGGCAATGAGAGAGATTTGTGTCATAAATATTTGCAGTTAATGTGTTTTTTCTTTTGCTTAAAAGCATTCTGTGCATTCGTATCTCTCCAGGTCCATATTTCCCCTAGTATCTCTGCACACTGTGAAACTGGGATTAAACACTCTGGTAGACACACATTATACACAAAATGAAATAATCACGGTCTTAGAACATAAATAATTCAGTGGGTACCAAAGCGAATTAGATAAACTCTAAAGACTACATTGCGTTTAGTGACTACAAAAATCTAATTGATTTAATTAGATGGATTTTTCTCACTGTTTGCTGCTTGTCGACACTTGACTTCATCTCAGTTTAACTCCATTCTCATCTCTGTCCCTCTCTGCTGTTCCTATGCCGTCTTTGTCATTTGATTTCAACATTCTTTCTCAGTAGTTAGGTTGTAAAGTCTCACAGGAATTAAACTGACACATACATGGTCACAGCCACTTCTCTCAGCACCCATCACATAGTGTAACTTACAACACACATTTTTACATTCTCACCTCCCAGTCACACAAACACACCTGCGTTTGCGAAGGCGCCTGTTCTCATTCTTGAGGCGGTGCAGCCTCTTGGCAAAGAATACGATGATCATGAAGAGGAAGATGAGCACCATGGAAGCCACGCCCACCACCGCACACATAACCTGGAACTCTGTGACCGCCCAATCACAGCGCGTGCCTTTGTTCCAAATGTAGTCCTGCACATTGCACCTGGTTGCAAAGTAGCAATATTGGTCCTTTTGATTAATGTGACACACTTGTGGTCAGAAAAACAGCGCTAAATAATGTTCCTCTGACCTGCTGTGTAAAAAAAAACAATATGGTTTAATATGTGTGTACCCACTGCACTAGCGTATTTACCATATTTATGACCACAGCATGTAAGCCACAGTAAAAAGTGTAAAATGGTACTCGGTACAGATGACATGGGGCCCTGAGGTCTGTCCAGCAAAGCAGGGATTCGGCCCGCAGCCCAGCCCTTAATGAGATCAAAGGATCAGGATACGTGCGTGCATGTGTGAGTGAGTGTGTGTGTATATCTTTTTCATATTCCTGTCTTTTTCTGTTCAATGTTCCGCCCGCCTCCCAAACTGAGATAATCCCTCAGCGATATCTACATATCTATGTGCGTGTCTGTCATTTTAGTGTCTATTCGCTGTCTGACATCGCCTAAATCTTTTCTTCTTCAGGCGTGACCCCCATCACGCCTGACACTTAACCCTGAGTTGCTCCAGAGGCGTGCGACCTCTGATATATAGCAATTGTAAGTCGCTTTGGATAAAAGCGTCAGCTAAATGACATGTAATGTAATACATACAGTACCACTTTTCCTCTAAGAAATCACGCTTGTAAATGCTACTAAAAATGAATTAATTCATCATTACTAAACGTGATGAAAAAACAGGAAGGCTGTAATCCTCCTTACAATTTACCCAAGGACAACAAACCAGCCGGTGTAATTACCACGTTTCTCACCTGCAGAAGGCTCCCATTCCTGCCACCACAGTGCACACTCCTCCGTTGAAGCAGAAATTGGGTTCAATGTCACACTGAGACACGCACACCCCAGGTCCAGAGCGCACAAAGCCCAGCCTGCAGCCGTCAGTCCCCATGGCGCCACCTAAGCCTAACCCCTCATCCTTGTCCGGCCCTGGCATGGCAGGAGCTGGTAGGGAGGGCCCGCTATCCGTGTTAGGCCTCACATCAGGAACAGCAGTAGAACCAGCCAGGAGCGGATTCTCATCCTCCATTTCAGGCGGGGGTGAAGGGGTGGGCTCAGGTTCTGGGATCGTATCTAACGTCGAGAGGTCGTCATCAGGTGACAGGTAGTCATAAAAGTCAGAAATCGTCCATGCAGTAGGGCCTCCGCCTTTTTGCTTCTGGGCTTTTGGGGATTTGGCCCAATCCAGAGCAACATCAGAGGACGCAGTATCCGGCGCAGGGCTGTGAAACTCCACGGTGATGACATCATCTGACATGGGGTTTCCGGGCTGGTCTGGACCCCCCCCACCGGCGGTGAGCTCCTCCCCCACAGTTTGGTCCTCCTCTGCAACGTCTAGATGGCCGTGTTTATGAGAATGGTGGCGTTTGGTGGAGCTGAGTGGGAGTTTAGCCCCGAGCATGAGCCCCGCTCCGATCAGGTGGTCCCTCTCTGCGGAGTCATCACTGAGCACCATCCTGGTGTTCAAGGCCTCCTTGTTGACAGATGATTGATTGTGGTGATGATGGTGCCTGGCCAGTGAATGCCTCCCTGTCAGTCAGACACAAAAAGGCATTAAAATCTAGTATTGCATTTCCATAAAGTTGGGAGACTGGCAAGAGTCGGATTACACAAAACAAGAGTTGGATAAGATCGAAAATGAATAAAATCCACCTACTAGCACCTCTAAAGCTGACCTAATCTGTACAAAAATGTAATAAAACATGTAGGGTTACTATTTCTTCATGTAGTCTTGTTGTCACTGTAAGGTTGCCAGGCAACGAGTTGAGACTCAAGAAAGTTACTGCAAGCCAAGAAATAGTCCCGCACGTAACTCCCCATAAAATCCCAATTTGCCATTTTTTTACGCATAGTTTTTTTTGTGTACAGACTAAACAAACAAGATATAATGTGTTGATGTGTTCTTCAGAGGTGCTGGTTGGTGAATTGTGTTTCCCCTGTTTCCAGTCTTCATGCTAAACTAGACTAACTGGCAGCTGTTACTGACTTGTGATGTGTAAAAACGACCGATTCTTCTATTAACATAATCGTATTGTCAACACTGCATTGATGCCAATGTGTCAGATCAAATCCCAAGGTACTGACTGTGTTTTGTTTGATAAAGATTGTGGCCCAAGGATGAGGCATGAATAATTTAAATGGTTCCCTACAGTATACTGTAGAGATGCCTTAAGGCTGTATCAGGCTAGTTTTCTAAGAGAATACTGTTATGTCACAATACCATTCACTGTAAATTCAGGTGAATTTTCTAAAACAATGCAATAAATATATGCACAAAGAGAGCTGATTTGATTTTAAGAGCTAAGTGATTAATTGTCAAAGAAATCAGAACAAGAGCTGAAGACTGGCGTGTAATCAGACTGTAGCGATGTAGGATTAGGCACATTGAGTGACTAATGTGATCTGGTGACCAAGACTGGGTAAGGATTAGGATTTAGAGCAATAGGTTACAGGCTGGTCAGGCGCTTCTCCTGTACTTGGCAATCTGCAGGGCAAGATTCACACACAAAGAGGCAGAGAGACAGACAAAGAAAGAAAAATACAGAGAACCAGGAGGTGCAGACAAACAGGAATTCTCTAAACCTTTTAACATGCAGCATGTCTTAACTCGTGTTGTGCAGCCAGACATTGTTCAAACCCACAGAATGCTTTCAAATTCAAGTGGAGATTCCAAAGTTTCCAAAAGTACCAAAACTTACGGGATGAATTTTGGGGAAATGGATTAAAAAAAATAGGCACAAGGCATCTAGAAGATTAACAGAATGGTGCAGCCATGAAAACGTGAAATCTTGGGTTTGGATATTCAACTCAGTGTAAACATCAAATGACTTCAATTCAGAGTGGGAAAGAGTCGGAAGCTAATAGAAATACTGTAAGGAAGTGTAGAATAAATTGAGTTTAAAGGGGTAAATCGACAATTATTTTTAAATATGCTTATTCACTTTCTTGCTCAGTCAGATGAGAAAGCTGATAGCACTCTCATGTTTCTACGCTAAATGTGAAGACACCACCCGCAGCCAGTTATCTTAGCTTAGTTTAGCCCAAAGACTGGAAACAGAGAGAAACAGCTGATAAACCCCATCTACCAACAGCTCTAACACTAATTGTCTTCAGAGGTGCTGGTAAGGGGATTTTGTTACTTTTGGACAGAGCTGTATGCTAAGATAAATGAACTGGCTGCTGGTGATAGCTTCATATTTAGCGTAGAAACATGAGTGCTATTAATCTTGTCATCTAACTCTTGGGACAAGCATAGCATTTCTCAAAATGTCAATATATTTAAGGGGAAATGGGACTAGAAAGAAAGAGAGGAAAAAGAAAGAAGAAGACCCTGTTGTTGCACAGTTTTGGGAATATAATGTTCCCACAGTTTAAGACCGACAGACTGAATTTCAAGAAGCCACTTCTTCACACTTTTCCACACTTTTCCACTGGCCTGGTACATTTGTGCAAACGGCCAAACTCAACCCAATTCTTGGCTGGACGGCTTCTCTCCCACTGCCACCCTGAAATCACTGTGTCCAATGAGATCAGTGCTTTCAGTGTCTGGCACTTTATTCAGAGCTAATACTAAAACCATCTGAACGTGCCTCGACTCAAGAAGACTAGTGGTGGCCGAGGAACCATGAGATTCACCACACACACAGACACACACACTGCAGTTGCCATGGTGAGATGTAAAGAGGTGCCATGTTAAAAGGAGAAGCGGAGTGAGGGAGCTGCAGTGGAAACAGAGAATCCAGTGTCCGCGCTCTCTCTCTCTCTCTCTCTCTCTTGTTTTTCAATCAATCAGCCAGCCAGGCAGTAAGTGTTATATGCCAACTCCATCTCTGGGAAAAACCGAGGTGGAATGAACTTGAATGCTTCACAGTTTGTGAAAGAGAGACACATACTCCACCAGTTAAAACTGATTACAACAGATTCAAATTTCATTTAAAGGTTCAATCTGCCAATTTGTTCCCCTGTCGAGACTCAGATGCAGCATCCTGTTAGTAGCTGGCAGTCTTATGGCGATTACAAGAGCAAAAGGGAACGTGAAGAGATTACAAGGACAAGACAAGCAAATTGAATGCACGACTCCCCTGCTTAGACATTTCCATCTTAGAAATGGTGTGATGTCCTTTAGCTGCTGTAAACCTCTGGCGTCATGCTGAGCATGTCATCATGATAACAAGTTTTGTGTGTGTGTGTGTGTGTGTGTGTGTGTGTGTGTGTGTGTGTGTGCTTTTTCTTTATTGTGACATAGCATTATCTTTCTGGGGCTACAGGGGCAGATGGACCTCACAGTATGCACTCACTCAGACAAACACACTCACATGGCAGAGCACCCAAGAGTCTGGATTTGATCCATAATGCTTTACATTGCTATCAAGGACAATCTGTGTTTCGGTATGTTTTTATATATATATATATATATATATATATATATATATATATATATATATATATATATATATATATATATATATATAACTGAAATTATTAGTTGATTCATCGATTAGCTGATTATCACCTGCATAATATGTAGCCATTTTAATTGATTAAAACAAGCAATTTCTCAAGTAGCTTTTAAGCAAAAATGCCAAAGATTCACTGATTATGACTTTTCAAATATGAAAATTTGCCCCTTTTCTTTGTCCCTTTTTAATAGTAAATCGAATACATTTGGGTTTTGGACAGTTAGTTATAACAAGGGTGGGCTTTTCCGATTGTAAAGTTCTTCAAAGCAAATTTGTGATTTTGGGCTGTATAAATAAAATTCTTAACAAACAAGCACTCTGAATATGTCAACTTGGGCTTCAGGGAATTATGATGGGCATTTCTCCCTATTTTCTGACATTTTATATCAAAAGAATAGGCCTACATTGATCAATAATGAAAATAAGTTGCAGCTATAGTTGTGTATATGATCATTTAAAAGTACAGGCCTGCTATAAAAGCAAAATTATGTGCATGAGTTGCAGCATGTGTTAAACTCGGCTTGCCTGAAAAATGAGGCAATCATAGTCGGAGTCCTACAGATTCATCATAAGCCTGTATAAGAACATTAAAGGAATATTAAGGCTACATTATCCATTGTCTTATCATTTTTATTTGGTCGGCTTGTTACTGTAAGGGTCATGGAGAAAATCCTCTTACACTTCTCTCCATATTCTCCCCAGATTGTCAGAGAAATGAATGAAGATTCACCTAGATATAGCCTACTGCCTGACCGGCTGAATGACATATGTCGACAGCCACGTGATCTCTGGGGGTTTCAAGCGTGACAGCCATGGATGTATTAAGAGAGGTGACAGACAGGACGCCTGGCGTATATGTATTAGTACAGTTAACGCCTGGTTACACATTGAGGACGCGAGATGTGGCGAGAGGGGGGGGGGGGTGGTTACATTGACAGCGCGTGCCCAAGTGAACTGGCGACCCTCTGCGTGCACGAGCCACCCTGTTGCTGGGCAGCGGCAACAGCGCTCATGTCTACATTAACAAGATTTGCCACATTTCCACTACTCTCAGCGCGCGCTCGTGTGTGTGTGTGTGTGTGTGTGTGTGTGTGTGTGTGTGTGTGTGTGCCACAGAGCAGAGACATGGTTGTATCAGATGTTCGTTCCCACACTGCCTGCCTCCGTGTCTCGCGGGATGGACAGTAGCCTAGGCTATAAAGGAGGAGGCGTGGGGAGGGAGAAGAGGTGTAGCGGTTGTCTCTGGCTTCCCCTGAATGTCTGGAGGAATTCAATCCTTTCAGCGCCGTGAATAGGCCTCCTGTAGCCTGGCCACGGTGCACCTAATCCCGCCTTTGTCTGGGCCACGCAACGCCGCGGCGAGTCGCAGCTGCAGTAGCCTAGGCTACTGAACTGTCAAATGTCTCTGTCTCTCTCTCTCTGATCACCCACAGGCACGTACTTTCTTCTAATACAGATGTTCCTTCCTAGAGCTTATAACATTTGGAACAAGGCAATTACCTTTTTGTAATAGTTACAGTAGGCTATTAGGTTTTTCTCCTGTCGGACTCAAAATGAGCATGAGATTGACCGGACCATGGCCACCCACAGCCGGTTCAAGTGTCATTAATGATCAATAGCCTATAGCAGCTCTCAGCATGACAGAAAATATGGCAGATAATATCACAGGCTGCACTTGGATTTGTCAGCATAGAGTAGGAGGGATTGACTGACAGTCTTTAAATGCAATTGTAGGCTATAGTGCTAAATGTGAGCCAGATGACATTATAAATGCCAAAATGCAATGGATTACCACTGCATTTAAAATATCAGTGTCCGTAAAACAGAATACAAAAACATCTATCAATACCCAGTATTAGGCTACTCAATAGGATCAAAGACTGCTGACAGATAAAACGATTGCATATTAACCATCAGTGACCAAATTCCAATGGCAGTTGCATCCCCATGCCGCATGAACGGAAAATTGTCATTTTTCTATATCATATGCCAATGCATTTGTGAGTTGATTCACACACCTGCGCGCTTTCTTGCACAAACACACGCAGACATGGCTTACACACACGCACAGGGTGGGACTATTAGTGCAGTGGACTTACCGTGAGCCGACAGGGGGATAATGACCATTGAGATGGTCAGTAGCACCTGCCAGGTGCCCAAGCGACTGTCAACGCGCTCCATACCAATGGCTATCCCTTCGACACACTGATGCAAACTGTGATCTCGTTCCTCGTTATACCGGTCAGATTGTGGGGCTGTACGATAATCCTCACAGCGGATCCTCCAAAGTTCAGATCTTGACCGTTTTCGCCATGTTGCCGTTATAACCTCCCCAAACGTTGGCCTCCCTCGGAGCTGGTATGCGTGTGTGTCTCTCTGAACCTTTTTACCGGCTTGGGTTCGGTCCCATTGTACCGAGCGGCTGCCCTCTCCTCCACACCTTTAGCGCGCGCGCGTGTCACTCTGCGCTTTGGGCTCCGCCGGTAGGTACAGTGCACCGCGAGGGGCTGTAGTATAGCCTACTGCGCGCGACCGGCTGACGGTCTGCAGACGATGTTTTAATGAGCCGGGTTTGTCGCTGCCTGCCTGTCTGTGTATATGTGATCCGTTAAGCTTTTTCCCTTTGGTTGCACAGGCAATGAGCGGCAAAGCACGGCGCGGCGCAGAACGGCACGGCACGTCGTACGCATACAGTGCCTTTGGGTGTCAAAGTGCCAGCACGCACACCCGAGTAAGTGCTTGCCAGTGTCCAGCCTTAGTCTGCTGTAGCTCATGTAGAATTGGACTGAATGGGATTTAAGCAGCATCTGTTGTCACTGGAAGTCAATATGCTCCACTTTACACCACAGCTAATGTGTGTGAATGTCCAAGAGAGTCTCTCTCTCTCTGGGTGGTGTTTATATGTCAGGGGGTTATTTGTGTGCATGTTGCCTTTGCCCAGTAGGTAGGTAGGTAGGTAGGTGTGTGTGTGTGTGTGTGTGTGTGTGTGTGTGTGTGTGTCTACACAGTAGATGGATAATCCTCTGTAATATCGTGATATGCCCCAGACAATGGCATCTGCTGCTGTGTAGAAACCCCCCACACACACACACACATGCACACATATACACTGCTCTGACCACTAAAAAGTCTCCCTTTCTCACATGCCCCCCATGGTTTAATACACTGTCTCGATTGCCATAGTCTCCCTCTCCCCTTCCCACAAGACACACGCACACACACACACACACACACACACACACACACACACAATCACTTTTGCACCACTTGATATTGCTATCATTCACCCTGTCACCCTAAATGCCATAATATAATTGCTTCCAAATACGTTGATGTAATCATTACTCTGACACTAATCCATGTCTCCTTTACTGTCACAAACAGCTAACAAAACGGCCTGCGGAGGGCTGGCTACCCACTCCTCTCCTAAATGGGATTATGTCAAATACATTATGAAATAATTATGACCAAATGCTCTGTTCATAGTTTAAAAAAAAAAGTTTCACTCATTACACATTGAATCGGGAGTGAAATGATCCAAGCCCCTGCTGTGTGCAGCATAACGCTGTTCCCAATCAATCTTCCAAAAAACAGCCAGTCTAAACTGAGTCCACCTTAAAGCCCCACTCAGCAATGGAAGAGTGGGGTTTTGCATGAGAAGGACCTGGCAGGGAGCGAGGGGGAAAGATAACGAAAGGGACAGCCACAAGAGGTGAAGAGAGAGAGAGAGAAAGGTTGTGTGTAATGGGATTCAGAGGATGGACAGACATGGGTGAATGTTGAAGAGAGGGAGCTGGGGAGTGGTGGAGATGGAGAAACAGAAAAATGTTCACTGATGCACTGCCAAACAGAGCAGAACGAAATTGCTTCCGTACTACCATACCCCACCCCCCCACCCCCACCACATCCCCTACACACAAACACACAAAAATGTCTGCCATGATAAACACCCTCGAGCACACACATCCTATATTTCAACTCTCATCCTCTCATAGCGATTGAATTAATTCCAGTACTTGGCATTTTACAGGCAATACAGGTTAGTTTTTTTTTGTGTTTCTTCGTGCTGGATGAACAGATGGATCTTACTGAGAACCAGAATGGGAGAAAAGCACACTTTAGTCAACGCCAAGTTACGTGCGTGCATGTTGTGCTCAGGGCACGTTGAATTTTCCATCCTGTCCCTGTGTTGAACAGTGAGGGGTGGACAGGATGTCCAAATCCCCTCTGGTGCATTTCCTGTGCGTGGCAGTGAGTGTGTGTGTGTGTGTGTGTGTTTGTGTGTGTGTGTGTGTGTGTCTCTAATGTTGCAACGTCCACTCTTGGAAGAAGATGAGGCTGCTTATTAAATATATCTACATCGATAAAGCCACAATATGTATGGATAACAATGAGCAGGTAGCAGAGCGTGGTCTTTTCAGTGCAGTGGAGGATGGCAGGATCATTGCCATGTGAGACCCACTGAAGAGCCTCTGGAGGTGATGTCCTGTGCAGTGATAGGGTGGTTCTGACTGGGTGGTGGTGGCTCTGTGGCTGAGGCTGGTTGGTTGGATTCCTGGAGTCTCTCTCTCTCGTTTTCCTTCCAAGTTTGCTTTTTGAACTCACATTTCTCTGTTTCAAGGCAAGATTCTATCGTACTCTGTACTCCCACGACTGTAAATTGACCCGAAGCTTATTCTGTGGCACTCAGCATAAGATTCACAGTGTGAGGTGATAATGGGGGGGGGGGGGGGGGGGGCGGGGGGTGTCAGTCTGCTACAGGAAATAAACTCACGGTGCTTTGATAAAGGGAGCAGTGCTGCCACTAGGTGCTGACAAAGCAGAGTGTATTTTATCTTTCATTCTTCACTGGTGAAGGTAGTAATGAGACAACTGACACACCCTGTGTCGCTTGTATACTTACTGTGTATACTTGTACTGTATACTTAAGAAGCATTGTTTGGAACGACGGGAAGCAGAGGTGTAAAAACCACAGCTATGAAAGCATCAGATTGCTTAACTTGAGCTACCGCTTTTATACTGGAATGCACACAAGCATATTTTACAGAACAAGGAAATGAAGTGTAGAGAGAAGAGTACAAATACAGTTTTTGGAGCACTTTATATGAAGTGGTGGTCATTCCACTATATTAACCTAGTTACTATTATACTATACATTTAATGTCCTGGGTTTAAATAGATCATAACATAATCTTGGTAAATATCTAAAGTCTGAATACTTAATTGTTTTGTTTAATCGTTTTTTGTTTGTGGGGCCGCAGTTTGAACTTATTTTGCAGAATGGCCCCATATAAGGCATCACTGGAACATTATTAACACATTGTGACTGCATGGTAGGTACAATAATCAGAGAATGATAAAATAAAACACCAACTGGTATAGAGTAATTTAATAGTTTTTCAGAATTTGAATTCTGGTTAAAATTAGACAGTGTTCACACAATGGTGACTTTGTTTTTTTAGGGCATCATGAACAAAAGAACTTGAAAATAACAGCTTAATCAGTTATTGTTTGTGAAGCGCTGCAGTGTGCTGAAACACACCCTTTGGCAGCTTCACTGGACACAAAACCGAAACGAAAACAAAAGTTAACATTCACAGACTTCAGGTGCTCTTTAGAAGGACAGCTTTGGCTGTAACGAGTGTAGACGAAGCCACGAGCAAATTCCTTGCAATAATAAATATAAAACCATTCTGGACCAGCACTGCTCGTTAGAGCCAGTGGATGGGGAACGGTAACTGATCTAGCTTTGTGCAGAGAGACTGGGCAAGACGTAACAAGGCACAGCACCTCACTGGGTTACAATGAACCGTCAGTTTGGAATCAAACTCAATTTACACGACCATTTGTTTCATGTCAACAAGTGGATGTAAAATTATGTATGTCTACAAAATATGATAAAACTATTTTAAAAAGAAAGAGATGTTTAAAAAAAATGTGCAATAATAAGGTATTCCTGGCGGTTGAGCTGGTATGTGTTGATCATGAAGTTACGGTAAGCCAGGTAGCTGCAGGGCACAGGAAATATTGTTTGTTCATTCTCCTAAAAATGAATTGCTAAAGTGTCGATTGAATCATAACTCTGCAATAAAAACTAAGATGGCAGACAATCTGTGGTTTTAAAGAACATTATTATATATTTATTCTAATAGTTTGTATATTACTAACTGTTGGCGGCATTTCAAACATTTTAAACCCATCAAGCTATTGATACAATTTTTAGCCGAAATGCAAACTTGAGTTGGCACTCACAGATGACACTCCTCTGTGTCACTGTGCTTTAAAAGGATAGTTTTAGCTTAATTTACATCAGGCTGACTTACAACATTCAGTTACTATTACATCAAAATACAAGTTCAAGTTCAATACTATGTCAACATAGTTGATTGGAATTTGTTTTGGTGCTAATAATCAGGTTAAAAAAGGTTTAAAAGACAATACATACACAGGAACATACATTACATAAAAGACAATCATTCAGACCATTAAAAAAACTTATTACATATTGTAGGTGAAGATATTTCATGATTTAATGGCTGCTATGAGTTCCAGCACTCCCATACTCCATCTCCTCTGGGAAAGTATCATGTGAGGGAAAGAACAAAAGTTGTTTGTCTTGGTGACAGGAGATGTTTAAATCCTGACCTTAACTTACGAGTTATGCAAACTGAAAGTTAGAGCAGTTTAACCCTTTACTGGTCTTTTCTGGTAGTAGGGCACATTTTGTTAAATTATCTTGTTTAGAAATGACTCAAAAATCCCCAGCATGCTCAGCGGTGTTCAGAATGAGACCTTTTCAGGTGGCTCTGCTAATGAAGTTAGGGGCAGAATAGTCTGGATCAACAGAAGCGTAATTGCCTGACATACTGACATCCGGTGCATGGCTCATGCATCGGATGCCCCTCACCTTCTGCTCTGTGTGTTGCCGCTCTCCTACTTTGTTCACAACGGGAAACAACAACAAAATTCGAGCTAACAAGCTATACGCTGAAAATGGCAAGTTTGACAAAAATTTGTATTTTTTTTTGCAACAAGGCAGATCTGCTTGGTTCTTTCAGTGAATGATTGTAAAGATTTACAAAGAATGTTTACGACATTTACTATTTAACTGGGACGTTTTGGAGGGATTGCTGTTGAAGAAGTACACACAGCGATACACTGGTAAGAGCAAATTAAGTTTACAATGTATCCACCTGATTTGAATAGCTCACATCACTGTATTGAGTTTACAGTTAGTTTCATTTAATATTGTATGTTAATATTGGGTGCAAATGTTCCACCAAAACCAGTTTCTTCCCAAGACCATTTTGCAGAGCCATCGTCGCTCTGCAACGATGGCTCTGGAGCAGTGGTCTGGAGCTTAGGACCACGCAAGACAATTGTGATTGGTTTAAATAAATGCAATGTGTTTTTTTTCTCCTATCCTAGAATGTATCTGCCAGACCTTACTCCAGTGGAGATAGGTCTTGCAATGCGAGACTAGGTGCAGAAGAAACACTCTTAGGCTGTGGCCTGTGTATAATGTAATCTAGTTTCAGAGGAACCGAATGATATAAATACTCTACCGTAAACCAGTCTGAGGACTTTGACATAATGAAAATGTAGTATTCTCGGAATACTACTACTGCTACTACTACTACTTTACTAAACGATAAGATATTGAAAATGGTTTTGGATGTGTAAAAAGTATACAGATAAGGCAGACTTTGGACTGTAACCTACTTGTAACCTAATTTAATAATTTCACTCCATGAAATTTGAAGGTTTAACCACTTTGAAACTCTAAGGTCACACAGGTTCGAAAAAATAGCGGCAGCATTAAATATAAATGTATTCACAATATTATTATTATTATTTTTATTTTTTAAATGTAAAATACACAAACACTGCAATCGGTTTGATATATTGCACAACCCTATAGGCCCATACACCCAAAACAGCAGTTGTCACGCCAGTCAGTGAATGCCAGGTATTTGGAAAAGCTGGTTCACAGACAAGGTAAGAAGCCCAGAACATTAGTCACCTGTTCATCAGGTGCATCATTGCATCCAGCCAGTGACAATTTAGTAGGCAGGAAGAAAGGAGGGTGTTCACATCTGTTGGGTGGGGAGGGGTGGTGCACAAAAGATTAAAACACTTGCTACTATAAGAGGACCTGGTCATTACCAAAGCCTCCTTAGGACTATTTGATAGGACAAAAGTAAATCTCACTAGAGTCAAGAAACAAACGAGGCTTCTCTCAAGATGGTAGATCCAATCCAAATGTGAGTACAGCTGATAATATGCATGTTTGTGTATAAATATGTTGCAATTCTGTCTGTACATAAATCTGACATCTGCATTTGTTTCTGCTCTGTGGAAATCAGGGTTTGATCTTGTGGTTTTCTTACATTCACCAGGAGCAATTTAGTTCTTAGATTTGGAGGTGGGATGGTACTACATGTAGCAAAGGTAACTATTCCATTTGGCTGGACATTATTCTTCCTCAGCTGCATCTTTGGAATCTTCTTCCTGCTGATGTTTCCTTCACAGTAAGTCTACTTGCACCCTTGCTTACAGTTTTGTTTCCTTATGAGCAAATTGAATCTAGTTCGTAGCATTACAGTTATTTCCATAGCCTGTGAGATATTTATGAAGCTAGAAGAAAACCTCGTCTATTATAAAGTCATCTTCAATTAATTACTTTTCCTGTTCTTCTAGAAGAAGTCAAATGCTAGTCATTGGATTGATCGCACTGAACGCTGCTCTTGTTTTCCCCACAATACTGCTGTGGATATGCGTCATTCTGCATTGGCTATGGAGTCTAATAGGCCTACGAGCTGAGAACAAAGGCAAGCTGAGAACCACAAACGAGCTGAGAAGTAACCACAAAAACTACCTTGCTGCAGCAGCAATCTGCAACTCATCAAGCCAGGAGTAGCTGCGTCCCAGAAGTGGCTTTTCGTCTACTGGAAAACCTACGGCCCATGTTTCCTATGAATCTCCATTAGTTTTCCCGCGCCACATTGACCGGGGGGGGACTGGGGCTTCCCGAGTGTGATCCACCTATCGTGCGTCTTACCGAAGAATTATTCAGATTTAGGAGGATCACCTTTATGATTGAAATGTTTGTCTTAATGTCATTAATCAACTAGGAAGGTTTCATGTTAATATCTATTAGTTAATGTGTTTGTTCTATTCACCTGTGTCTACCCCTAAATTCTCTCTAGAAAGTGTGTGTGTGTTTTATCTCATGAAACTTTCATCCAATCTACTTCCACAGTCCACTTGGTGGGGGCGGAGGAAGCAATAATATCCGTCTCATTTTTGCTTACCGCTGTTTTCACGCTTTTCTAATGCTGTTTATCATGCCTTCTGGACACCACTTCGTATGTCGGTAATACAATTATGGGATGTATTGGATGCAGAACCTTGTTTGTGTTAATGCAAATAAATCTACAAAACTCAGTTGGATCTGTGATCATTACCAGCAAGCGCATCTGGCAAGTTAGTATATTCCCATAGACATACTCTGCCTCTCGGCGGCTAAAAATTGAGTTTCAGATTGTCGCCCACACGACAGCACAATAAAGGTTGAGGGGGAAAAAAAGCGCTGCCAGAAGCTGGCTCTTCCATGTCTACCCCGCTTAAATTCACAATAAAAGCACAGCTCAAATATCCGATCATTAAGCTAAGAGGAAACTCAATAAAGAG